>JAMJFZ010002798.1:1777500-2306842 GCA_026225945.1 Cricetomys ansorgei
CATGATTGTAATTTTTTTTTTAGTTCTTTCCTGTTTTGTTCAGCAATTCAGGGCTATTCCAAACTTCATTGCTTGATCTGGATGTGTTTGCATATTTCCTGTAATTCCTCATGATACTGATTTCTACTTCCATTCCATTATTTTCTGATAGAATGCACAAATTTCCTTTTTCCTATTTTCTTAGATTTGCTTTTTAGTCTAAATATAATCTGTTTGGGGAACAAGTTGTTTTATATTAGTAAGAAGAATGTGTGATGTACCATTGTTGAGTTTACTATTTTGTAGAAGTCAGTAAAAGCTATTTGATAATGTATGGTATAGTTTCAATCTGCCAATTCTGTCCTAATAATTTATTAATGGTAGCAGAGTGTACAACCACCACACTTATCTCTCACATTATGCAATTGCTTTATAAATTAGTTACTCTGTTTTATGATTTACAAACGTTACATTTTCTTGTTGTCCTATACCCAATATCATAATTTGACCTTTTCTTAATTATTGTTACTTAGATAACTTTTATTTTTAATTCTGGGTTTCCTTTCTTGTACTACTGCTTTCCATCTTTTGTGTATATCTTTTCATGTAACGTAAGTTTCAAAGGGCAAAAAACTGCTGTGTCCTGTTTTGTTTTATTTTGCTTTTTTTTTTTTAATCTGGTAAGGCAATCCTCCTCCTCCTCCTCTTCCAGTGTGTGTGTGTGTGTGTGTGTGTGTGTGTGTGTGTGTGTGTATTTCCCTTTCTACACAGGAAGTCAGAAGTAAAAGTACTGAAGTTCTGTCAAATCTTCTTTTGTATAACCCCTTTGTAGTAGTTGCTGTTGAAGCTCACCAAGGAAAACATGGAGGCATTTTCACATGTACAAACCCTAACAAACCTCTGCAGAGAGAACAACAATCATGACAAGAGCCATTCTGGACAGTAGAACCCTGAGTGGCTCATCTCAAGAGTTTTTATTGATATGTAAGTCCTCAGGTGTTCTACAGATACCTCATGTAGATCATGAGCAAGGAAACCACTTTTACATAAAACCAACACCTGCAGACAAATGCCAAGGTCTTAGACAGCCCTTCCTCCAACAGTGCACAAAACAACCACTTTAAATATAGTTAAAAATAAACTTCTGCAACATTTCCCCCTTTCTGTATAAGATAATAGTAATGATAATAATAATAATAATAATAATAGACATTGCTTTATTTGTACCACACAATTTAGCACTACACCAGCAAAACTATTTACAAGACAAAGAATCACAAGGACAGGACCAAAAGAAACCAAACATCTAACAAGCTTTTCACAATGTGCTTGTACAGCAGAAAAAACATTCTCAATGTCCAATTATCTGGAATTCACTCTCAACCTTCTGGGCTCCTCCAAAGGGCTTTGGTCATTTCTCTGGCTGTGCCCTCTGCAACACACACAGCTTGTCCTCCAGATTCTGGCTGGCTCATCTCCACTGCTGCTGTTGTCTTGGTGGTCTTCCTATGGCACTGGCATCTCAAAACTGCTGGGATCCCTTGAGGCTCAACTTCTCTGCATGGCCTCTCAATCCGGACCTTCAACTGCCACTGAGGCTATACCTTCACCAATGGCCTCTCATGGGCTCTTTCCATTGTGCCAAGCCTCAGGTGTTCTCCATGACCTCTTCATGGATTCAAAACCAGTCACCTGGTGTTCAGCTCCCAATATGAGATACAACCTCAGACAATTCTGGAAGACAGCTTCTGTTTGCTGACCTGAGGAACCACTTTCCATATTTTAAGATAGAGTCTGGCTTGCAGGGGAGAAAAAAAACAGATCAGTATATATCAGTGGTTTCTTGGCTCCAAGCTGCAGCTTCCTCAGTAGGGATTCCTGGGCCTGTTGGAAGAATCACCAGTTGAAACATTTTGGTGGTTTGCCATTCTATTCCACCACTACTATGGGGAAAAATACAACCTTCTAGACATTGCTTGGGCCTCACACACACAAAAAAAGCCATCAGCCAACACAGTTTGTGAAACAGTATGCTCTGTTCTCTGTTTCCTGTGTCCTGGCTGCTGCCAGCAGCAGGAGGCAGTGTAAACTCCATGATCAGGAAAAGCAGTTAGAACCTTGCTTTTTCCCTGCTCCCAGCTGATTTGTTTTTGTTTGTTTGTTTGCTTGATTAGTTTGGTTTGGGTTTTCGGGTTTGTTTTTTGTTTTTTTTTTTTTTTTCCGAGACAGGGTTTCTCTGTTGTAACTCTGGCTGTCCTGAAACTCACTCTGTAGACCAGGTTAGCCTCGAACTCAAAGAGATTCTTCTGCTTCTGCCTCCCTAATGCTGAGATTAAAGACGTGTGCCGCCACCACCTGGCTGAACTTTGTTTTTACCATGAAAATTTATTTCTCTAAAAGCATCTATTCTGTGGCTTTCACTTTTGAACCTTCTTTCTCACTTAATTTTCACAGCTTTCTCTCTTCATAGAGGTTTATTTTTCCTTCCTCACTCTCCTTTTCCTTCAGGAGAGTTCTACTCATTACTTTTACATATATATATTCTCTGATCTTTAGGATCTGCCTGAACATACTTTACTGGACTCTGAGGTCTCGTGTTTCTGTCTTGTTCTTCTTTGTCTCCACATTGATTTAGCTGTAGCTTTCCTAGCAACCAGGGGGAGTGGTTTGTAGACAAAGACAATTGTAATAAAGCTTGCTCTGTCCTTCTCCTGAGAAAGCTAGAGTTGAATGTAAGATCCCCAGAGGCAAGTGGTTTTGTCTGGTTTTTTTCTGTGCTCTTAGAATTGAAGCTGGTTCTTATGGCACATCCAGGTGCCTGGTACTTTCTGTAAGGCTTGGAACAGGCAGGGTAGGTGTGAGAAATGCTACAGAGTTGCAACATTTGCTGAAATGAGACAGAAAGATTGGCTTCTTTTTCAGATCATACCAAACTTCACTCTGCAACCAGTAGCTGTGGGTCTCATGCATACTCCACATTCTGGGATGCTCCAAAATGTAGTTTCTACACATAATCACAAAACTTCCTCTACCCATTCCTCCTCTGAGCCTGGAAATAGCTCTCCAATTTGACTGTCCTCAATGGAGAATAATCTCATTCTCTTATGTGTAATATAATGTGTCCATATCACATGCAGTTCTCACTACTTTTGATTGAAAGTCCTACCACTACAGCTAAACTATACAACTCTCAAGGACAATGCTTCCTGGATTACTGTTATGACATTTGTTTTTGGTTATTTTTAATAGGAAACTGTAGGTAATTCTGACTCCTATAGTAGCAAGCCATCTCAGGATGGTTCCCTAATACAGGGTGAAGACTAAATGCCAGGAAAGAGAACTTGCCCAACGTCATGCTATGATGGGTTCAGGTTCCTGCGTAGTTAGAATGAATGAATGCATGCATGGTGCTGAAACCTGTAGTAGTTGCGTCTTCTTAATTTCCCCATCTGTTCTTCAACTCTACTTTCAACCTTTGCCATTCAGTTCATACTTGGTGTGAGAGTGTTGAGTCTCACTCTCTGTTCTGTCTTGTCTCTAGGAATTTTCTTTTCCAATCTCTGTTTATTGAAAACTAAACTTCAACACTTTTTGTAGTCACCCCCATTGAAGTGTAGCTACTCTCCATCTGTTCTGATGTAATTCCCTGGAGGACCTACTGATCACTTGGGTGCTTCTAATCAACCATTTTCACTTAGCTGTGCTTTCTGTTACATTCAATTAAGTTGAGAACACTCCCATCTATTCTCAGATGGCTGAGAGTATTTCCAACGAACAGATACTGAACTTTGGTAAATCCGCTTTCTCTATTTGTTGTAGTCTAACTTTTCTTTAACTGGCTCATATGATAAATTTTATTGAGTGATGTCAAAACAATGAGCTAGCCTTGCATACATGTTGTAAATTCTACTTGTATAAGATATTATTTATTCATTGCTAATATTAGCAGGTTAGTATTTTATAATTGCCTAAGTTTTTAAGTGGTGTTAACTAATATATTCATTTTTAACTCTTTTTTATGATTTTGATGTCAATAAAATACATACCGGAAACACGTTATGTGTTCCCTCCTCTTATTTTTAGCACAAATGTATGTATTTAGAGTCTATTTTTCTTTTTGATGTTTGTCACTATCCAAAGAATTTATCTGAGCCTAGATTTCTTTATAGAGTAACTTTATTTACAAATTTAGTTTCTTTAGTTTATAGAAATGTTTGTTTTCTACTTCCACTTGATTTAAAGACTTTTCAAAATGTTCATTTATTTCTTCTAAAGTATCAAATATATATAACTTCAAAGTCTGTAGCAGTACTCTATGTTTTTTTTTCCTTGATAACCATGATTTAGATCTCTGTCTTTGTGAATCTTGCTAGATGACATTTGAATTTTCTTCAGAAGACTACCAGTTTCTCTCATTTATTTCTTCTATTGTTTCACCAGTTTTCACAAATTCACTGATTTCTATTCTGTACTATTCATCGATTCATGTGCTATCAATAGATTTTCCTCCTTTTCTTCAATTTTTTTTGTTTTGTTTCCAGGGCCTTGCACATGCTAATCAAGAGCTTTACTCCTGAGCCACAACCGAGGGTCCTCCAATTTTAGGTTTATGCTTTGATTTGAAATGTTTCTTTTATTCTGTATAATATTATTTAATGTGAATATTTATTACACTGAAATGTATTAGTTGTGTTGCATATATTTTCTTTTGATGGATTCTTGTTTTAGTCAGACTATAATATTTTTAATTCCACTAATATTTCTTTGGTACGGACTGTTTGAAAATGACTTGTTTAGCCTGCCCGTTGTTTTAGCATCCCTCTTTTGTCTTTACATTTTTGATTTTTAGTTTGGTTATACTATCATCACAGATCACACTCTTTGGAATTCCATTAATTTGAATTTGTTGAGCTAGGCTTGTACTCAAGATATAGTCTGCTTTATTTAAAACAGTTTGTAGGTTCTTGAAAAAATTGTGTGTTATTGGGTGAAATACTCCACAAATACCAATTAGATCACATTACTTATTCAGTTACTCTCTAGTTTTCCTGGGTAATGTATGTGTGTGTGTTATTAGTTATTCTAACAATTGTGACATATGAAGCAATGGGGGTCAAAAAGTTATGGATTATGTTTTTTCTTTTTAAATTATTTTGGGGTGCTGAGTATAGAGCCTAGAGATGCATGCAGGCCAGTGCTTTATTTCTGGGTTATATCCCCAGCCTTTTTTTTTAATTTTTATTTTGAGACAGGGTCTGTTAGGTTGTAGCTCAGATCCCAAGAATGGAGGAGAATCACAAGAGACTGAGAGGTTAAAGAGAACTGCAAGATTCATATGTAAATAAGACATATTTCATTCACTGGAACACCAATGGAATAAAACATACATAGAGACCCATACTCAGACTGCACAGGGAAAGGTACTCTCCTCTGAACTCAAGCCATGTTTATATACAATCATATGTAAGTGACATTTTGCTAGAAATAGATATATAAGAAATTACAACACTGTTTAGTTTTATGTTTCCTAGATACCTGGTGTCAGCCATTTATTGCAGACTCACAACTCCCTCCCCAGATATTCGTCAGCATTAGCCTTGTTGGACCATGCCAATATCCATATCCATGCAATGTTGTCTATGCCTAAACATATTGCCTTTTCTTACCTTCAGGTCTTACTAACTTGCCAAAGATGGACTTTAACACACTGTGTGGCAAGCAAGCCTTGAATTTGTGATCCTAATCTTCTTCCCTCAACCTCTAAATTAGCTGGGATTATGGGCCTGCTCTATCAGTCCCATTTTATTCATCTGTCTCACAATTTTAAAGTCGTGTTCTTTGAGGATATCGCATTTCAAGGAACTTTGACGTTTGGCCTTTGAACCTCTGATTTTTGATTTTTGCATTTTTTTTCCCTCTGTATTTGAAAGGTAACAGAGAGAAGGAAGCGATGGAATAATAAATAAAACTTCGATAGCATTTGAAGTTGGTTTGGGTCTGCTAGTTTTATTTGTTGTTTTTTTTTTTGTTTTGTTTTGTTTTCTTGCCAGCAGCCCCCTCTTCTAGCAATAAACAAACACAAATGCTAGAGTTTTTATTTATTAGTCTGTGACTTCCTCCTCGCTGTCACCTTTCTTGTACCTTTTATTCAGGAATTTTTGATACTTTATATGTTTTTTGATATAGCTTCACAGGTTTTCTGATTATTATAAGCTGCAGACTAGGCACATCTCTAGCAAACAGATTGCTTCTGTATATATATACTAATAAACAACTTATAACAGTCAAGATTGCTTAAAATTGTTTTGTGCATTAAACAAGTAAGTAAGTAAGTAAGTAAGGCTTTTAGGAGGAACATTACCCTTTTCTCACTTGTTTTTAGCACCTTTATCTACATACTGGGTATCACTGGAAAAATGTCTGTGACTTGTTACAACATGGATTCTACATGGATTTGGACCATTATTCATATATGGAAGTAGTAAAAGTGATTGTAGAAAGAAAGAAAATAGAAGCAAATTTCACATGAATTCCTGTATCTTGTATTTATGTTTGGTGAGATTTCTTCAACAAGAATTGATTCTGGTAGTCTTTCCTCCAAAACTCCAACAGCATTTTAAATAATGATAAAAATTAGAAGGTGAGGAGATTAATATGAAATATTTTTACATTTTAGGTTTGATTTTTATTAGTTTTCATTATGATTAGGAGGTTGAGAGGTATGGGCATGTGCATATAGGTGCCCACACAGACCAGAAGTATCAGTCCTCCCTGGAGCTGAAGTTACAAGTAATAGTAAATCCTTTGATTTGGGTACTGGGTACCCATATCTTGGGGCCTCTAGAAGAGCAGGAGTACTGTTCATCACTGAGCCATCACTCCAGTCCTAAATAATCTTATATCAGATGTAACTTTGCAGCATGTTAATAAAAAGACAGAAAAAAGTTTTAAGATGAGTGAAAAGTAAGCAAAAATGATGACAAAAAATGATAAATGATTAAGTGAATAAAGAATTAAACATATGAAAAAGCTCTAGGAATTGAGCAGCTAAGACTCTTTCTTTACACTTGGTATATTTATTCTCCTACAAAGATTTCATTTCTTTAAATAAATGCCAACTAAGGATACACACCATCCTTTAGGGTAATATCCCATTCTGCTTAAGTTATAGAGATGTGTGCAGGGTTAATGATATTGGAAAATCATTCTGAAAAAAAAAGTAAATATTTATATTTAAATATTTGTCTGCCATCTCTATCTTTATCATCTATGTATATTGTCCCATGAGTTAAAAGCTTAATTAATTAATTTCACCACAAAGGATATGAATATACCAACACCATTTCTGCATTATGTACAAAATATGCATTATATTCTTCATAGGAATATGTACCACTTCTGTATAATAGACTTATGTATCTTTTTCTATTTATGTTAAGTCTACTTCGGTAAATTTAAAGCAATCTTCACATAGCAACTAGGTTTACAACAGAACTATTATAAGAAAATAAACAATTTCACTGGAGAAAGGAATGTTAAGCTTCTGTTGAATTGACTAAATAACAACTAATGTCCTCAAGGATTCTAGCACATTATGACCCTGTCCTACCAATCTGTTTAGATACTGATGCTTCACCATATGGGGTCAGAGTGGTAATTTCTCACATAATGCCAAATGACTTAGAAAAGCCTATAGCATTTGCATTGTGAACACTTGCTGAAGAATTAGGCACAGATGGGAGGTTTTACCTTGCAGGTTTGGATGTGTTGTTATTAGACTGCTGCATATCACTTCTATGTATATTTTGGCCATCGTGCAAAAATTCATGGTGTTGAGATTCTAACTTCTTGGTGGTTTATAAATATGAAGAAAAGAAAGACTTCTTGAAGGAATTGTTAACCATAGGTATCCTAGGAGAACATTTTCCTATGAGAGAGTGGCTTTGGACATAAATATAATGGTGGAAATAGAGACAAAGACTTTTGTACATCTTAATAAACCCTCTGCTATGTACCTGCTCATACAGAATAATTATTTAATAAGCTGTGTGACAAAGCATCTTAAGTGAACATAAATGGTACAGAAAATCCCAAGGTATCAGGGTAAAGGAATTTGGGAATATTCACAGGACTGTCAGTAAGATAAAAGTCATTTGAAACTGAATAAAATTTGACTTTCCACAATAAAGGTCAGATTTTAAATACATTATGTAGAAAAGAAGCAGGTGTATTCTTTTATTATTTTTTCGTGACAGAAAATAATTTGTTGATCTGCCTAACAGTACATATATTACAAATGAGAAGACTGGAACCTAAATAAAAAGGATATTGCTGCTGACATTAAGGAAGTTCTATCTTAGGGTCAGGAAAGCCAAGAAAATGTGAATGGCAATTAAAAGACATGGACTCTAGTTTAGTTTAATTAAAATAAATGGCAAGGGAGAAATGATAGTCTGTGAATGGCACAGGGGTGCAACTAATTGAGAGAGTCAGAAGGCATATTATCTGTCTTTGAGTGAGAGGCCATGGACATTTTTTCATTCATTGCCCCATTCAGTCCTCTGTTAATTTTCGTTCATTTTTATATTGGTTTGCTGATGGATGTATTTTATTTTGCTCCTCCTTTCACTATTCTGTCTTAATGATGCACAGCCAACAGACCTTTGTCTCTCCTCATAAACACACTAGTACTATAACAATTGGTCACAATAAAATTATAACCTTGGAAAATATGTATCTTCAAGCAAAAGGTGACCTTTGTTCTTCATTTTCAAAAATCCTGAAATCTGTCCAGGATAGGAGAGTTACGGTAAAGAGAGGAATTATCCTGAGCTCTTTCTCCATGTTGGGAAACACTGCCAAGTCCCCAGAGATGAGTAGACTATGCCTTCATTTTCAAATAGGTTGGTGATGTCTTGTTCTACATGATTTTACATCTAGTGAGCCTGCAAAATACACACGTTCCATTTAAATACACACTAAATCTTCTCATTCTGCTGTCCAATGGATGATTGGGTAATTTGTTTTTAGCCTTCGGTTAAGGTCTTACTCTCGTTCACTGATGAGGATATTATCTTTTGAATTCTGATTATGCATTAAATTCCCCCAAAGTTTTCCAACCAAGATTACAGTCAATTTTTAATTAGATCCTTTTAGCATAAACAAAACAATATTATCTTAAAACAAGTTGTGGTAGGTGTGATTAATGCAAATACTGCAGAAGCCTCAAAACAGTGTTTTCATTACTGAAATAAATGAAATCCTCAGGGCATAGGCATTTTCAATGTCATCAAAACCCAGAAGCCATTGTCTGTTGCCTTTTCTGGAGTTAAATAGACTACTCCTTTTTCTAAAGTTGCAAGTTTACACTTCCCTTAGAATGCTCTTTCCTGGATGCTTTCTTGGATGAAAGAAAGCTCTTTATGCGAATAGCTCAAACTTCTTTAAGCTTAAAGAAGCTGCTTCAAGGAGCAAACTGTTTGCCAAAATGACTGCTCCACTGCTCGACTTCTCAGAAAAAGGAAATGCACAAGGTATTAGCAGGATGAGAAACCTGCCCAAGTGGAAACTGTTACTTGGGGAATGGATGGTTTGTAGAAACAGGGGCAGAAGGGAAAATTCTAAACGAATCAACTGATCCTCTTTTAAACTGAATTGTCTCCCATATAAAAGAAATGTAGTGAAGATAGGGGGAGCAGAAGAGTCAGATTCCATTTGCATATATGTATGTGATCTTGCATATTCTTTTGTAACAGCTCACCAAGGGTAAAAGTTATGTGTTCTCAGGGCTTACTTGTATATAAATATTTCAGTGTGTAGTATATGCTTAAAATTACAAATTTATGTGCCAAGGAGCTAACTGTATGCTTTCTGGCATGCAAAAGTACCAGTTGGGTATGGAACAAAACATCTGTGTCTGAATTCTTAACTCTGAACTCCACATTACAGAATTTTAAGAAAGTGCATTTTTTTTTTCTAATATGTCAGCCAAGATGGCTTTCCCTTGTTCCCATAACTCAGACTTGTAAAAGTTATTTTCATTTATGAATTTAGTAGCCACGTTGCACTTTGATAAATGACCGAGAGGCATTCAAGTTGCAGTCTTCTGGTACATTAGACAGATAACCAAAATGATTGCTGTAGAACAGAGACATATCTAGTATGAACGTAAGAGATAATCGGGAATGTGGGGAGAATAAGCTGTGCCTATGATTCCTAGGTAAATATGAGTCAATGGGAAAATCTTTGGTCAAACTTTGATGTCGAAAAGCCCAATAGTACTGAATTTATGTGCAAGTCTAAACTTGATAAACCTATTTACAGAGTTTTTCTAGATCATAGCAGTTATGGGACTGAATCCAAAAGGGTCTTCCTGAAGTGTTAAATACAAAAGATTTGTTTTATAAATTAATTCATGCTTAACACATTGGGAGATGTTGTAAATTATATAGTTTATCAATCTCATATACAGTAATGCATACATGAGGGACACATTTTTATATTATAGTTTTATATGGATATTTAAAATAAATCATTCCACAAAAGAATGACTTATATAACTGATTCTGTCATACTTTGTGACATACTGTAGACTATTAAATCATTTGGAGCATATTTAAGCCACATGTACACTTATACATCTTTCTGATGGTAGCACACACAGACACACACACACACACATATACTTCTCAAAGCAAATAAATCAAGATTTATTTTTTTTTTCCAATCAAGAAATAATTATATGCCTCAAACCTGGGTCACTCATTCTGTCTAGTGCTATTTCTTGCTATTTCTAATTCATGACTTTTGGCTACAGGCTCTCCTAGTGCTTCCCTGCTATTGCTACTAGACAATAACAGCTCAATAAACAGCTGACTCCAAACTATACAGATGAGTTTTAATATACACAATTCATAGGTTTCAGGCACAATTGATTTCAAATTATGATCTCTGTGTGGTAAATGTCAACCCTCCCCACCATCCCCACTCCTACTGCCTTGAGGGAAGTGATTGTGTTCTTTTCTTCTCTAAAACAACTTAAGCTTTCTGCCTCTGCAATATTGTTAGTGCAGACTGCACAATGACATGCTAGACAGGTAGCAAGTCAAGCAGGAATAGGAAAGGGCAACCCAAGTTAAATACAACAACAACAAATATTCCAAAGTGTCTATCTTCTTTCAGGGATATCAAAGCCATAAAGAAGACTCTGTTCAGTTTTCTAAGAAAGCCACATGTGTAACCATAAAACACAGGCTGTTATCAGTCAAATAAAACCTCTTTCATCAACTTTCTGAGAAACATACTATACACTCAAAGACACAGTTTGCTTTTGTGAAGTGAGTGAATGCTTTATTCTCTTGTTTTGACAATGACATAGGAATTTTCCAGGTGAGCAAGCCTTCCTATTAAGACTCACTGTCTTACCAGATGTAAGCTAGAGAAAAGAAGCAGTGTAAGCCTTTTGTCAATAAGAAAGTGAGAATAAGCTCAGACTTAGTTGGACCTCAAACAGAAAAGTTAGTATTTGTGTACACCTCCCATGCTATGGGCACTCATTGATCTTTTAGAATGGCATTGGAGCTCACAGGGGTGATATTTTCAGTAGTCCAACTGATGTGTCTTGACTTCTTAGATTTACAATAAAATAGTAATGTTGCTTAGCATTCATACATAAAAGAGTTGTTGGGATTCCTGGAATGGCAATTGAGTAGGTGCCAAGATTATTAAGACAGAGTGATAATCCATGAGAGAATACTGTCAATGATTTTTTAAAGAATCCCATTTTGCTTTTCTGTGCACTGAACCTACAATGGGGACTAGATTTTCAAAGGAAGGTGTAATGGGTAGGCTTACCAAATATCCTGTACATGTGTTATACCCTCAGAAGCATATAATTGTGTATGCAAAATGGATAATTGCATACAAAATTGTTCATTTGTGTGTGCAATTACCCATTTTATACACACAAATGTTTGTTTGAAAATCTGGCCCTAGAACTTTTGCTATAGACAAAAAAAAAAATCAGCTTGCACACATGGTTTCTGAAACAGAAATTATGGCCTGCCTTGACTATATAAATGCTGTCAAGTATTTAAGCTGTCTTCTTTTCAGAATTGATTCAGAATGTATTTTTCAGGCTGCATAACAAGATAGTGGCATGAAAGATAGTTTTTTAGATAAATGTAGAAACTTTTTTTTTCCAGCTGCTACTGAAGATGCTGATAGAGCTTCTAACACTAGCATCCAGTGATGAGGGCTGTGTAATCACTGCTGGGTATAAAAGGCTACCGTGCACAGTAGAAAAGCTAATCATATTTTATCATAATTACATAGCACTGCATTTTAAAGATTTCCCTATTTTCTATAGTCTATAATGCAGCAACAAACATCCCTTTACATGTTCGTCTATTTAAAAGCAGATTGCTTTCTTTTGTTTTTTTACTGAGTCCTAGCATTTGCATGTTAGTATGTCTTAATTGCCAAAGATCAACTGTAACTGTGATGTAGTAGACAAGAGACAAAAAACAAGAATCTCTTCCCAACTTTGTTAAATCTTGCATGAATCAACTTTATGCCACCAAGGTCACAAACATTAAAAGTGATGTAGCCTGCATCATCATAAGCATTTCTCACTGATAAGTTTATTAAATCATAAAGGATATGTATGGAACAGTTCAGTTTGTGATGCAGTAAAAAGAAATTTGTGTAGACAAAGCAAAGTAGACAGTTAGGTTGCCTTAGCACATTACCTATCCAAGACAATAGTTACGTTGATTTGAAAAATCCTTTCAAAATTTATATTGAGCTTCAAAATCTATCATCCCATTCACTCCTCCCAACAACTCCTGTGGAAGGTAGATGAAGTGGTAACATTGTCATTTTACTGATAGTAAACTAGGCAACATAAGAGAATACAGCTGGTTAATTGTGGGACAATGATTTCAAACCATATTTATCAATGCAGAACCAATTCGTTTCTTCTCTTCCATAGTACTACCAACATCTCAATAACCATATTTATAGAAAAAGTAATGGACAATAATATGTCTTTACACTCTATTAAAGACACTGTAAACCATTGCTGAGCAAAATTACTAAGCTTACAGAAAATTTTTTAAGTGAATTTGGATTCAATCTTTAAAAATATTTTGCTGAAAAATGTGAAATTTGCCTTTATATGGTGGCTTGTTTCATCTCAACTTGATACGAATGGACTCATTCCTGAAAAGGGGACCTCAGTATAAAAATGCCCCTACCAGGTTAGCCTGTGGGCAAAGACTATGGGTTATTTTTGATTAGTAATTGATGTGAAAGGATCATCCCTGGGCAGATGGCCATGGAAGCTATAAGAAAAACGGCTGAGCAAGACATGAGGGGCAAGCTAGTAAGCAGCATTTCTCCATGGCTTCTGCTTCAGTCTCTGCCTCCAGATGCTTGCCTTGCATTCCTGCTCTCACTTCCTTGATGGACTGTAAACTGAAATAAAGGCCCCACCCCAAGTTGTTTCTTCCCCTCACATCAATAGAAATCCTAATTAAGGGACTTTACTTATTTAAAACTTTTTTCAAGTCGGGTCCAAGCCCTAAATTTTCTAGGTTCTTTTACAGTTAATTTTCTCCCCAAAGCCAGCAAGCACATCTCTGACTTCTTTGACATGAAGAAAGAGAGCAACTATTGAGGAGAGTTACCAAAAGAAGAAATAAAAAAAGGTTAAGAAATATATCAAAAAATGTTTGATGTCCTTAGAAATTATGGAAATGCTAAAACAAGAAACCTGACAACAAATGCTGGTGGGGATGGGGGAAAGAGGAGCCCTCATTCACCATTGCTAGGTTTACAAATTGATGCACACACTGTGGAAAGCACTGTAGATAATTCTCAAAAGCTAACAATATATCTACCACACTCCTGAGCTATACATTCCTTGACATATGCCTAGCTACCTTACTTCACAGAAACTTGCCCAGGTGCATTCATTCTCACTATGTTCACAATTGCTAGGAAATGTATATAGCACAAATATCTGTCAATAGGTGGATAGAAAATAAAAACATGATACATATGCAGAGTGAAATACTATTCAGCTGTAGAAAAAAGTAATTGAAATCATGAAACTTGGTAAATGGATAGAACTAGAAAATATTATACTAAGTGAGGAAACTTAACTCAGAAAGATAAGCACTCAATGTTCTCTCTAATTTGTGTTTCTATCTGTGAGTTTTTTAATGTAAGTATATCACCTGAAGATATCAGGAAAGTCTAAAGGGAAGAAGTGGTAGGGGCATCTAAGAGGGGAATAGTAGGACAGAGGTGGATTATGGGGTAAATGGGGAAAATGGAGAGAGACTTACCTGGTGAGGGAGGTAAATCCATAGGAGTCTGGGGCAAGGAGGTATAAATAAGACTAAGAATAGTAGGGAAAGCTATAGGTAATCATATCATTTTATATTTACTTAAGGTACATGTGTGTTTTGTGTGTGTGTGTGTGTGTGTGTGTGTGTGTGTGTGTCTTTCTGTCTGTGTTTTAAATGAAGTTGTGCTACTTGAGTGACAAGGCTCTCCCCCAAAATCCATAGACCATTTATTGAAATCTCCAGAGCCAGGCATGAGACACATCCTTGGAGTTCTTGGACAGAGATGTCCAAAAGAACCCCAAAACAATACAGGCTATTGACAATTCCATTGATTGTCTCCTAGAAATTGAAAGTGAGACCCTATTGCTGAAGACAGAACACACTTTGGACAGAAGACAGAGGAAAGAATATAGCAGTGACATAGAACCCTCTTGCCTGAAGACTAGTTGTTATAGTACTAAAAAGAGTTACTCAAGAGAAAAAGATATCCAATAGTCTCAGGCAGCTGGAAAGACTACAATGCACAACAAAGACCAGCATCGCAAAATATCCCCACAGGTGCAGTAGTGGCTCTTATATCTTGGGGGTGACCTACAACCATCTGATTGAACTTAATGTCCTCTCAACGGGAGAGAATTCATGCTTAATACAGTAAACCTAGCCAACTACCTGTGGCCAATGATTCCGTGAACCCCAGGGGAAAACCATTTACTGCTGCTTTCCTAAACTAGTGTGAATTTTTAAGTGCTTTCTTAGTACTTATACTGATACCCACAGATAAATGTATCTCTTATACCTCATCGAAGAAGTTTCTCTTCCCAGTAGTCAAAGGCCACTAGAGAAATCCACAACTGATTAAAACTTAGAGAACAACTCACTGTTGGGTTCTCCACTCCAATTGATACATTATAATGCACCTGCTACACACACCTAAGACTATAGGAACACCAAGGAAGAGGGAGCAGGGAGACTATAAGAGTCAGAGAACCAGAAAGTTAGCTGTGAGATTGTGTATCCACATATGAAAGAGAAGTTGCACTTGTGAAAACTCAACAATGTGAATATTTTTAAAAGACCTGAAAAATGGCAACACTAATTGACATGCCAATGTGGATGGGAGAAATACACCCAGATGAAATGCTACAGGCACTTAATGGTTCCTGAAAGGGGAAAAATTGGTCTTCAACAAGGATGAGCCCCCTGATAGGTTATCCAATCCCAGGTGGGCAACCATAAAGACACATACATAAAAAGCAACTCTAAAAGGAGCTAACAGGTTATATTTATAAATTTACATCTATGTGTGAAAAATAAAGCTTAAGAAGACACAAATTTGAGAAGGAGTGGGTGTGCAGGAAAAATTGGAGGAAGAAGAAAGGAGGAAATGATGTAAACACAGCACTCATATGACATTCTTGAATAGTACATTTTAAGAAAAAATGGGGGTATTGTTCTTTTCTGGGTAGAAGAAGGAGGTCTTTGTGGGTGGTGAAGTGGAGTAGATCTGGGGGAGAGCAATGAAGGAGGGAGCTGGGGCCGTAAGGAAGAGGGGCTATCAGGATGAATTGTATATGTATGAGAGAAGAAAAGTTTTAAAAGTAAAAAAAAAATGATAAAGTATAGACAGAACATAGGTATTAACACAGACCCATGAAAAATATTATTCTATGATGAAATTATTTTGGAATTCAAAAAAGAGAAAGAATTGTCTGTTCAATTAATGTTTCAGAATTATAAGGAATGAGAAGATGTGATTCTCTCCTGGTCAGTTAAAACAAATTTTAAGTGATATTTAAAAACAGGATGAGGGAAACAAAGATGTCCTTGAGGAAATAGAAAAACTCCTAACTAGGTGTAGTAGAAATCACAAGTAGAGTGCACAGCATGACTTATGCATTATTTTAAATTTCAAGATACAATTTAAAATATAGGGAAAAACCAAATGTGGACAAAACAGCGAATGAAAAAATCTTCAGAATATCTCAAGTATTGTGTGAGTCAATTTGGTTTAATGAAAATAAATATAGGTGATAGTCTTTAATCTAGAAATTAATGTTTTTATAGTGTTGAATCATTAGATCCTAAAAATGAACTTATGGGAAATTACTATTTAGCTAGCAGAAAAACAAATGTTAACATATCAACTTAAATTAAGAAGAATAAATTGACCATGTCTATTTATTTTTTTAATTTACCAACAGTAATAATTTTAAATTTTGAGTACAGTTTTTTGAGAATAGTTCCAGGTTCTTTATGTAAACATTTGTGTATTTCCTAGTAGGTGTTGGGATAATTTTTGACAGCATATAATATTTCCTCAATTTCACTTTGAAAATTCTCCAATCTCAAGAGAACAGCATTTTAAAGGAAAAAAACATTTATGAAACATTTTTTACTTAAATACCATCATGTTAATCTTCCTATTATCTATATTCCACAAACAAATAGTTTTCAAAGGAGGTAAATATATCTATAAATGCTGCTATGTTCATCTGTGTTTTGGTAAAAAATCACCTCTGACAAATGTTAAAGGTCCATTAATAAATATGTTGCATTAATTACATGTGGCATAATTATGCCACTTTAAAAAGTATTATCCTTGAAATAATTGTAAACTGATTTAATCTTTTTATATAAACAAGACCAATAGCCAAGGGGAAGTAGTTGAATAATGTCAACCATTCCTCAAAGAAGTAATCTTTGTTAGTTTTCCAGAGTAATTTTTAAATAATTTTTATTTGGATAGTTAAAGTAAACTTCTTATATCAAATACAAGTCAGAATGTAATGATCAATTACAAAAATGTGAAACAATATCAAGTTGTATTATAATTAAAAGCAGTACTTGCCTAGCTTAATTGCTGAGGACAAATACTACTGTGGCCAGTAGTCACTTCTCATTCATTTGGATAGTCTTGAAATTATTCCTTCCATGAGAAAACGTGTATATAGAGTGAAAGCAAGGAAGATGATCTATACAAATCCATTTTTACACTTGAAAAGATAAGCTCAAAGCAAATGTCTTCTCAATGGTTCAGAAGCCTTTCTTTATAGACAAAGCACCATGTTATTGTTTGAATAAACAGGGAGAGAAGAAGTCTATATAATAACAATTCAAAAAGAAAAACAGAATTTTGCAAGCTTAGGAAATTTGTAGTGTTTTTATAAGATATAATTGGAATTGCTTTGTAAAACTAAGATTAAAAAAGACATAGAGAACATTGATGGGGTGAAAGCAAAGGCTGTAATTTAGCACTTGCCATCTTTCATATGCACTTTTTATACTGATTATAAGAGATTTGTTTTGTAGCAATGTATTTTACACTGAGAAAGTGTAGGCTTTTATCTAGATTGGGCAGGGGGTGGGACATGGAAGCTGTCAGCAACAGGGCATAGCCTAAATGAAAGAATGCAACAGAGCTTTGGAGGGCCCTGTAAGATTCCATCTGGGCCTAGTATGGTATCATGATATCACAGACCTTTGATCCCAGCAAGTGGATCTCTGTGAGTTCCAAGCTCAGTCTATACTACCTAGAAAGTTCTAGATCAGCCAATGCTGCACTGTGAGACTCTGATTTAAAATATATTTTTTTAAAAGAAAAAGATTCTATCTGGTCATGGTTATAGAATTATATTATAAGTTTTATCAAATTATCATGTGTTTAGAGATCTTTCAAATTTGCATACAGAGTAAAGAGTATAAGCACTCAAGCCTCTCAATAATCAGTCCCTTTTCACTCTCTTTTCCTGCCTTTTCACTCTATAACAAATAGAGATGAAGCAGACCTATACACACACCACTTATGCACTCAAAACTAAGGCTACAATTCCAGTCTGACTTCTGAGTATACTTCGTAAAATTGAAACACCATTATCACTTAAATTCTGAGAGCTAATATCCACTAACGGAAACAAATTGGTTATCTGAAGACATTCTGATTTTTAATGGACAAGTGTGCTGGATATTTTTATATCAACTTGACACAAGCTAAATCATTTGAGAGGAAGGAAACTTAATAAGAAAATGCCTCCAAAAGATCTAGCTGTAGGCAAACCTGTGGGGCATTTTCTTTACTAGTGATTGATGAAGGAGGACTCAACCCATTGTAGGTGTTTCCATCCCTCAGCTGGTGGTTCTGAGTTCTATAAAAATGCAGACTGAGTAAGCCATGGAGAACAAGCCAGTTAGCAGCATTCCTTCATGGCCGCTGCATCAGCTCCTCCCTCCAAGTTCCTACCCTGTTTGAGTTCCTGTCCTGACTTGGTGAAAAGTGATATGGAAGCATAAGCCGTATAAACTCATTCATCCCCAATTTGCTTTTTGGTCATGGTATTTCATCACAGCAATAGAAACCATAATTAAGACAAGTCATTCTAAAATCTAGTACCCTACATTAATATCAAGGTAGTTGGCTCCAAGGCTAATGGATTATCTGAAAAATTTTCATGTTAGCTAAAACTGACACTCATAGATTTGTAAGCAACAAAGTGCAACTTAGCTAATGATGGCTTTCTCATCTTTTAACTAGGACTGCATCTGGGGCCACAGAGAGAAATACTTGTTTCCACATAGTTTCATTCATGTCCTCTAGATAAACAATTAATTTCTATTCTTATGTAAGAAGCAAGGATCCTAAAAGAAAAGGCATGTGAAGTCTTTAGAGGCCTAGAGAAAGAACAAGACCATTATTTACTGCATTATAATGGCTATATCAAGTCACAGAACTAGTCCAAATAGAAGGACTGAGAAATAAACTCTGAGCTATTGATGAGAAGAATAGTGTAGTCATATTTCTAAGTGTAAAGGTTTATGAAATGCCTCCCACAAGCTCCTGTGTAGATTGCTTAGTCACTAGATAGTGCTGCTATTTGTGACAAAGGGTGAAAATTCTAGGAGGTTAGGCATTTGTGGAATAAGTAAATCAAAATAGTCATGCATTTGAAACATTTAGTTGTCCCTAATCTCTTTCAATTTCTCTGCTTTTTAGTCATCTTTATGCAAACAACTTCTTCCTCACATTCATGCCACTTGCAATTGTGATGCCTTGCTTTGAGCCCAAAGCAATGGAGCCAGAAAACCATGAATTGAAACTTCTGAAACTGTTGATCCAAAATTAATCCTTCCTTAAGTTTATTTCCATAGGTGGAACACTGATAAGAAGCTGGTTAACACACTAAGAGGACTTAGATACCAAGGAATGTATAGTTATATGTTGTTCTACCAGTAAATAATGCCATACACATGTTCTTATAAATGAGTAAGCTAAAGATCCAAGGCTAGCCATCATTGAGATCCTCCAAATGCTCAATGTCAAACATTTATGAGACTGACTTGCAAATAGAGAACAAAAGGATGTTCTCTTTAGGCATCTATCTTCAAGATTTCCTGACTCCAGCGTAATCTTCATTTCCTTAAAGTGCCTCACTATAAAATGATGGAACATTTTTCACTGTCCCTCTACCCACTAATACTTCATTCGTAATATTCATCACTACATGCTATACTATTTAATATCTCCTTCCCACCACAAAATTAAGTTCCTTGAGTCCAGGAACTTGGCACATCTCTTTCACTGACAGATCTACAGCACCTAGAAGACAATGTGCCAGAGTAGATGTTCAGTTAATATTCATTGAGCCAATGTTTCATTAACTGGGACTAGTGTGATGCCACAGACACTGCATCAACTAGGCATTAAAAGCCAGAAAACCTATTGGCAGCTATGCTTAGTTCTGTCATGGGCATTGGAGTAAAACCAAACCACATGTCTGTTTCCAATTCCTTCCACTTGTTTAAACCTCAGATAGTCTCATCCACTGATAATGTTATGATCTTTTTTGATCCGGATGCAATACGCCATCTCACTTCTTTCTATTTTGAACCTTGTCTGTAGCAAAACCACAGCACTAAGCTATTAAGCCATTGTAAATATTTCTGGTTCCTGGTCTGTTTGTGTAGCATTTTCTACTTTAAGAAGATGTGAAGGGGTGGGGAAAAGACTAATTGCTTTGGTAATAAAAGAACTTAGATTCAAAGTTTAATTTCTGTTTTAGTTGGGATTTTTGCAAAGTTAAATTTGCAAACTGAAATTCATTTTCCTCACCCCTGTTGGATAAATAATACCTGTGAAAGTTAAGTTCAAGTAGTTTGTTTTAATGGAAATCATCTACAGTAGGAGAACACCAATTGCTCAGCTTTTCTTTCATGATCCATCCCCAGTTCTATTTGATTAACCTAATCCAGTATTAATTATTTTTCTTCACAATGCCTTGTAAATCAGGTTTTCTTACAGAAGTATCTACCTCTTATCATTTATTCCTTAAAGACAAAAGCTGTGACTGTTATCACTGACTCACTTGACTATTAACTATGTTCTATACTTGATTCATAACTTTTCTCAATGTTCATCAACTATAATTTTGAATTATTAAAAAAAGGTAAATTCACTAGTAACAGAGCTAGACCCACACTGCCTTAGGACCCCAGCACCGAACTGCAGAACTTCAAGCATTGCTATACCTTAAAAAATAAAATTCTGGTGGTAGTGGCATAAAACTTTAATCCCCAGCACTCAGGAGACAGAGGCAGGAGGTTCTCTGTGAGTTCTAGGACAGCCAGAGTTACAACAGAGAAGCCCTGTCTCAAAAAAACAAAAGAAAGAAAGAAAGGAAAGAAAGAAAGGAAAGAAAAGAAAGAAAGGAAGGAAGGAAGGAAGGAAGGAAGGAAGGAAGAGAAGGAAGGAAGGAAGGAAGAGAAGGAAGAGAAGGAAGGAAGGAAGGAAGGAAGGAAGGAAGGAAGGAAGGAAGGAAGGAAGGAAGGAAGGAAGGAAGGAAGGAAGGAAGGAAAAGAAGGAATATTCCTAAGAGTGGTATCCCACCAAGAGGATGAGAAACAGCAAATTCCTTACAGGAGATAATGACAACAAGAGACAGCTTATGAAGATAATAAGATAATTAGAAAATGCTTGAAGCTCAAGGCTAATCAATTACTCTTCCTCTTGGTACAAGTGCAAAGCACAGTGACTGTGCCCATGCTCATTTCTAAGGTAAGAGTGAAATTTGAGCCATGTGCATGGTATACACTTCCCAGGGGACCTTTGGAATGAAAATGTGTCATGTGTAAGGCTAGAACAATCCATCTAAAATTTACAAAAAACAAACAAACAAAAACAGCAACAACAACAAAAAATATTGAAGGGACTGAAAGGGAATGCTACAGTTGAGGTTAATCAGTTCATCTTCTCAGATCATCAGAACAGTAGTGTTTTCCAACTGAGAAGTTTATGGAAGCTAATTTTGTGGTTCAGATAGAAATATCTGAACTCCAAATGAGCACATTAGGCTTTGCAACACTGTATTATTTAATATTGACTACCTTGTTTCCAAGTTTTAGAAGATTAAAAATACAGTTTTTTTGTGTCCTTACTTACTAGTAAAACAGACCTTCAAGGTACCTAGACACTCTTTTCTCCCCAAGGGGATCTTGTAGTAGCAGTTCAAAGACATCACAGGCACTAAATCTTTTCTGTAGGCTCTGCGGCCTTCTCACAGGAAGTTTTCTTTATATTCATCTAGAAAAGTCACTTAAAGGAGGTCTTTGAGCACAGCTTGTCAAGTAAGCTCTCCCCCAAGATGCCTCTGGCTTTGAACAAAACAGGGTCAGGTGTGAAGAAGCACAACTCTTGAATCTTCAGCTCCGGATTCTTCATCCCTAGTAGGCAGATGTTAAATCCACCTTCACCAGCACCAGAAAGCCCCCACTTAGTAGGCTGTCTAGACAATTACCCACAGGCAATCACAGCTGCACAGCAGGAAACTAGGTCCTTGAATAAGGTGTGATTTTGCTCCCAATTTCTTACAGAGCTGCAAAGAAAAGTACATTTCTTTGGTCTGGTGACTGCTTTGGTGAGAGAGTAAGGACTGTGCAATGCTGGCCTTTAGTGTGGAGGTGAAAATGACAAAACATTAAACCAAAAGCATTGAAGTTCAAATAAACTCTCTTTGAAGTTAAGGGCACAACCCAAATATGCTAATAAACCATTCTCAGGTTTGCAAGCTTAGTTCTTTTGGATGACTGTGGACAATCTTACACTCTCTGTACATGTCAACAGTGATGTGAAAGTAGCTAAAGGAAACATGCCTTTTTGATAAATGTTTATGCCTGGAGGTAAATGGCCTCCATTCTAGATTCAACTAGAATAAGCCACCAATGCATCCTTCTACCTCCTAAGCATTGACTGCAGACTCTTCTCTTTGGAGGGTCACAGAATGGTCTCAGCTACCACACACTAGATTGTACCTGTAGTCCATCTGGTCAGCCATTCCTGTGTTTTGAGTATCTGAGTAATGACTTACTGTCATAGGGAGAAAGCAACAAGGCTCTTTCCAGTCTTCATCTTGTCGCAAGAATGCTCCCACCCACATTCTCCACTATATGCATCTATTTACTTACAGACTATTAATATGTATATTTCTACATTTCATAAAGTTTCCCTTAGCCTTCCTTGTTTAGACTGTATACCTCATCATATGTGAGATTATATTATTGTTTTGATATCATTAATTCTCTGTGATACTGCCTTAGACAAAATCCCATTCTGTAAAGGGGTGAGTTCAACTAATAGAATTTTCAAAACAAGTTTAAGAGCTCTAAGTGAGTAAATGTGTAAGTCAAATTGGAAATATAAATAAAATTTGAGTTATATAATGTATTATTCACTGTTATGTCAAGTAAAACTATCAAACCTTGTGTTGTATGCTTTTGTCATTAGGATGTGCTTGTATTTCATATGTAGCTGTAGATGCATATGTGGATTCCAGACAAAAGGCAGTTTATTCTTGATTCATTGAATCACCAATTCTAGTCCTCGTACCCTGACGTTTTTCATCCTCAATACAATCTATTTTTAAGCCCAGAACTGGAAGTCTTCAGCCTCAGTCTCCTTGCAATCTAGAATGTTTAAACCTCTGTACCTGAGGCCAGGCACCAATCCCTACATCAAGGTGGGCCAGGCAATTCTGCAGGAGCAAAGGAGCCTGGAGGGCAAGTAAAATGGTCAAAAAAATCCCCACTCCAGCTTGTAGGAGATTTTAAAGGACACCAATCCAGATAGACATGAGATGAAATGTATTTAGGGGATCCTATAGGTTCAGTGTCTATGGCTTCGATCTCTGTGGACCCCTAAGAGTGCTAGTCAGTAGACAATGTGGGGCTTGTTATCCTGGTGTCCTCAGGTCTTCTGGTTTCCACCATCCCTCCTCTCCCTCTTCCTTGGAGTTCCCAATCTCTGCATGATATTTGGCCCTGGGCCTCTCCAGATACTCCTCTCAGTTGCTGGAGGAGGCTTCTCTAGTGAGGACTAGGTTAGGTACCGATATATGAGCAGAGCATAACATCATTAGATATCATCTGTTGGTTATCCAGTCTCTAGTTCCTGTCCTGTCCTGCAGTTTCAGGCAGGAGTTCTCTCCTTTGGCATGGAGTTCTGTCATTCTATTGTAAAGGAAGATCTTGAAAGATGGATAGACCTGTAAGTCGGAGGTTTTGTGGCTGGGATGGTGTCCCAGTCTCACCACTGGAAGCCTTGCCTGGCCACAGGACATGGCCTGTTCAGGCTCCCTATCCCTGATTACTAGAGATCCTTGTTAGGGTCTCCCTCATAGATTCCTGTGAGTTTTGACTACCATAGATCTCCTGAGCGCCCCTAATAATCTCTCAAATCTTGTAGTCTCTCAATGATTTTTTTTCTCCCTTTGTCCTGTTCCTCCTCATAGTCCCCTATGCTTCCATTCTCATACTCTCCCAACTCGCCTGTACCCTCTGTTCAATTTCCAGTCCACCAAGGAAATACCTGTGTTTTGACTGGGGCCCTTTTTGTTGTGTAGTTTTTCTATGTCTGTGGATACTAGTACCTTTCCCCTTTGCTTGGCAGTTAGTATCCACATATAAGTGCGTACATACAATGTTTTTCTTTCTGTGACTGGGTTACATAACTGAGGAAGATTTTTTTTTATAGTTCCAACCATTTGTCTGCAAGGTTAATGATGTCATTAAAAAAAATAGATGAGTAATACTCCATTGTGTAAAGGTACCACAATTTCTTTATCTATTCTTCAGTTTAGGGGAATCTAGGTTGTTTCCAATTCCTGGCTATTATATATAAAACTGCTATGAACATAGTTGAGCAACTGTCTGTCTGGTGTGATGACACATCTTTTGGGTATATGCCCAGGAGTGGTATAGCTGGGTCTTGAGGTAGGTCCATTTCCAGTTTCCTAAGGAATCACCATATTGATTTCTATAGTGGCTGTGCAAGTTTGCACTCCCACCAGCAATGAAGGAGTGTTCCCTTTGCTCCACATCCAGCATGAGCTGTCCTTTGTGTTATTGATCTTAGCCATTCTAAAGGGTATAAAATGGAATGTCAAAGTGGTTTTGATTCACATTTCTGTAATGGCTAAGGATGTCAAACACTTCTTTAAGATTTTCTCAGCCATTTGAGATTCCTTATTTGAGAATTCTTTGTTTAGATCTATAACACAATTTTAAGTTGGATTGCTTGTTTTCTTTCTGCTTAGTTTTATGAGTTCTTTATATATTTGGATATTAGCCCTCTATCAGAAGTGAAGTTGGTGAAGATTTTTTTTCCCATTCTGTAGGTTGCCATTTTGTTTTAATGAAAGTGTCCTTTACCTTAGAGAAGATTTTCAGTTTCCTGGGGTCCAATTTATTAGTCATTGAGCTTCCTGCCTGAGCTATTGATGTTCTGTTCAGAAAGCTGTCTCCCCTGCCAATGTGTTCAAGGCTCTTCTCCACTTTCTCTTCTATCAAGTGCACTGCATCTGATTTTATGTTGAGATCTTTGATAAAATTGGACTAGAGTTTTATTCATGGTTATAAATATAAATCAATTTGCATTCTTCTACATGTAGACATCTAATTAGACCAGCACCATTTGTTAAAGATGCTTTATTTGTTTCATTGCATATTTCTGGCTTATCGAAGATCAGATGCCTATGTGGGTTTATGTCTGGTTCTTTGATTTGGTTCCATTGATCAACATGTCTATTTTTATGGCATTATCATGCAGTTTTTATTACTATAACCCTGTAACACAGCTTGAGATCAGTCATAGTGACACCTCCAGAAGTTCTTTTACTTTTCGGAATTATTTAGCTATCCTGAGTTTTTTATTTTTCCCATATGAAGTTGAGTATTCTCCTTTCAAGATTTGTAAAGAATTGTATTGATATTTTGATAGGGATTGAATTGAATCTGTGGATTGTGTTTGGTAAGATAGCCATTTGTATTATGTTGATTCTACCAATCCGGGAATATAGGTGATATTGCTAACTTCTGGGATCTTCTTCAATTTCTCTCTTCAAAATTTAAAGTTTTTGTCATACAAATCTTTCACTTGTTTGGGTAGAATTGCCCTAAGATATTTTATGTTGTTTGGGCTATCGTGAAGGGAATTTTTCTCCTGAATTCTTTCTCAGTCCAGTTGTCATTTTTATACAGGAGGGCTACTGAGTTTTTTGAGTTGTTCTTGTAGGCAGCCAAAAAATGCCTAATATTTTAAAGAGCATTTGCTTTGTTAGGCTGTTAGGGAAATTCATTGAGCTTAGTCCAGGTGAAATGATAACTATTGCAAAGACCTTTTATGCAAGGCACTGCTCAGAAAATCAAATCAACAAGAAAAAAGACTTCTTATATATGTTCCAAATTTTGAGATTTTCACATAAATTCATTATATTGAATTTTATATTAAGAATATTGACATAGTATTATATGCTATTTTTGTCTCATGTAGACTTATTTTTAACTAACAATTTTTTTTGTGACAGGCAATTCTATACCCAAACAAAGCCTTAATTGGTATTTTCTTGGATTCTAACCCATTCAGAATTGTATATATCTATTAGTTCTTTTAGCTCTATTTACACCAGACGTAGACATTGGTTTGGGGAAAAATGCTGTTTATTCTTTTTCTAATTCAATCACCTAATTTAGCCCTGGAGCCCTGGAACATTTCAGCCTCTATATATTCTACTCTTAATCCCAGAACTGGAAGGCTTCAGCCTCCATACAATCTAGAACATTTATACCTCTGTACACTCTAATAAACCTTTGATGGTTGCTGCTTACTGAGTCCCTTTTACTAGCTCTTTTGAACTCTGCCTCTTCTGGTTCAGGTTCAAACTCTTCTCTAAGCTGACTGGTTCAAATTGACCTTCCTGTCCAGATGATTGTTTCTGACTGAACTCTTCTGACTTTGGCAGATTCTGGCTGATTTCTGACTGCCTCAGACTGAACCACTCTGCTTATCTTTAAATTCATTCACTCTTCCCATCTAATACTGACCTCTTCTCCTAAACTGTCTCTGTGTCTCTTCTTCAGCTATCACTGTAACAAACTACCTCAGTCAGCCTCCCTCCTCAGTCAGACTACTCACCTCATACTGCCTGTTTGACTGTTCCTGTAACTAACTGCTGTAACTGACTTTCAAACTGCCTATGTAATTGATTCTCTGAGTTGAGAGCCTCCCCCTTATATATCATGAAAGCTGGGCATGTCCTCACTCTGACTCACTTTCATAACTCTTCTTCTGATTAGTCATTTTGTCTGTCCTTCACTCTGACTCATCTCAGACCTCACTTCCAATCTGACACTGACTCCATCTGAGCTCTATCTGCTCTGCCTGCTAATACATTCGGTTTCTGTCTTAGGGATTAAAGGTGTTTTCTACCACTGCTTTCTGGATACTGGGTTAAAAGATGTGTTTACATTCCATCTAGACCATTCAGGCCTCTTAATATTGACCCCTGGAATATAGACCCTTCCTGGCTTTCACCCAGCCATATTCCTCAACACTTTCTAGATCTTCAATTCTATGGTTTCTCAGCCACCTCAAATACCATAACAAGCAAGATAGTTACATGATATATTGTTACATATAAACATCAGTGATATACTTCTCTAGTACAATATAGACCATTATTATTATTATTTATGTGTTTTTTCCACTTCAAAATTTAAACGTTAACAACTCTAGGACTAAGAAAGAAATGATTCCATGGAGAATACCTTTATAATATATACCTGCATACAGTAACATTAATTGGAAAGCTTCCTCATCAACTTGAACTTATATATTTCTGAAAGA
This sequence comes from Cricetomys ansorgei, assembly GCA_026225945.1. Lineage (NCBI taxonomy): Eukaryota > Metazoa > Chordata > Mammalia > Rodentia > Nesomyidae > Cricetomys > Cricetomys ansorgei. The sequence continues at coordinate 1,804,999 of JAMJFZ010002798.1, forward strand.
CTAAACATGCCATCTTATATAAAATGTTTTATATGACCTAGATGGGAAATAGAAAACATTTCATTATTAGGGAATGATAAATAATGAGGTATTTCTTGAGATCAATTTAGTTTATGTGTCAAAACTTGGAAAATCTCATCACACAAATATTTTCATACAAAATAATTATAGACATGCAATAAACAATATAAAATCATCTATTAAAAAGGTATCAACAAAAATAAAAACTTTGAAGGATCTGATTGCACAAAACTATATTATAACATCCAGTCAGTAATATTTGTCTGTGTTAGTTGGGATACAGGATTTTCATTTATTTACTTCTTTTCACTTATTATGTCTAAATAGGATTCTACAATGAGTACTACCTTTGTTATCAGAAGTAGAAATATTCTTTCAGTTTCATATTGTGGTTGTATTCCAGCTCTCGATTCCTAGTGGGAGTACTCCTGACACTTGAAAACTCCCTAGATAAGACAATTTAATAACTCTAAGTCTTTATTTTTTACACTAACAATGGTGCATGTGTATAACCTTGACCAAGTCCCACAAAATCCCTGAGCTGTGTTGCCTCATTAAATATGACCATGTGAAAATGCTTAAATCAGCTAATTGAGGGCCATTCTAGCTGTAGTATCTTGGATCATATAAAACTATAAAAATATAATTGAAGAATGCAATGAAATGTTTTTAACATTAATATGAAACAACTAGTTGTATAAGTCTCTCAACATTTTTAAAAAATAAAACTTTTTATTAACATGTTCTTTGACAATTTAATACATGTATATAATATATTCTGGCCACATTCATATCTTTACTTTGTTTTATCTTCCTTCCATATCCAGCAACCCCTCAAACTCCAAGTCTCCATCCCCCATTCATGCCTTTTTTATTTGTTTATATTTGCTTTTGAACTACTAAGTTTAGCCAGTGCTGCCTTCATAGGCATGTGTATGAATGTATCCACTGGAACATGCATAACTTACCAAGAATATACAACTTAAAAGAACTTCCTGTACTCCAGCAGCCCTCAAATACAATTAGCTCCCTGGGGCAAGGCTGGCCTACATGAACCCCAGCGTCATCTATGACTGAAAATGTACAAGTTCATTCTTGTATAGCCCCATGTAGACAACCACAGCTGCTGTACGTGTGCTCATGTGTGCCACACCATGCCCCATTCCTAAAACAAAATAAAGGCATGCATTTTTCTCTCATACAGCAAAGATCATCTAAGTTAGGTTAGACCTACTAATATAGTCACATATATTTTTAAAATTTGAGGCATTCTGAAATCTATTGGAAGCATTTTTCCAACTCCAATTTTCTTTCTTTCTTTGAAGAGGCTATTGAGGGTCAGTTTTTTAGCACTTATTTGCTTATTTATTTTGTATGTAGAGGTCTTTGTGGGTATTTCAGGTTTTCTATGCTATTTGGGGCAGGAAGGAGTGCACACACCACAATGTGCTTGATGTCAGAGTGGACAAATTGCAAGAGTTAGTGGGCTTGAGGGAACAACATCAAGTCATCAGGCTGAGCACAGCAGTCTTACTTGGTATGCCTTCAGGCTGGTCATGAGGTAAAGTCTGAAGCTATGCAATTTTCATTGAGTCATAGAAAAGATATTGAAATGTTTTCAGGGAATAAGTGAGAAATTATAAATTCTTGATGTAGACAGATACAAAGAATAATAGTTATTGCTATTTTAAAATTTATTGAATAAAATTCAGATCAAGATAATAGATGACAAAAATAACAGAATAGTTTAAAATATTTTTTCAGTTATAAAGTTTTATTTCAGATATCATGAAGTAATTCACAAAAATTCAGATCAAAACAGACAATAGCTCTTTTAAAGGAGGAAATAAATATTGAATAGAAATAATGAACAGTCTCTTAAATTTATTGATAATGTAATTAATGAGGAATGAATCATGTGATTGCATTTGGAAAACAGTTAGCTTTAAGTTTCTTGATAACTTTATGTGATGTACTGACATTAGGAAAAATAACATAAAACAAAGCTTTCTTCAATAAAATGAAGACACTGATGACAAGTCAGATATGAGCTTTCTATTCTAAGATTATTTAGCATTTGTGAATAGACAGTATAACTTGAAATGCACTTGACAAATGGCAAATTATAGAGAAATATTTAGTCATTTAATCAAGCAGCATGGCTGCTCTAGAAAAGACCACATTGAAAGGCCTATGAGATAGCTAGGAGGGGATCAAATCCAAGGGTCTATATGAAGAGATCATATCCAGGGTAATAAATGAAGGAATCACATTCAGAGGCCTGTGTGGTGCAGATGGAATACAGAAAGAATGTACCACATACCTTTAATCCCAGTATTCAGAAAGCAGTGGTGGTGTACACTTTTAATCCCAGCACTCAGAAGACAGAAAGCAGAGCTCAGAAGGAATCAGTGTCAGACAGGAATTGATGTCTGAGATGAGTCAGAGTGAAAGTAACTAATCAGAGGAAGAGTTATCAGGGTGAGAGTGAAGACACACTCTAAGGATAGAAAAGCAGGCTCTCAGGTCAGAGAGTCAGGCAGTCTGAAACAAGCAGTGAGAAACAAGCAGTGAGAAGTCCAAATGCTCTAGGGCTCCAGGACTATGACTGGGCATTGAATCAAGTAAAGATTAAATAGCCCTTTAAACTTAATCAATGTCTACAGCAAATACCTGATAAAACTTTTCCAAATTTGATAACAATCCTTACATGTAAATGTCACTTTGATAATGAGTTGTGAAACAGCTGCGATGTTCTAAATTACTAAAAAAATAAACCAGGAAAGAGCAACTGCATTATAATAAATACCAACTTATATTCTTATTAAATCTATAGAAAATATTATAAAAGCATTTTCATATTTATAAGAATGTGATTATACAAAAGAAACATAAATTATATTTTGTATAATTCTTAATAAATTTTTGTTCTTATGTCTCCTGAATTTTCTCATATTTGAAAGATTTTTCAAAATTTTTATAACAAGTAATTTTGTTATTCTGAGCAAATATCAACTATTCTATTTAATTGGCATATTTAATTGTGATGTATACTTTTTTCTGAAATAGGATCTCCAAAACTATTTAGGCTTATGTAGGCCTTACAAAATCTAGATCTATTTATTGGAATATTATTTTATTTTGGGTCAAGTATTATGACTTAAAAAGAAAAGTGAAAAAAACTATAACATCCTGGTTAATTAAACAAGAGTAAGTGTGTGTGTGTGTGTGTGTGTGTGTGTGTGTGTGTGTGTGTACAAGTTGTTCAGTGTTGGTAATTCTCTGGAATAATTGCAAAGATAAAATGCTATGGAAGTTATGGAATTATGTCTTCTGAACATGATAGGGCTGTTGCTGTCATAAACTAAAACAGCTATGACTATCTGTGATTACCTACATGAGACCTTTCCAAGTTTGAGCCCACTAACATTCTATGGAAGTAGATCGCAGAATTTTCTTTGAGATGTAGCTTCCTGTTAGTTGCCAATGCTCCTGTAATTAACCCTTGCTGGACTCATTGGCTGGTCAGGCTAGACTCAGGTAGAATGATCACCTTGGTCTGCTTTTGCCCTTTCTATGGGTAACTAGAAAAAGAATCCCAAGGAAAAGTCACACAGCAGCTGTTCCATATGCAAAGTTGCTTAAAATCAGGGATTTTATTTTGCAATGAATTGCACATAATCCAAAAGTGTGAATGCTAAGAAATGTCATGGAGCAAAGATATAAAATATTATGTCACGTGTCAATGCAAAACATTTATCACCTCAAAATGAATAGGATATGATAGACTCCTCCTGAGGTAAATATAAATGACGATGGTCTGTGAACACAGCTACATATGATTTCAGTAGCTACAGACACAAAGTAAGTAAAAATCACACTGGTAGAGACATCAGGTAGGAGTGTTACAGAAATGCTGAGATACCAGTTATGGGGTCTTGATTATATATTTGATGGTTTTCTTAGATTTTGGACTGATAGTAGATAATATGCTGTTAACACATTTCAAAGGCTTCTCCTGATAGTCACAAAGATGTCATGTTAGAAGCAGAGGTGGGCAATAAATGCCTATCGAGGGTATTTAAAATCTTGTAAGATTATTTGTCCCTGAATCCACAGCATTCTGAGGTGCCACATCACAGAGTTCTAATCATTCTCGTAGAAACTTTAACACAGGTGTTGGTTTTTCCTCCATTTTAAATGTAGTATGTTTCTTCTGGTATGTATGGTTCCAAATCCATTTTTCTAAAAATGATTACTACAAGAGAATTAATTCTTATATGTATTCTAACAATGAATAAAAGTAGCATACAGCATGACAATTATAGTCTATCAGATTCTGTTCCACCAGAATATTATGGCACTATAAAAGTGCAAAAAGAAGTGCCTAGAAAAATACAGTGTATAAGTGTTTGGCTTTTCAGTTAATGCATTTTATGAAGGCTTTAAAGAAGTGTGCATTTATGCCAGCTTTTTTTCCTTTTGAGATTGAGTCTCACTGTGAAACCCTGGCTAGCTTAGTATGCACATTGGGCCAGCCTCATCAATGATTTTCATGTCACTGCCTTTAAAGTGCTGTAATTATATGTTTGTGTCCCCACAACTAGATGGACTTTTTCTTGTAGCTGTCAGCCACTCCAAGAAAGACCACTCTGAGTAATAGCTTTCATATAAATAATTAAAATTTAAGATTAGTATTTCACATATGTTATAAGCTCATGTTTACATTTAAATTATGATCTCATATCTATATTTAACATTTCTCTTAGATAGCTATCATATATTGGCTCATGATGATCACTTATAGAGCCTGGAGCAAGATTAAATATAAAGGCTCACATACATATATATAATCATAAATCTTAAAACTTTAACCAATCTAACAAAAATATAATCATAATAACAAATTTTTAATGTATGTATAAAGCCATAAATTTTATATGGCTAAATATTGACAATATGTTAAAATTTCAAATGTGACCAAATATTTCTGATATCTAGTCAGCAATATTTACAATAGTAAAATATATATATATGTATATATATTCACATATATACTTATATACACACATATATATACATATACATGTATATACATGTATATGTGTGTATGTATGTGTATATATAAGCACATGTATATATGTATACATAAGCACATGTATATATATGCATATATATGCACATGTATATACGTATATATATGCACATATATATATATATATTCATACATACATACATACATAATGGACCAGCCAGATGGCTTAGAAGGTTACATATTCATTATGCATAAGTTGCATTTTATCCCATAACATAAACATCCTTTTATTTAAGTAAAATTATTCTTTCATAATGGCTTTACATTTGCTGTTTATTGATATTTATTATCTAAAGAACGGAAAACTAAAATATTGTTGTGCTCATTGTCTACAAAATTTGATACTTTTCATCAATTATCTATAAGAAGAAATTGTATAAATTTTTTAAAACTATTATACATTTTAGTTGTATATGGTTGCAACACAAGTCTACATTTCAGGTATTCACATTTTATTGTACCAAATATCCATTGAAATTTAAAATCAACTATGAGGTAAAATTTAAATTTTATCAGATTTTTATAAATATATTTTATTGCCTACCCTTATGAATAAAGTATTCACTATTCTATTATTTAACATAAATCAATGTCACATTTAATGTATATCATATTGATAGCTCCATATTTTCAAATTCAAGAATTACATGAATTATTTAACATTGCGAGATATTCCTTTTCTGCCAAATGTGAATACCACACTAATATGTAATATTTTCAAAGCCATAAAAATAAGCCCTTAGAATTGTTTGGAATTTATCTTTCATTTTTCAAGAATCTATTATGTTTATGATATCTGAGGAAAGGATTTTATTGTCAACCTTTTATTAAATTTAGTAAAATAAGACTAATACCAGTAATAATAGAGTAAATACAAATGAAAACCTATGAAAATAAATTTCACTCTAAATGAAATATATGACACATAGCTACATACAAACTTATTGAACTGGATAGTAATAAAAATAATAAGTACAATAAAGGCAAAGGATAGTTCTTAATCACATAAACTAGAAAAGAATTTCAACTACATTTTTTGAAATATGTTAATAAGGGACATATAGAGTAACTGGCATAGTCTCACTTGTCTGGTGGGAAGGGAAGTGAAATAATTATTCTTGATAGCAATATCAACATATCAGGCAGGAGAACTGCACATAACTTTTCTTTTAATAACCTTATTCATTGAATAACTTTGAGAAGCCTTTCAATATATGAAGAAAATTCCTATCTAGAAATCTATGTACTTTGTACTCAAAGATATAAAATTTTAAAATGGAGGCTTTAGTGGTGCCACATAATTGTAAGATCAAGAAGGCTATACAATATTGGTTGTTGAAACATCCACTAAAAACAGCAAACATAAAGTATAGCAAATGAAAATTTTTTCTCCTAAGTGAAGAAGCAGGACAAAATTGAAAGCATTAAAGGATGCTTAAAGGATGTAAAATATTCATGCATATGGCTAAATACTTTCCAAAGAATAGAGAATTAAAATTAGATGTGAGAATATGTGCATTTTTTTCTTTTCTAACTTTCTTGACAATATAATGATTTCATTCTTACTTCCATCTAGAATCAACTTGCTTGGTATTTCCATACATCTCTGAAGTCCATGCCAGTCCAGAAAACATCCCATTTCTATACCTTCTTTTGTAACTTCTTGGCAAATTCTGAGCTCCATATAAAACTAAATATGTACTGTTCCGGTGCTTCCTTGGCTGGAGACAGCTGGTCACCCCCAGAAGAAAGAGAATAAATAGGACTTGGAATGACTCTGAATAATGGTCACTAATTTCAATTGTCTTTCTGCCTCCTGTAGCCTTTTTATTATTATAAATTATATTTTTCCCAGTTCACCCTCTCATGTCCTACAATGATTGTTTTTAATCATTTCCATTGTGGTTAAACATTTTATCTCTCCTTCTTAACAGATTTCTAGGTGGAACAAATGCTACTAAATAGGTATTGTGTCAGCTTATGTACATTCCATTTGAAAACCTATCTTAGGTGGAAATTTTGGTACATTCTATAATCCCAACATTAAAAAGCTAATGATAACAAGATCAAGACCAGTCTGATTTACATAAGGATTTCTAGGCAACCTTAGCTATTAATAGAAATCCAGTCTCAGAAAAAAATAAATTAATAAGTAACAAATTACTAAGTAGTTGGACATGGTGGCATAAGCCTGTAATAGTAGATTTATGGAAAAGGACTTTTAGGTAACCCTCAACAAAATAATGAATTTGAGGCCAAACTAAGTTACATGAGACTCCATATTGGAACAAAGAAAAATGAAAAAATATATATGCTAAATAAACCTACATGAATAAAATATATATCAAAAAGTAATTATTAAAAATATTGACTATAGCCAAGCATGGTGGTGCACATCTTTAATCTCAGTACTTAATAGGCAAAATCAGAGGGACCTCTGTTTGTTTAAAGCCAATCTCATATACATAGTGAATTTTAGGCCAGCAAGAAGTACATACTGAGACCCAGTCTCAAAATAAAATAAAACACAATAATAAAAAAGAATGTCTTTTAAAAAACCCAATGGCCTGTGTCCTAAGTTTAACATTGTCACATGCTCTCTACAATCTGGAGAAAGTTATTTAACCTCAGTAATTCTATCTCTTCATCACTGGGATAGTAATAATAATAGTTTTATACAGGTGTTGAAAAAATACAAGGATATGTCCTTGTGAATATTTGAGAATGATATCTGGAATATAAAAAGGATTTAATAATTTTAGAAGTTATTATCTGAAGCCATCCTTTTTGCTTTTCATTTTTATTACAATGCATGCATAATCCTCTACTTTGAACTGGAATTGAATTTCATTGCCTTATGACTGCTGAAGAACATTATCCAGTGGAATTTCACTTTTATTACTATATTTTCAACACATTTCTTCAGTACGGACTCTCTTTCATCGCTATTTAAATATGCTTAGGTGTCTTCTCTGTGATGCCTTCACACCTATATTTCTCAAAATAATTTTCTCTACAAATCATTTTCAAACTAGAGTATATATCGCAATCAACCTGGAGTCAGATCAAAACAGCTGAAACCCAGAATTTCTAAGAGAGACTACATGGATTAAAACAATGGGATGAGAGCCAGACGATGGGGGTGTACATCTTTAATCCCAGCACTCAGGAGGCAGAGGCAGGTAGATCTCTATGAGTTCGAGGCCAGCCTGGTCTACAGAGTAAGTTCCAGGACAGCCAGAGTTACAACAGAAAAACCTTGTCTCAAAAAACAAAACAACAAACAAACAAACAAAATAAGAAAAGCAATGAAACAAACCAAAGTAATACTCTAGTGAGTTACTCCTGGTTCAAATATCACCTTGTGGACCTAATATGTGTAATTCACCACTCACTCAAGGGCCTTGTCCATCATGATTTCTCTTTCAGATATCTTTAGAACTGGTCATTGTCAGATAAGCCATGATGTCAAGGTTGATTTTGCTGTATTTGTTTTGCAGCAACACTTCCTGTTTCCTTTGTTTTTTACCCTAGAGAAAACGGACTGTGAATTTTCACCTTACATTTTGTTAGGGCATGATTTAAAGAAAAACAAACATGTCCTCGAATAGCAATGGCATTTATAGCATAAAAACAGCAACAACCTTCCAGGGCTGAAGATAAGCAATAGCAATTAGAATATATAATAATTAGTTAGAGTGAGACATCAAATGTGGCATAATTCTCAGTTGATTGAACACTTCCACAGAATGGGAAAAATAATGCTTCCATTTTCATAAGTCTACCAGATGATATGGATACAAGTATGCTCCCGAACATGCTTTGAAAACATGTGGCTATCATGATAAAATAGAAAATGTTAACTTTGTTAAGAGCCTGTGAAAAAAAAAACTAGCTGCTCAAATTGATGATGTATAAAGTCTATATTTTTTCAAGGCATTTTCCTTTTGACTATTTTCTGTCATTTCCTCATTAAGCTGTAGAGTCTCTTCAAATACTGTGGGTGGGATTCCTAAGTTGGATGTATATTATTATGCATAAAGTTATCTTATTTTTTTTAAAAGAGATTCTTTTGATGAAGAAATATTAGTTTAAATATGCTCTAAATGGGTCATTTCCCCTTTCAAAGTTAGTACATTTTAAGTTGAGAAAGACGTGCCTCCTCCAAAACCATAATCATGTCCTACATTTTTCTCTAAAAGTGGTTTAACATTGAGATCTATTTTTACATATTAGTTCATTTAAAATAGATTTCTCTAATAGTGATTCTCACATGAATTATTCTCAATAATCCTTAGCAGTTGAAAACCAGTAATCACTGCAAACAGCCTTTGATTATATGAGTCATATCAATTAATATTTAGTTTAATTAAATGATATTGAGAAAAATTCAAAATATTTATTAATTCTGCTAAAATAAGAATCTGTTAATAAAATGAATATTTATGTAAGCTAATTATATTTTACAAAAAAATAATACATTTACTAAAAAGTTTTCTTTTCCATTTTGAAAAACTAAAAATCAAGTAGACTCTCCTATCTACTCCATTTTAGTATGCTGTGCTGTTTATGTTGAAATTTTTGAATATAGTCTCACATCAATTATAGTTGATAAGGAGCCAAATACTGTATTAGTTATTTATTCTGTTGCTGTGACCAAACACATGAGAAGAAAAAAAATATGGAAGAAAGGGTTTATTTTGGTTCACAGTTAAGTATATAATCCATCGCAGTGGTGAAGGCATGATACCAGGAGCTAGAGGAATCTGTTCACCTTGCATCAGCACTCTGGAAGCAAACATCAGTGAATTTGAGTGTTCAGCTCTTTTACTCCTTCTTATTGGCCTGATAGTTCCAGTAGATCTTCCCACTTCAATTACTATAATCAAGCTAATTCCATGGGTATATGCTAGATATTGTGGTCAATCTACAAAATAGAAGTAGGGGGAGCATTTCTTAATTTGTTATATACAGCCACAATTATCTTGATTTGAAAACTACATATAGACCAAAAACATAAAATTGTAGTCCAAATTTGCTCATAAACGCATATGCAAAAATTCTCAGGAAAATACCTGCAAACTGAATAAAAGAGGACATAAAAAAGATGATAAAAGTGGAGAGACTAAGGATAGAATGGACATACCTCAACATAATAAAGGTGTCTACAGCAAACCCACAGCCAAGTTCAATTAAATGGAGAGAAGCTCAAAGTGTTTTCACTAAAATCAGGAATAAGACAAGATTGTCTAATCTTTTCATATTCCTATTCAATATAGTTCTTGAAGTCTTAGCTATAGCAATAAGACAACTGAAGATGATCAAGGGAATTGAAATTAGAAAGGAAGAAGTCAAAATATCTTCATTTGTAGAAAGCATAATAATATATAAAAATGAGCCTCTACCAGGAAACGTTTACAAATGATAAAAAAAAAAAAAAACACTTCTAGGTAAATAGCAGGGCACAAATTAAACACACACAAATCAGTAGAACTACTATACAGAAATGACAAAGGGAGTGAGAAATCAGGAAACCAATACTTTTCACAATAGCCCATTACTTTTAAACTTAGCCTTATACAAATTTGCAGGAGACTGCTACAGTCTTTGCCAGAATCAAGTAAGAAGGGCACCCAGACCTATAATACCATACACATCACATCTGAAAAACCTCATGACAAATTCTGCACTATGTACATTCTTCTCTGCATTCTAGTGTTTCAAGATCCCACCAAAATGGCCCATTAAGTTCTTTTCTCAAGCCAAAAGTTCAGAAGTGTTGAATATTGTTCCCACAACTTATTTCTAAAGGACTAAGAAATATGTTTTCAAATGTATCTCAATGATGGCCCAACTTCTTAGTACCAATATTATACTTGCTGTGACCAAGTGCCTGTTAAGATGTAATTTATGGGAAGAAAGATTTATTTTGGCTTACAGTTCTAGGATACATTCCATTGTGGCAAGGAAGTCATGGTGGCAGGAGCTTGAGACAACTGGCCATATTGTGCCTCCAATCAGGAAGGAGAAAGCATGAAGAATAGTACTACTCAGTTCACTTTGTTCATTTATTGGATCTGTAAATTAGGGTAGATCTTCCCACTTCAATTAACCTAATTTAGATAATCCTTCACAGGCATGCTGGGAAGCTTATCATAGGTGACTCTGGATCCTGTGAAATTGACAATATTTTTCATTTAAAATGCTTCTCAACCTTTTTTCAATTATTTAGGAATATTATTCAATACTATATCTGACAAATGATAATTTCTACTTCATTACTTTCTGAATTACGCTGAGTTCTAGGCCTACCCTCTTGGGAAACACACAATGGCTGCTGGGACTCAAGATGAATCTAGTACCATGGTGGGTTGATTCCCAGGGGATGAGGTCCTATAAGGGAAATGAGACAAGCCTGTGAGACTCTGTATAACATAGCATCTTGTGTGGAGTAACAGACCCTAGAGATTCAAACACAGGTCTCTGTGGAGCTACACCAGTAATTCCCTATAGATCACTAGCATATGGTTTGATATTCAAAAGTGTTGTCAGTGATATTTTTCCATCTGGATGTCCAGTTGACTCAGCATAGTTTTTGAAAGACACATTTTGTCTGTTGTACTACAATTTCCCTTGTTTTAAATCAGGAGACTCTGTATATGTTGGGTCTCTTTCTTGGCTCTTTTGCCTGATCCATTTGCCTATGCTTCCATGCTTTTTCTAGTATATTACTGCCTCAGGTTCTGTTGCTTTATAATATATCCACATATATGGTAGCTTATATTGCCAAATTTTGTTTCACTCCGCAAACTATTTTTGACTCTTCTAGATCTTGTGTTTCTGATGGAATTTTAAATTCGGCTTAAAAATTTTGTGACAAGATTCTGTTGCTGTTTTATTGTGATTGTACAATAGTTTAGAGCTTGTTTCTTCTTTGGGAAAACGCCAAATGGCAGATGCTTCAGGAGGGCCCAGAATACCCTGGGACCTAGGATTAGGAGGTTCCCAGGCTGCCACAAGGGCCTCATGAAGGCAAAGCTTAAGACTAGGAGTGGGTCCCTGTCACCAAGCTGGGCCACCAGGTCAAGGGCATGGAGGTCAAGTCCCTTGAGATTTCCTCATTTTCCCTGCCCATTAAGGAATCGAGGATTATTGGCTTTATCCTGGGCACATCCCTTACGATGAAGTTTTAAATATCATGCCAGTGCAGAAGCAGACCAGGCTGGCCAGTGGACCAGGTTTAAGGCTTCTGTCACTATTGGAGACTACAGTGTTCATGTTGATTATTGGTGTTATTTGTTCCAAAGAGGTAGCTACTGACATCTAGGGGCCATCATCCCTATGAGGAGAGACTACTGGGGGAACAAGATTGGCAAGCTCCACACTATTCTGTGCAAGGTGACAGGCCAAAGTGGTTCTGTATTGGTAAGCCCAATTTCTGCCCCCAGCGGCACTGGCATGTTTGCTCCTGTGCTTAAGAAGATGCTGCTGATGGCTGGTACTGATGACAGTTATACACCAGCCAGGCGTTACACTGCCACCCTGGGCAACTTTGCCAAGGCCACCTTTGTTTCCATCTCCAAGACCTACAGCTACCTGATCCCTGACTTCTGGAAAGACACTGTATTCACAATCTACTTATCAGGAATTCACTCACCATTTTCCGAAAAAGCACAATGTTTTGAGGATCCATCTCCAGCTGTGACTACCACAGAAGGGTTTTTATACAAGAAAAATAAAGCAAATTAAGACTGTTAAAAAATAAAATACAGAGTTTTTAGATCTCTAAGATTCTATGTGCTTCTATTTCTATGGGTATTTCTTAGCTTCTGAAAAAAAAAAAACATTGTTTATTTTTCCAATAAACTACATCATTGTAGTTTACATATGAAGTATACCCTAAAAGGTTCATGTGTTAAAGAATAGTTGCTAGCTGACAGTGTTTGGGGAAATAATGGACCTGAAACACTGGTTTAAGTGATGGCTTAATCTCTCAAAAGTATACCTTATGTAGAAGATATTGTTTATAGGCAGAGTTTCCTGGAAACATATACTCCATTGCTGGCACCTTCCCCCTCTCCTTATTCCCCCCCCCTCTCCCTCTTCCTCTCCCTCTTCCCAGCATAATACTTTTTAATATGATGTATCTTGATTGCAACCTCTCCCAGGTCCACACTCCCACCTCCACCTCATCAACTAAAGAAAAAAGAAAAAAAATGTCCAGCCTGTGTGGTGGGAACATGGATCCTGGACATGACCCTGGTTTTGGTGGTATTAGGCACCTCGGATCATGGAAAACCTCATGGCGTATGGTATCTCTTTACTTCCTGGTCAACAGGAGATAAGCAGTGACAGTTTCTCTGTCTGTCTGTCTGTCTGTCTGTCTGTCTCTGTCTCTGTCTCTGTCTGTCTCTGTCTCTGTCTCTGTCTCTGTCTCTCTCTCTCTCTCTCTCTCTCTCTCTCTCACACACACACACACACACACACACACACACACTGCTAGCTATGGTAGTCTGCTTCATAAGACTGAAAGTAAAAGAACCACCAGGCCACAGGCATAAATCTCTTGATGCTTCCTCTTTGAACTTGCTTATGCCAGGTATTTTGTTATGATGACAAAAACCTGAAATATTCATAAGTCATAATTGAATCATATTCAATACATAAGTTTGATATAGGATAGATTATCACATATGTCCACCTGTGAACTCTAGACCACATGTACACCAAGATAGCAATGAATGTAGCATATCACAAAATAAAAACTCACTTAATACATTATAAAATAAATTTGCAATTTTTATACCTTCATTGTGTTTCTCAATTGTGAACTGTGCAAAGGCTAACAACCAGTTGCCGTGTTCAAAGGATAGATGCTCCTCTGTCCTAGATACATGTTACATTATACTATTTACTATTTTTAGATGGTTAAATCCTTGGATTATAAATATCTACTTATAGTGAAATTCATTATCTTAATCATTGTAATGGAATTATCTAACAGTATTAGGTACATACACATTATTTTTTCCTGATCTTAAAAGGTTTTTTTTTTATCTGGAAAGATGAGAAATGTTTTAACCTCTGATAGCCATTAATCAACTATTTTTTTTATATGAGTTTGGCTGCAGTTATTTTATACAATTGGATTCACACAGTACTTGTTTTCTGTCTGGATTATTACTTTTAACAAATTGTCTTCAGTATTTGTACATGTTTGAGTGTGCATCAAAATTTCATTCATTTTAATAGTTGAATAATACTCAATCACATATACATGCATACCACATTGTTTTTATCCATTCATTGATCTTCTGATGGCTCTTTCACATTTTCTGCATTTTAGATATATGAAAGGTAGTAAAATGAATGCTGATATACAAGTGCATTCTTGTCTCACTGATTTTAATAATTTTAAGTTTATGATTAGGAGTAGAAGTACTGGGTCATCATATGACTAACTTCTTTCTCTTTTCTTATAGAGATTATAATGTAATCACAAATAATTTTCTTCCTTCCCTTCCTTCTTCCAAATATATATATTGGATAAACAATTGGTGCGCTCTTCCCTGAAGAAGACGAATTCTCCCACTCTTAACATTCCTTATGTGGTGGTTTGATTGAAAATGGACCCCATAGAAAGTGACACTATTAGGAAGTGTTGCCTTGTTGAAGGGAGTATATCCCTGGGGGAGGGATAGTCAGGCCCAGTGGCTCACTCTCTCTTATTGCTACCTGCCAATTCAGATGTAGATCTCTCAGCTCCTTCTCCAGCACCATGTCTGCCTGCATGTCACCATGCTTCCCACCATGATGACAATGAACTGAACCTCTGGACTATCTGCCTGCCCCAATTAAATTTTTTCCTTTATTAGAAATGTGGTCATGGAGTCTTTTCATAGCAATAGAAACCCAAAGATACTTTAGTTGCCTACAGTTCTTTGTATAGGTTTGAGGTCTTTTGGTCTTTACCCATCCTCTTTGACATGTCTATTATTGTGTTTATTGAGCTGATGTTTAGATAGCCATATTGATAAGACTTTATGATGTAGCTTCTGACACTCCTACGAGACACAATCTCATTGCAAACTCTCCGATACTCTCACTTTATGATCTCTATGCTCCCTCTTTCAATGTTTAACTTTAGAGGAACTGCCAAAATACTTTCCACAGTAACTGCACCATTTTACAGTTCCATGAATAATTTTGAATGCTGTCATTTGAAGGACTGTATTTGGGCTTATAGGATGTTGGTAAGTAGAATTCTTTGCTTTTTTCTAGGTACATAATAATGTTATCCACAACTAACAAAAGCTTTTCTTTTCTTAGCTTATAAATTTATTTTTTCCTCTTAAAAAGGAGAGTTCTGTTATCCATATGATAAATAAAATTAGTGAGAATAAGTAGACTTTTATCATTCCCAAGTTAAGTGGAAAGGTATGCATTTTTTTTCCCAATTGACTGTCAGAATTTAGTGCAGGTGTTATGGATTCCACATCATAATTAACTTCTAATATTGCCTTAAGGGCTTACTACAGGGTATGACTCAAATTTAGGCACTGAATTTACAGGGTTCCAAGAGATGGTTATAGTGTGAATTTCATAAGATACTTCTTTATAATTGTGCCTAAGTGTCTGACTCATTACTTTTTTACATTAGCAAATACCCTTATGGCTATTGTCTGGTGAATGTCTTGTTAATTCATACTCAGACAGGCACTCTCTAGGAGTGCCCTAAAGAAGATAAAACTTAAGTTTGATGGAGTTAGTAAAGTAAGACATAAAGGGAAAAAAAGAAAGAAAGAAAGAAATATATAGCATTATACATACAAATCCCAGAAGGAAGAGAAGTATGACTCATAAACTCAGTAGGAAGACAGAGGCCTCTCGAACAGCCATGCACAATCAGCAGTGTCCAGAAATACAGTGAGAAGTAGATCTGTGAGTCAAAGATTTTATTGTGTTTAGGGCATTACTCTTAACAAGTTTCCTATAAGTTATAAATAGTTAATTTTATAAGTCAGTTTAAAGCACAGAGACACAAATTTCCTGGATTCATCCTGTGGTAACTGAGATATATCTGTGTAGTCATTATAGGTTGTGGAGGTTTGCTGGGAAGTCAATTAGACTTCACCCAGCTATTCCATGCAGATATCATCACAAGGACTTGCTTGTGTAAGGGAAATACTGAAGTTAGCGAGCTAGGCACTGTCAAGGAGGCAAAAGCTCTGCTTCTGTCACAAAACAGTTCAATTTGTATTGAAAATGAATCTTAAGAAAACAAAACAAAACTGTAACCATTTACTATTAATTTTGTAGACAGAATAGTCCTGGAAAGATAACCAAGAGCTAAGGTCTAGAATCCATGAATGTAATAGGCTCTATGTCAACAAGCAGATTACAAGAGTAACTTAGGGTTGTGATTTGTAAAAAAAGTCTAGCCCCAAACTACTCACATGAACTCTTACTATGAAAGCACATTGTCTGAGTAAATGTGGACAGATGAAATGAAGACAAAGGAACACACTGAGATTCCAAGAACGAGAAGGAGTCTGTTCACCACTGTCTGGAGACCCTTTCCAGGTTTCCAAGGTGCAAATGACAACACCTAAATGAAAGTCAGTAAGGAAATAAAAATATTAACTTTTCGATAGAAACAAAGTTTCAAAGTATTTGGATACTTCCAAAAGCCTACATGAACATTGGAAATAGTTATCTTTCCAGAGACTCCAGAAAGAAATGAAGATAATGTCTTAATTTCAGCCAAATCCATCAAGGATTCAAAACACAGAAACTGAGATGATAAATTCGTGGGATTTTGCACTGCTTAGGTTATGTTAACTCACTAAAACAGCCATAGATAACTTAGTCATCTCTTTTATATAGTAGACATTTCCTCTTTGTTTTGAATTTTCTTGGAGTTTTAGCATAAGTAGTTGCTGAACCCCTCAAACATTTTGTATTCATCAAAATGTTTCATAGTGATCATATGGGGTATACACATTTCTTCCTTTTAGTATAGCTGACTAATACTAATCAATCATGAGGAACTAAAGTAATCTTCAGTTGAATATATTACATTAGTCTGTTAACATAGTCATGAATTTAATCTACTAGTACTCTAATATTTTTTCCTCTAGATGAGTGGTGCAGACTGATCTGCAGTTTTCCTGTTAGATTTTAAACATTGGTAATATTCTCTTTTTAAAAATATATACTATTTAGTGTTAGTATGAGTGTAGTTTGTGTGTGTGTGTGTGTGTGTGTGTGTGTGTGTATGTGTGTGTGTGTGTGTGTGTGTGTGTGTTTAGATGAGAAGAAAACTTTCAGGAATGGATTTTCTCCTTTCACTGTGTGTTATGGAAAATAAACTGAGGTTGTCAGGCATGCACTCCAACAGCCTTTACCCACTGACACATTCCTTGCCACCAGTGGGTTATGTTATTCCTCATTTTCTTTTGTGTTATGAGGCATTATCATAAAATTAATCTATTTTCCTTAAATATTTGTAAAGATTCATTAATGAAGTTATTTCACACTGTGTGTGTGTGTGTGTGTGTGTGTGTGTGTGTGTGTGTGTGTGTGTTTGTGTGTGACATTAGATACCCGTGTATGAAATATTAACAATACAAACACATTTTAAAAAAGAAGTTGAAATATAAGGATTTTCATTATCATCTGTTAGTTATGGTAGCTCATGTTTTGAGGTATACTTTATTTCAGGAAAATTGTAAAAGCATCTGGATAAAGTTGTTCTAACAACCTCTCATTGCCTTTATGATGTTTACAGAATCAGAATTACAGACATAATGATGTCCCCCACGCTCCCTTTTACTTTCTTTATCAGTCATTCTAGAGCTTCATCATACATATTAATGTTTTTAAGGCACAGATTCATGGTTTAGTATTTTCTCTTATGGTTGCTTTCTAATTCATGTACTTCCATTCATATCTTTATTTTCATTGTGCTGCTGGAATTTTTATTCAGCTTCTTGAAGTAGAAGCTTGATTCATTTATTGTTTTACTTTTCCACCCAATGAACTTTAGGGAATGACTTTTTACCTAGGTGTTTGATTTAACTGTCTTCTTCAACATTCATTTTGTCATAACCATTTTATTCTTAATTCATACACAGTGTCTTAACATCTTTATGAATTATTTAAAATATTTTTCTGACTTTCTGAAAACAGTGTTTTAATAATTTTTGCTTTTTAAATTGATTGGCCTCTATTCAGTTGTGGACTGTGAATTTGCCTAGAATGATTTAATACTTTTAAATTCACTGAGAATTTTCTTATAGAACAGGCCATGGTCTGTTTCAATAAAGGCATTGTGTGCACTTAAATGAAAAATGACTCCTTCCACTATTGGGTAATGTTCTATATGTTAATTAGGTCAACTTCATTAAACAACCTTGCCATTAATAATTGTGTCTGTTATTTAATTTGAGAAATGTGATAACAATTACCACTATGCAAATTTTCTTCTTTTTTATTTTCACTAACATTTCCTTCATATACACTTTGTCCATTTCAATAATCTCTATTACATAATAATGATTTTCTTGCATCATTTGCTTTGTTTCATTCTCATACAGCTTTGGATAAAGTTTCATTAGTTGTCCCATAGTACAAGACAGAATTTATCTTTCTTTAGAATTGTCTGTGTTTTCATATGTAAAATTTAATATGTCTAGAGCTGCATACATTTTGTCCTTAACTTTTTTACCAGTTCTTGTATTTTAGCATTTTATAGTGAGGTATCTACTTGTATTCACTGAATATAATTTCTGTATCATGAGACTGGTTTTACAATCATGTTGTTAACTTTTTATTTAAAAAGTCTGTCTAGAATAATCTTTTCATGTCTTCCTTTCTCCCTTTTATTCAACTAAACAAGTAGTTTTAAGCTCTCATAACTGGATAGTAAATTAATAGTCAGACATTACTTATATTATTCTTCTTATAATTACCTAAAGAACACAGCATACATTCTCTTCATAGTTTAAAAGAATTAAATTATTACAACTTTCATGATAATCATTGAAACTTAAAACTACTTACTTGCATTTGTATTTGCCTTCTTATTCTTCATAATATGGTACTTACTAATGCAACTTATTTAGTAAAGGTTCTCTAGAGGAACATATCAAGAGGATGAATATATATACATATTCAGAATTTATCGAGCTTTAAGATAATAACAACAGCCAAATCACACCCAAGAAACTGAGAATCCCAGAATCCCAGTAGTTGTTCAACGTTGTGGGCAAATGCCTCAACATTCTGAATAGCTCCACAACAGCTTTGTCTCACTTGGCGGGGGTAGGTGGTCAACAACTCAAGTCTACAATGTGAGTTGCCTCAATAGTCCCAATCTGACACTAAAGCCCAGGAGATATCTGGAGATCCACCAGTCCCAATGTCATGTTGAAAACTTGCAAACACTGTTTCTGCTAACAGTGAAGTGATCATCAATGGGAGCAACAACTGGACAAATTTACTTGGCTGCAAGGGGTAAGACCAAGGAGCCAAAGGAAAGGTGATCTTCCTTCTGACATACTCTTTATCTGGGCTGGTACTAGAAGATGCTGTCCACAATCAGGGTGGGTTTTCCAACAGCAGTCAAGGCAACCAGGACAGTTCTATAGTTAAGGATCACTGCTCAAGTAATTTTAATTTGTTGTAAGTTAATGTGGACACCAAAAATAATGAAAATCAATATTAATTTAAATTTATGTATATATTTATCCTTCTCATTGTAATATGTTCTATTTGAGATCATTTCCCTTTTTCCAAAAGAAGCACTTTAACTCTTTTCTTCTAGTATTCAGCTCCTTTCAAAAATTCTGGTTTTTTGTCTTTTTAAGTCTAAACTTAATCATACCTTTATATGACAGAGCTTTCATTAACAACTATACTTTTGGGAGTTGGACAGCTCAGTGGTTCAGGGTTTGTGTTGCTCTTGCTGAAGGCTGAAGTCCCTTTTCTAGCATCTACATATTAGCTCACAATTGATGCCCTCTTCTGATCTCACCAAGCAGCGGTCACACATACATACAATCACGAACATACAGGCAGTCAATTAAAAATTCATACACATAAGTTAATATAATAGAAATTTTGTAAAATTTGCTTTTTCTATGTTCTTTTAATCAAGGTTTTGATATGTAGTATAAACAGTACTGGAACTCATTAAACTATGTAGCCAAGACTAATCTTGAACTTGTGACAGTTCTAAGTATTTGCAAGTTCTGGGTTTATAAACACAATTTTAAATTTTGTTCTTATAATGAAGTGAAGCAAGGCTGTAGTAAAGACATGTATAGTATAAAGTCAACCTCATTTAACCACCATCTAGACACTGTTCAGTTACCCAATGAGTCTAATGCCGTGTCCCATCTTACCTGGTATCCCTTCTGGCAATTTTAAAATAAATACTATTCTGACATTTTTCCATTTTGGTTTGAGGCATAGTTGTACTATGCAATTAGGTAGTTCTAGAATTCATCATTCTTCTCCCTTCGTATTGTGAATGCTAAAGTTAAAGACATGCACCACCATGCCAACTTTAATGGCTTTTATAGTTGTAACATTTTTCATCATCTGGATGGTTTTATTACCCAGATGTACATCAGTAGATGAATAGTATTGTACAATATAGTCTTATCAACTTTTGAGATACATTATAAGTAATATATTTGCTAATCTCTGTTTTTCTCTGCTTATAATTTATTTACTGAAGAATCTAAACTGCTAAAACTATGTAGACTTTACATTAAATTATATAGATTACACTTATGATTTAGTTCAAAACATATTCCATACTGTTATTCCCTAAAAATTATCAGATAGATCCAGAAATTGATCAGACTCATATTCAAACTCTTTACCAAGGATAAAGACTGAATTGTAAAATTTTATCTGGAGTGAGGCAAAACCTATTCTTTGGGGTTTTGTTTTTTCTTTTTCTTTATTGCTTTCTCCCTCTTTGATGATTAACATTTCCTACCAACTTGACTGGATTTGGTATCACCTAGAAGACACACCTCTTGGATTCTGTTTCATTTTGTTTCCATAGATGTTTAACTGAGATGCTATATGTGGGCAGCACCACTTCATGTACTGGAGTCCTTGGCTGAAATAAAAAGAAAACTGAGGAAGCCAACTATATACCACAGTTTCTCTCTTTCTGCTTCTTGACTGTGATATAATGTGAATTGTAGCCTCATGTTCTTGCTGTATCATCTATGAGACAGTCTGCCCAGGATGCCTTCTCTGCCATGATGAACTGAAATTTCAAACCAGGAGATAAAATAGACTGTAGAGGAATATTTAATCTTTTAATCTAACAGTTCTACTAAAAAATTACATTGCAGTGCCTGTATGACTGATATTTGATATCTGATCCAGCAACATGGCTGCTCTAGGGTAGAAAGAATATTAGTACCCACCTTTAATCCCAACATAGCACACACTTTTAAACCCAATTCTGAAAGCAATGATGGCACCCACCTTTAACCCCAACTCCCAGGATGTAAAAGGAAGCAGTCAATTGAGAAATGGGTCATAGCTCTCAGCTCACAGCTCTCAGTTAATGGTTCTCAGTTCAGAGTTTATAGTCAGTTCGGAGTTAAATTGAGAAGCAGTAGAGATTGAGAGAATGGAAGGAGATTGAGTCAGTGCATGCTAGTCAACTAAGATGTGAAAAGTCAGAGGCAATGTGAAGCACAGAGTGAGTATATGCCTTTAATCCCAAGTCTAAGAGTGAATCAGAGTGAACACTTGGGAGAGTGACATCTGAGATGAATCAGAGTGAAGAGGCAAACTGATGCATCAGAGGAAGAGTTGGCAGAGATAGTAAGAGTTAGAACACATCCAATTTTCATTATATAAAAGCAGACTCTCAGTTCAGAAAGTCAGGCAGTTAGAGAATCAGATAAAACACAGAAACAGTTCAATAGAAGGAAAGTGAGTTCAGGAGAAAGATTTAGCTAAGAGCTAGAGTCAGTTTGAAATCTAGCAGAGCAGTTCAATCAGAGAAGTTTAAGGAGTCATCCAGAATCAAAAGAGTTCAGTCAGAAACAGTCAGCTGGCTCAGAAGGTCAGTTTGTACCAGACAACTTGGAAAAGAGTTTGAGCCAGAACAGCAAGCGAGTTGAATCAGCCAACTAGAAGAGTCAGTGAGTTCAGTACAGCTCTGAGTTCAGAAGGAGCTCCTGAGACTGAATCAGTCAACTGTAAGTCTCAGAAGCTGAAACATTCTAGGTCTAGATTAGGAGATTAGATTTTACAGAGGCTGAAGCCTTCAAGGTCTGGGCTTCCATCTTGAAGATTAGATTGTATGGAGGTTGAAGCATTCTAGATCTAGGTTTAGGATTGAATTACACAGAGGCTGAAATCCTTTAGGACCAGGGACTGAATTAGCAAAGAATAAACTGTCTTCTGCCATGAATCCACTAGAATAATTAATTAAATCAATGTCTACATCACCATCTATAATAAGCCTATCTTCCTTTAAGGTTATTTTTATACATCTTCTCTTCTCTACCTCTCTGTCTAATTTAGAAAACATTGATCTATTTTGTAGTTTTAATTGGTAAAGTTTACCCAAAAATGTGAATACATGATTTAACTTAGCAACTCAAGTTTGACTATATTAAATCACAACTCTATCGCCCTCAGTATTTTTCTATATAAAGAAATAAAAATCTCAAGGGATTAAACATATTTGATGGATTTTAATCTTTTTCAATTTATACACTTATGGAAATTGAAATTGTCTTTTCTTGGCAAACAGGACTTCTCTATGTAGTCTTCAAATCCCTTTTAAAGTAACCTACATAATCTCTGATACCTTCTTTTCCATCTAGTATTTCAAGATGTACTAGGTTTTTTCTTCTGTGTTTCATGCGTCAGATTTGGATTTATTTACTTTCCACAAGAAGTTCTTGCATCTTTGAATAGATAGTTGTATTCAAGTGTATAACCTGAATGTACTAAGGACACTCATTTGTCTTGGATTGAATATACATACACACATATATATATATATATATATATATGTATATATATATATATATACATACATACACACACACACACACACATACATACACACACATACATACATACATATATACATATATATCACATATATATAATGCATATATATAATATATAAATGAATTATATATATATATATATATATATATATATATATATATGATATAGATAGATAAGTAGATAGATAGATAACAGTTTGATAGTTCCAGAATCTTTCCTCACCCTTCTTCGAGTTTATACCTGCCAACAGATATCCATCATTCTGCCTTTTATAATTGTGCAATTCTTTTGTTCATATGTATCTGTTTAATGTTTGTTTCCTTTTAGACATCTGCAAGGATCATCCATGTTGTCATGTACAGCATCCATTAATTCTATTTCTATATGATTTTTTGCATATGTACATATATTTAATGTTCAGTTACTAAATCTTTTGAGTTTTTGAGCTGCTGTGGCCCACATTCTGAAATGTAGAACACACACACACACACACACACACACACACACACACACACATATATGTTTATATATATGTGTATAGGTATGTGTGTGTGTGTGTGTGTGTGTGAGAGAGAGAGAGAGAGAGAGAGAGAGAGAGATGGATGGAGAGACAGTCAAAGATGTCATAGCTGAACGTTTTATATGTATGACTTGAAGAATGACTATCAAGAGGAGAATGAAGCAAATAGGATCCAGTAGGGTAGTGGAGCATATATGGCAATGTCCAATAATATATATTCATGAAAATGTCACAATAAATAAGAAAAAATATCAATGAGAGAAAGACAGAGACAATGAGATAAACTATAATTTAAAGAGGAAAGGTTTAATTTGGCTTACAATTTCTGAGGATTCACTCCATGTTTACTTGATCACATGGGCTTGGACATATATCCTGACATATCTAAATTTATCATGCCATATCAAGGAGACAATGGGAAAGTTACGAAAAGGGACTAGGGCAAGTTCAAGTCCCAGTGGCCTACTTCCTTCAAGTAATCTCAACTGTTTCCTCAGCCCCCTCTAAGAATGACACTATATAATATGATGATTCCATCTGGAAATTCATGCATTCATGAGGTCAGTGTCCTCAAGACCTAACAATCAATTTCAGAATCAAAATCAAGCATCACATGTGAGCATATATACATAACCATATGTATCTATGTCTGAGTATTCTACATGTCAATAAATCAACCTGTGAACATAGAGCAAATGAAGAAATATGTATTGACCAAAATAAACTAAATCTTGGTAATAATGATAAGGGTTTATGACATTTCAACTATGATCCCTTCTGTTTCCAATTCCTCCTGGCTCATTACTACAAATTTCTCTGGAGTTGACTATATCCAAGAATATAATAATCTCTTTCTTTTAGTTCTCAGTTAAGGGTTACTTCATCATCTAAGAAGTTCAAGCTGCCAACATTTCGAATTTCTCCCTGTTACTTGTTGAAGAAACTAAATACTGCTTGAATACAGTGGATATGTTTGGGACTTCTTTATCTATCTAGACTCAACTCGTAAGAAATAAGTTCTACACCTGGGAAACCAGAACGCCAGAGGCTACCGCCATGTCCAAAATCTGAGTATTTGCCAAAGCTCTTCTTTCAAAAAACATGGAGATGTCATAAAGGCAGCGAGCTTTGAAATATTTCATAAATGAGCCTCTTGAAAATAATAGAGACTGTGGAAAACAAATTAGAAGAGACTTGATCACTCTATGATAACCTACAGATTAGTCCTACAGGCCTATTCATGATGCCTTGGAGCATCAGGAAGAGAAGTAGCAAAGAATCTTTTTAGTATAAGAAGGATTTGCAAATGTACTCCTCTATAATTAGTTCTCCAAAGGGTCTTAGTTATAATTAGATAAAGCTGTGAGACAATTTAGAATCCAGGACAGCAGCAGTACAGTAGAGCAACTAGATAAGTCTAACAATTGGAGTTGATCAATGAAAGTGTATAGTCAAAAAGATTTCACTATGAAAAGCAACCAGTGAAAATGCAGAGTTGTGGAGCCCAGTGCCAGTGGATACAATTAGAAACACCCCCTTATCTAAGGTTCAGGGGATGAACACAGAAGAAGAGGCAGATGTATTTTAAGAGCCAGAGGATCAGAGAGTTTGCTCTAAGAGTGTATCTCCTAGAGTCTGAAGCTATGCCCACAAAGTCTCACCATGACTGCCTAAACATGAACTGAGTGAGGACTGCACCAATGTATATGCCAAAGTGGATGGATAAAAATCCAGAATGCCTCAACTCTATATATTGGAACACCAGGAACCTGAGTAAAACTGGGAGCAGGAGAGGAGGTCCTCTTCAGAGAAGAGCACACCAACTGGTTGTTCAGTGCCAAATGGTCAGACTTGAAAACATATACATAAGTAATATGGACTAAACAAGTTAAAAACTTAGAGGCCATGGATTTGAAGGGGAGAATAGTGGGGTATATAGGAAGGCTAGGAGGAAGGTAAGGCAAGGGCAAATCTAGTTATCATCTTAAAAAGTCTTTTTAATATCATTTATTTGAATAATATTTAAAACTATTGTTTTAGAGTACCTAAAAACATAAAATACTTTTAAAAAACACACATGTAACTCTTTATGACCATGGTTTAGCCTATTGATTTTTAAGTTATTATTTTGTTATTTGATGTGGATGGGAGGCTTTGCCTACATGTATATCTGTGTACCACATGCATACATGGTGCCTGCAGAGGCCATAAGAGAGAGTTAGATCCTCTGTAACTGGAGTTACTGATGGTTGTGCGTTGGGATGTGGTTACTGGGAATCAAACACAGGTCCTCTGGAAAAGTGGCAAGTGCTCTTAGCTGATGAGCCATCCGTCCAACCCACCAATAGATTCTTCCACCTGTCTACTAAATCCCAAACAACAAAAGCCAAATATAAATGATTAAACTTCTTCAGAATTAAAAGTGTATGCTGGGAATATAGTTCAGTGATAAAACACCTGAGACCAACATGCAAAAGACCCTGGGTTTACTCTTCTGAACTGAAAAACAATAATAGATATTTTTAAAGGAGTGCAAAAGAAAAGGAGAATTAAAATGTATGTCGTTTGAAGGTAAATATCAAGAATATAAGATTAAACATACTTGAAATTGTTGGAAGCTAAGCAGAGAGCTTGGCATATATTACTACTTACTTTTTAGTGTGAAGACTATTTCAAAACTCTAGCACCTGTAACTCCAAAACTGGGCACGGGAGACTGGAATGTATCTGTTTGCTGGATTAAAATCTAATGCTGGGTTCAGTGAGAGAGATGCTGTCTCTCAGGGTAATAATGTGGAGTGTGATAGATCTGGTACCTGATGTCTTCTGGCCTCCTTGTAAATGCATGTACATGAACTCACATGGACATGTGTGTATAAACCATATATACAAAATTAAAATAATATTTAAAAATTGTATGTAATAAGAATATTTAATTTAGATTCAAAATATTCAAGTAACATAATTCAATATTATAAATCAACTCAATTATAAAACTGAAAAATAAAGATATATGTACAAAAATCCATGCAACGATGCTGTACATCATTAGTAAAAAAATGTAAATCAAAAGCCCAAAAAGCTACTTCACACTCGTTAGGTTGTCTATACTGACAGAGGAAAATAACAAGTGTTGACATGGATACGGAGAAATTGGAACCATCATACACTGATGATGGGAATATAAAATAGAACAACTGCTATGAAAACAGTCTGTTAGTTCCTCCAAAGTTACACTTAAAGTCTCCATATGATCCATTAATTCTATTCTAAGGCACAAACCAAGAAAAGGGAATTGATATATCCATGCAAATACTTTTAATGGACAGTCACAACCAGCATCATTCATACTAGACAAAAATGAAAATAACTCAAATGTCTATCTGCAGGTGAATGGATAAACATAGTGAGGCAAAGTCTTTAATTGGAAATGTTCCTTGGCTAAACAAGCAAATAATACAGGCTACCCCATAGATAAAAACGTCATACTAAGGGAAGAAGGAAATAAAAAGAGACTGCATATGTATGATTCCATTTACATGAAATTTCCATAAAAATGAATCAATAGTGACAACTAATAAAATACTAGTTGCCTGTCACTGAATAAATTGGAGGACTGAAGGACCATAACTAAACTGTTACAGATTTTGGGAGAAAGGATGATGAAAATGTTCTGTAATTAGTTGAAGTGCTGAATATATAACTGAAAATATAATAAAGATCTATTAAATTATGCCCTTCAGAATTTTATGGCAGGTAAATATCTCTATAACATCATTAACAAAGCATAATAAATCTTTGATTATAACAATGTTTGGTCTTCAGTTAGACTGTTTTTATAAGATTCTATAATGTTATTTTAAATAATCTAAATACTAATTTATTATTTATATTTCCATGAAGAAAAATATTATATAACTTCCTTCATACTTTGACAAAATGAACTCACTTGCAAGAAAATTATTGTTGGCAGACTATAATGCAAGGATTTGAGTATATTCAGTATGTTAAGGGAGTCTGAGCTAAATTCTAACTAGTGCTCATGGTATATAATTATGCTGGCAAAGTAAAAGCTGATTTCTAAAGGCTATTTGGCTGTAAACAAATCCTAATCTGTATTGAAAGGACAGTGTATCTAGATTCACATCTTACCTCTAAAACATAAGCATTCTTTCATGGCAAGATAACAAGAAGAAAAGAATTATGAATTTATTACTAAGAAACTTAGCTAATACAGGTAAAATATTTACTACCTAGATGTGGATACTCAATTTTAGAGCTTTTCATATTTTTACTTAGTAAGATTCACATTTGAAAGCTTAATAAGGTGGGCAGGGAATGTAGCTCAGAGGCTACAGAGGCTCAGAGGTCATATTGCATATTGCCAGAAGACAAACTTGGTTCCCACCACCCATCTTAGGCCAATCACAAACCTTTAACTCTAGCTCTAGAGGACCAATACCCTCTTCAGGCCTCCCCAGGCATAGTCACCTTCACAAACATACCCATACACAGACACATAAACATAATTAAAAATAAAACAATCCTTAAAAATAATAAGCACACAGTGAGTGAACAGGTTTGACTGTCCAGATCAAATAGAAACTGAAATTAATAATCCTAAATAATACTACTAATAATAAATGATTATAATAATAATAACAATAGATATGTAATATAATAGAAAGCAAATTTATTTAAAGAGTTTTATCCTTCCAACTATGACTATTTTGATTTCCAAAGTTAGCCCAACTACCCTGGAGAAAAACTATTTTCTCGAGGCAACCAACTCTTAATCATTGTTTCAGTTCAATCAATGTTTTGGGCACTTTTAAAATAACAACCTAACTTATTTTGGCACCACAAAGAAATTGACTTTTGCCAATTTCCTTTTTTAATTAACACTTGTTATTTTGACTCCACCTTTAAAAAGTATCTATGACTCCCATACATGACTCGCTTTGTTCCCTTAGGTTTTCACTAAATGTCTCTATGTCCTATCCATGCCTGTATTTTCATAAAAGCAATGAAGCTTACAGAATAGACAAATAAGAATGAAATCACTCCCAGATTTGCTCTGTATATGTTTCTTCATGTTCCACATGGTTTCAAATACTTCAAAGTTTTTGTCTGTTTTCATTTTGTTTTATAATACTCACATTTTGCTAGAAATTTAATAGTTTTTGAAAAACAAGTTGCCCACTTTCAAATACAACCTATACAGACCCTTTCTCAGACTTTTACAGGATAGAGCACAGAGCAGGAGTGTTGTATTATTTTGGATTAGGAAACCATGTCTACAAGCTGTCCCTAATACATTGAAGACAAATAAATCAATCTTTTGTTGTACAATACATCCAATGTCATGGAATTATCCTCAGATCTTTTGCAAGTTTTGTTTTCAGTTATGCGTATGTGTATTGGTATGGGTATGGGTATGGGTTTGAGCATGAGTGTGTACATGTGATTGTAGGTGTCCACAGAGGCCACAGCAGTCAGAATTCCTAGAGCTGGAGTTACAAGTGGTTATGAGCAATGTGATGAGGGTTCTTGGAACTGAAATTCCAGTACCTTCTTTAAACGAATGAGCAACCAACTCTCCCACCTCATTTTGGAAATTTTAATAAATGTATCACAATACCCTTAGCACTTATAAATGATGTTCCTCTGTTATACACAATTTTGCATGTACAAGCTTATTTAAAACATTACCTGGATTAAAAACAGACTTTAGGTTGAAGTGTTTGTGGCTGGTATCCTCCCTGCAGGATCCAATGGGACAATGTGTTAATAAACGTCCATTGTTGTTTGTAATAAAACTATTTATTAACACATTATATTACAAATCTCAGGGGTCCAATACCCAGGCGATTTAGGCAGAGAGCTACCTCCAAGGCTTCCTCACCCCATGCTCCCCTCTTGGTTCTCTCCTAATCCTCCTCATACTCCTGCTCTGCCTCCTTCTCCCTGCTCCCTCCTTGCTCCTCACCTCACTCCCCCAGGTGTTTTTCTTCCTGTTTTCACACAGACCCTCAATAAACAAATGAAAAGGAAGGGGGCGGTTGGCACGGAGGTGTAAACAAGTAAAAAGTGGATCTTTACCTTGTTACAGCATAACTAAAATATAATCTACAACTAAAACATCCCACAACAACAGAAGGACAGAACACCATGCTAAAGGAGGGAAACCATGACACATACTCCAGGGCAGGGCAGGAACTAGAGTCTAGGCAGTCAGAAGATTTCTAATGTTATCTTGCTCTCCTCATAGATTAGTGCCTAGCTGGATCTTCAACAGAAAGACTTCCTAAGGCAGCTGAAGGGAGCAGATGCAGAGACCCAGGCCCAAACAAAATGCAGATTTTATGGTGGATTTCTTAGACTAAATGATTTGAGGACACCAGGAGAATAAACCCCATGGAATCAACTGACCAGCACTCTTAGGAGCTAACAGAGGCTGAAGCAGCAGATGTTGACTATGCCAGGTCTCCCAAATATGTCTTAAGTACCATGTCCTCCTATTGGGTTGCCTAGTCTAACCTTGAAGTAGGGAATTGTACCTGACATTGTTCTATCTTGTTGTGCTATGTTTGAGCAGTAACCCTGGGAAGACTGCTTTTTCTTGAGGAGAGGCAGGGGGAGGGAGTGGGAGAATGGGTTATAGATTTGAGGGATAAGGCAAATGAGGGGTAGGTAGGAGGAATAAGGGAGGGATAGAAGGATATTAGAATGCATTATATGAGAGAAGAAAAAAAATAAACAGATGTTATTTGAGAAAATTATGAATTGAAGTTTAACTAAATGAAAACATGTTTTTTCCTCATTCTTTTGTTTCAGCATAATTATGTTTCTTTATTTCTTCCCCATTTTTTTTCAGAGTACAATGCAAAATCAGTATGTCAAGAACTCTATTTTCTAGAATCCAGAAATTTCTGTCCAGGGTCAGTCTTCCAAATGTCATATTGGTTAATATTATCAGGATGCAGTACTTTGTTAATGATAAATGTATTTGACATGTAAATAATATTTTATTCATCACTGTGTTATTGCTTCTAGGCATGAAGCTCATATTAAAATTGCAACAACTGGCATTTGAATCAGATCCTCTAACAAAATGTCTTTTGCTACCTCTATGTTTTGTTCCCTTGCCGTCTGTCTGATTTTCAACTTTGGCTATGGAGAGTCTCCAGTGAGCCCCTTCCCGGCATACTTCATGCCTCTGTTTCTCTTCACAGCAATCCCTGTAGTCCATGAGGCCAAAGAAGACCTTTGCATCATCTTTTACTACCTCTCACCATGCAGCATAAGTCTGTGAGTGACTGTAAACAGTCATTCAATAGTGCATAAGACAAGTCCACATCACATAGTACAGACAGAACATGAGAAATGTTTGAAAACCAGAGCGATTGTAGAAAAAAAAAATATGCATCTTACCCATCCTTTCATTTTTGGCTATTTACATTTGTTGTAAATCTGGGCCTCCCAAAATTTTGACTGATTGATGTCAGACACAAATTAAAATATTCATCATTTTAGTCCAGGTTACTGTATCCCTCCTAATGTTTCTTAAAGTACATCCAATGCATTGCAGCCACTCATCTAGTTCCTTATAGAAATGCAGACAGTAAACCCATTCTAGCTCTGCCTCTGCTTTTCTGTTTCATTTAAACATGTGAATGGCACATGATCCTGAGTTTTAGAATATCCCAAGGAGAAGAAATGAGGAAAATCTCAGATTGGCACAAGTTAAGTCAGGTATCTCTCTGTGTGTGTAGCAATTAGCTGGCAGATAGGAAAAGGATATTTCCACATATAAAAATGATTCTGTCAAAGCTCAGCAGTAAGAAAGAGTAGTTATATTTGAAAAGAATGAAAGATTGAATTAGGATGAAAATAATACAAAGGCAGCTTGGAACAGATCGTAGTTCATTGTAGATTCCAGACTCAGTAGTTTGACCTTTATTCAGCAAATTAAGGAAATTCATTGAAAAATTATATTAGAAAGTGCCATATCATAGATTGTTTAGGGTTCATCTGCCACCATTAAATAGTTTGAATAAGGATGAACCAAAATGATTTTCAAGCATCTTTGTCTCAAAGATTTTTTATTGATGATGACAAAACAACAAAAACAAACAAACAAACAAACAAACAAAAAAACCCTTCATATAGCCTAGGCTATCCTCTAACTTCTTATGTAGTCAAGGCTGGCCTTGAATATAATATCCTACTTCCACCACTTTCTGAATACTGGCATTGCAAGCATGTGTTACCACGCAAGCTTCAAGTAATATTTGAAATCTGGGCTTCTAAATGTATAGAGGGTAGTGGCATTCACATCTCTTCTAGACAACCTGAATTCGGATCCCAGTACCTGAGACAGGGACAACTTCTAGTAACTGCAACTCCAGCATATCTGATGTCTTTCTCTGGCCTCTGCTGGTTCCTGCCCTCACATGGCATCTACACACAAACATACACAACCACACAGTTTTCCCCTTCTCTCGTTCTCTTTCTCATACACACTTACACAAGTAAATGCACTAGTATTTAAAATAAAGTTTTCAGACTTTTCATACTCATTCAGAGTCTAATTAAAATGCATTTGATGATTATTTATGACTAGCACCTCAAATGTTTCTTACATCCAATGTGGATTGATAATTTCTGCTCTGGTTTATCTTATTTCTATCATTTTATTTTATTTTTTAATTCTTTTTTTACTTTTGAGATCATAATATGACTGAGATATTTCTCACTTTCTTCCCTCCTAACTCTTCCCTATACTTTTTCTAGCTCCCTTTCAAATTCATGACATTTTTTTCATTCTTATTGCATGTGTGTGTGCATATGTGCGTGTGTGTGTGTGTACATTCCTAAAAATAACCTGCTTAATAATGTTACTTGTATGTCTCTTTGTAGGATTGACCATTTGTTACTGGATAGCCAGTTCATTTGCTTTTCCCTGGGGAAGACTATTTCTCCACTCTCAGCATTCTTTAGTTGCCTGTAGTTCTCATAGTGTTGAGGTAGCATGGGATTTTTTTCTTCCACTTTGGCATGTCTATTGTTAACTAGAATGATTAATGTGGAGAAAGGAAGTCTGTGGTAGACGTCAGAACACAGGCTATAGCTAAAGCAGGGAGTCAATACTCAGGTCCATCCAATGACTGCCCTTCAGAAACTCAGGGCATCTTTTGTTAAGGAAAATCTGATGGCCTAATTATTCAAGGAAAACAAAAATATTCATAGTATTGTGTGAGCTTTGTTCAAATTTTAATGTGCTTTGTGTGCTTGCATACTAAACCAAACAAGGTATTCAGTTGGGATACTTAATAAGATATGAAGCTTCTTACCTCTATTGATTGTTCCCACCCAGGACAGTCAATTTTTGTAAAGTTTTGTTTATATGTGAACAGCCATAGATTTGTTTTTCTAAGGTATATCAGTTTCCTTTCTGTTCCTGTGACAAAAAAATTATTAGAGAATAAAGAATTTGTTTTGGCTTTCTGTTACAGAGAGATGAAATCTGTGCAGGCTTGATTTTGTAAACTTGACACTAACCTAGACATATTTAGGAAGAGGGAATCTCAATCAAGGAATTGACTTCATAAAACTGTCTTGTAGGAAAGTCTGTGGGATATTTTCTGATTGATATGTGAAGGTCTAGGCAAATATGGGTTGTCTCACACACCCCTGAACAGGTGGTCCTGAGAGGTAAAACATAGGTAGCTGAACATGAGCCTGGGAGCAAGCCAAGCAAGCAGCTGTCTTACATGGGCCCTGCCTCATGGTTCTTGATTGAGTTTCTGCTGTGACTTCCTTCATGTATGAATTGTGATGGGGTGTGTAGGCCACCTCCCCCCCCCAAAAAAAACCTTTTCCTTTTTGGTCATAGTGCTTCAAACAACTATAGAAATCAAAATAAGAGTCACAATGGAAGGGAAGACATATTTACAGACAGAGAGGCATAGTAGCAGGAGCAGGAGTCTGACTGATCACATCTCATCCACACTTAGAAACCGGAAATTAAGAACATGAAATATGACCAGGTTGTAGAATTCCAAAGCTTCCAATTACCTGCTACCCCATACCTTGTGACATACTTCCTCCAGCATTGTTTCTTCCCTAAAGGTTCTATAACCTTCCCACAAAGCACCATCAACTGGATAACCAAGTGTTCAGACATAAACCTATGAGGGACATTTTGTATTTGAATTACAACATATGGAAATATATATATCATTTTATATATTGATTATGTTTCCATAAATTAGTCAATATCACCATCAAATCAGGAAATTAGCTTACACTAAACCTGGCTTAGTATTTTTGATCAGTGCTTTAGTGGTAGTGACCTTTCCAGCCAAGCATTAAAGTATACTTGCTAATTATGTCTGAGGAGGAAAATATTCACTTGGTTATATTTTGACTTAAACCTCCTTATGTTAGATATATTTATGCCTCCCTTTCTGCAGCACGGTAGCTGCTTGTATGTTGTGCAAATGTTTCCCCGCACTTACTTTTCAAGTGTTTCTCAGAGCAGATGTTCCCCCAAGTGTACTTTTTTCCTCTTTTACCAGCATTTTTTCTATACAAACAACAGATTGCTCTTCGGCTGTCCTTTAGATTTAAGAAGAAAAAAAATTACCACTACAGATGTTTGTTTTTTCTCCCTACCATAAGATTCTTTGCAAAGATTTATAAAGGAAGATACATCCTTTCTCCTCTTCTTCCCTGCCTCCTTAATGTCATATTAAAAAATTGCCTTTTAAATCTTTTCTAGAATTATCTTCTATAGATTTTTTGAACCAAATTGCCTTCTTATTGTATCTGCGTTAGAGTAAAACATATTGCTCAGAGATTCACAGAAAACCTCATTTGTCTAAATATCAACCAAATATAATAGAATTGCTCTATATTACCCAGTACTAATTACAGATAACTGTGAGACCTAGCTAATTCTTTTGATTATTATGAAGGAGGCATGTGGGATAGGAATCAAAATATAGGTGTCAAATATTGGACTTTACATATCTGCTTTATATTATAACAATAATTCAACAGTTGTAGTCATGTATTGATTTACATTTGAAAAGTAATTTGCAAAGCGTTTTATATGTACTATCTCAATTAATATCCACTGTCTTAGTTTCATGTCTTGTTGCTGTGATAAAATACCCTGACAAAAATAATTTAAAGGAGAAAGGGCTTATTCTGTTCCGAAGTTCTAAGTGCAAAGCATCACAATGTGGAAGTCATAATAGAAGAAACTTGAATCAGCCAATCACATCACACTTCAAGAACAATTGGTGCTTCCTAATGCTCAACTCTGTCTCTCCATTTTATGCAGTCCAGAATGTCCTCCAGAGGGAACCATCCTACCCACAATCAAGATGGGCCTTGCCACAAGTGAAGCAATCAAGACAACTCTCCACATACATGCCCAGAGGGCCATCATCTTTCAGGTGATTCTAGCTTCACTAATGTTGATATTTAGCAATAAACATCAAGTC
This sequence comes from Cricetomys ansorgei, assembly GCA_026225945.1. Classification (NCBI taxonomy): domain Eukaryota; kingdom Metazoa; phylum Chordata; class Mammalia; order Rodentia; family Nesomyidae; genus Cricetomys; species Cricetomys ansorgei. Next base: position 1,840,216 of record JAMJFZ010002798.1, read on the forward strand.
CAGTCAACCTAACACAGTTTTTATTGTCATCTGTTCCATAGTTAAAGATTAACAGAGGCTCATATACCCACCAAGCTGAGAGGTCCACATATAAGCTCAAGCTTAGATTTTTTTTTTCTATTTTTTAAATGTGGCTTGTTATTTTATATTTACAGGTCCTCAGTATGCGTTCAGGTGTGACCATGAACTTCTGATCCTCCAGCTTCATCTGGGACCCCTTAGCTTTTTAAAAAACTTACCCTGTCCCTCTACTTCCACTTTTTGACTACCTTTGACTTTTTTATTCTTTAGGGGTGGGATCAGAGTCTTACAACATAATCCTGGTATTAGAAACAAAATACCATAAAGACTAGTTTATTTTACACAACATAGTATTAATATAGATATGGAGAGTCAGCTAAAACATGGCTCACACTACACATGAAAGTTATGCATCTACACAAAATGGCTGACAATAGATGTCTAGAGAACCCTTCAGTAAATAGTGTATCTGTTACATTATTGTTTTGGGAGAATATCAGATTTATGTGATTCTGTATAAATATGGATTTGAGATCAGAGGTCTGGGTCTTCTGCTTCTGTCTTCATTGGCCTGCCTGTGTATGTCTATCTATAGACCTGTGTGTTTTTCTCAACGTAGCCTGTGTGCCAATCTGCTTATCTGTCTAGGCACTCATAGATGTATCCTGTATGTGCTGTGTTTGGGTGTTTGCCAGTGGCTGACTACCTAAGGGCCTTTGTCCAGAGTGAGTAAACTGTCTTTTCTGTTTTAGGCTCCTTGAAATCTCTTCAACCTCCTGGCATCCCATGACCCTCCTTTTTTGGAGTCAGAGCTTGGATATCATGCCTGATTATTCTAGATCTTGCTACATATACCAGACTGGCCTCAAACTCATAAAGATCCACATGCTTCTTCTTCCTGAATGCTTAAAGGCATGTGCCACAGTGCCTAGCCCTTGCTTTTGGTTTTCTTTTGTCTTTGTTTGCATATTTTTTTCTATGACATATTTTTTTCTATGAAAGGGTATAGCTGTATATTCCATGCCAATATCACATTTACAATCTTCCTGGTTTTGCCTCCTGATTGTTGGGATTAAAGGTACCACACGTCTAGCTTCCTTTCTAATATTTCTGTGATTAATTCAAAAGCATCCTCAATCAAATCTTTTAGCAGCTGTATTTAAAGATAACTAAAAAGCATATTTTGGTTTTATAAATTGTGTAATTGAATGTCTTTTGGGATTCACTGACTTGTGTAGCCACCACTAAAAGTCAAACATAGAATGTTTTCATCACCAAATAAAGAAATATCACACCTATCAGCCATCACTTCCCACTCTGTCTTCACCCAATCTTTAATAACCTCTGATCTACACCCCTCCCCACACTGTCTTTCTCTCTCCTTGCCTATTAAGGAAATTTCACATAAATGCACCTAAAAAGAGCATTTTCTACAACTCTAGTTATTCAGTACATGTTCTTCTGTGCCTAGCTATTTTATTTGTGTGGTGGTTTGAGTGAGAATGCCCCCATAGATTAATGTATTTGAATACTAGAACCCCAGTTAGTGGAACTTTTTTGGAAGGATTAAGTGTGGTTTTGTTGGAGGAAATGTTTCGCTGGGACAGACTTTGAGGTTTCAAACACACAGATCATTTCTAGTTAGCTCTTTCAACCTTGTGCTTGTGGGTCAAGATGTGCGTTTTCAGCTACTGCTCCAGTGCCATGCCTGCCTGCCTGATGTCATATTCCCTGCAATAATGGTCATGGACTATAAACTCTCTGAAACTATAAGTCCCAAATAAATTATTTCTTCTATTACTTTCCTTGGTCATGGTGTCATATCACAACAATAAAAAAGTAGAAAAGACAACTCAGCATATTGTTTTCACATTTCATTTATATTTTAACATTTATCGATACTTGATTGCTTTTTATGACTGAGTAATATTCAATATACTACTTTCTCTTTGTTTCTCCATTAGTTGCTAGATATCTGTGTGGTTACCATTTTCAATTATTGAACACATTTTTGGTTTTTGTTTCTTTCTGTAACTTGTCACCTGTAATAATTTCTCCATTTCTTTTTAATTTAACAAGTAATTCCCTTCACTTGACACAAAAGAACAGCCTGTTTAACAGCCTGCAGAATTAAGTCCTTTAACTCATTTGGTTTTCTATCAGATGTTACATATGAATGGAGAGTTACAATAAAGATTTTGAATCATAAAGGTGAAAGTTGAAGGTGGAATTTTAAGAAGATGTCTGATTCACACAAGACTTAAAGACTATTTTAAGGTTTTGGTATTTTTCCAATAAACACAGGAAAGCTATAATCCAATTTGTTTGAAAGTGTAGAAAAACACTTTGGTTACTTTGTAGAGAAAATATCAGAAAAGAGACTGGAAGACTTCTTGAAAATATTACTTCAGCATTGTGATAAACTGTTAAATTCATGAATCACTTGTACATGAAAGACATATGCTTGATTTCTGAGGCTTCTTGATAGCTCTCACAGGCCAAACATCTAGTGAAGTAATTATCTAGAATGCTCCTAAAATATTTTATCAATTGATTTGGAGAAATATTCCTTGCTTTCCATAGCATTTTCTTCAACTTCTTGCAATCTATTAAGATTTATATCTATAAGATCTATAAAAAGTGTCATAGTTCATCTCCTCTGATCTTTTTCTATTAAAGAAGGCAATATTCAAAAACTGTTTTCTCAAGAACCTGAGAAACTGTATAATTTGCATCTCTTGATTTCCCATGTAATGTTTCGTCTCCTGTTGCATTCTTCTTTTCCAGCTACTAATTGTCAAGTTTAATAAGCATTTATGTAATGCCTGTTTAAGACCTAGAAGAGTGCAAAGGACTATGATGATTGTTATGGGTACATTTATGCCTCTATGATGCTGAGAAGTCCTCGAAGAGATGAAGCTTATGTTTCTAAGTCTCAGGGCAGTAATAATAGTACTTATGCTTTCCTAGAGATGTGGCACAGTATGAATTCTGGTATAATTTAGACTTTTACCCTGAGGCAGGACATCTACTAACATTCTTGTCTCAGTAGTGTTTGGATGAATAATAATGAGTTGATGTGTGCAGCGTGTCTTGAACAAAGTTTGGTAAATAGAAGGATAAAGTTATGGTAAGAAAGAAAATATATAAAAAATCATCCTCAATAGGATATTAGAAAAGAAAGAAATATATACAGGTTAGAGTCAACTACTTCATGGAAGAAAGGCCCTTCTACCTGGGCTTTGCCTGATGAGAAAGCACTGTTCCCCTTTCTAGGGCTGCCAGAAAGAGGAAATTATTATAGAGTCTGGAGTCAACTGCTAGTATTTGCCTGCTGCTAAATTTGTTGGAAATTTGTGGTCATTTGTAGGATGTCATGAAAATAAGCATTGTGTTTATTGGTTATAGAACATGATTTGTATCTTGGAAGAAACTGGAGTGGCGTCTCAGGAGACATCTTAGGACCTTTCAATGCATGGTTCAAATTTCTTCTTTCATATCCTTTTGAGGTACAGTTTGTTAAGGAATTGAAACAACAGCCAAAAACAATTTATGTAAATCAATGATATGAATATGAACTAGAAGCTGAGCTTCTTTTCTTCCTCCAAATTTTTTCTCCAACAAAACATATCAGTTCTAGGCATGAACAAGTTGTGGTAGTGTGTTTGTTACCAGAATGGCCACCATTTAAAGGCTTTGTCGTATGGTTTAAAACTGGTCAATGAAAATATCCAGAATTCCTTAGGCATTTTACACAGATTGCACAGAGATCGAATAACACAGTGATGCTTATTGACTGACAAGCAGCTAGAAAAATTAGTGCAGATCACCTCATTTAATTGCCTGTCAATTTGTAGGGTGAAATTTGAAACAATGGCTTAAATAATATATAAGAAATATATAACCATTGAATAACAATATGTGTTATTTCACACACAATAGTGTGTAACTTTTTAATTTGGAGAATACTGTGCAACCCAGTCTGGTGTGTTCCAGTTATTGTTTTATTAAATTTTGTTAAACATTACAGGAATTTATAAATTTATCTTGTAGCTAAAGAAATTAAACTTTTGGATTATTTGATGAGATTGAATAATTTATAAGTAAATGGGATACATATTGCTCTTTACATTATTTGATTACAAAGTCTCTTTCTCTGTCTGCCATGATGTTTAACCAAAATTTTGTAAATATATCTTTTGTATGCATTTTAACTTTCTGGAAATTTTGGTAGTGTTTATTTTTATGAAAAGCTTGTGTTACCATAACATACCAATAAACACTACTGCAATTGGTTTCTAAGAATATATACATGCAACAACAATCATGAAAAAGGAAACCATTAATTTGAAAGAGAGCGAGGAGGAGTATATGGGAGGGCTTGGAAGGAAGAAAGAAAAGGAAGAAGTGATGTAAATATATAATAATCTCAAAATAAAAAGAAAAATATTTTTCAAAGAAATTTTAATTACCACACATAGTGCCCTTTGATTATGGCATTCTCAAAAAATATTTTGTGTGATTTTCCTTCCTCTTCTTCTCATTCATACAATAATTTTGAGGTTAAACACATTAGATTCTTCTAATTATATACTATATTCACGGGCTGTGCACTAGAAGTATGCATTTTTAAATTTTACTAATATTTCAAAATTTGTCCTAAATAAAGGAATATATCAATCCATATTTCACATAGAAAAATATTATTATGGGTCAATTTTTCTTTTCTTTTATCCAAATTTTACTTTTTTGAGTACTAGTAGGAATAATCATTTTGAAGGTAAATTTTTGGAAATTTGCATTTATTTATTTATTTATTTATTTATTTATTTATTTCTTTATTTCATTCTATCAACTGCCTGTACTGATATTTATGATGCTATTCTGAAATGATATTCTATTACTAATTGATTAAACAAAAATTGTTTGTATATTTATACTATCAATCCTGTAACCCAAATTCAGTCACTAGCCTTTATAAAAATATGATTTTGTGTTCATTAATTTATATTTAAAGTGAAGATTTAAAATCTTATACTTGGGGGCTGGAGTGATGTCTCAGTGATTAAGAACATTTGCTGCTCTTGGCGAGGACTCATGTTTAGTTCATAGCACTCACATTGTGGCTCATAACCATCCAAAACTCCAGTTCTAGGGGAGCCAATACTGCTTTCCATGGATACTAGGCATATGCATGGATACATATACATACATGCAGGAAGGCATTCAGATATAGAAAAGAAAAGTAAATTTTTAAAACTGAAAAATGCATTCAGATAATTAGCCAACTATTTATAATTTTTAGGCAGACTCCTGCCATGTTTCTGTAGGAGACTTGGCATTAGCTTTTAGAATTGGAAATGTAGCTCACTGAAAGAGCACTTACCTAGTATGTATAAGGTCTGGGATCAATCCCCAGCACAACAAAAATATAAATAATAGTTTGTTTCCCTGGATAAGTAGATGGTTTCTAGGGTATTATGCCAAAGTCACAAAAGCAACAAAATAAAATAGTTTAATGTTTGATATGATTAAAAACAAAAAGTTCTATGCATCTACAGTTACTATAAATACAACAAAGAGACTTCAGACAAAGAGTGAGAAAAAATATTTAAAGTTACTTATCTAATGATCTATAACCCACACTGTATAAATAGAATGTAACAATCTAATTAAAATGAGAAAATTATTTTGTGAATATTTATTCAAAGAAGATATGTGAGTTGCCAATAGGAACAAAAAAATTCTTTATATTGTTATTTATTTGGAAAATGCAAATCAAGTCACAATAAGACACTACTTTACACCAACTTTAAAGTCTATAATAATGAGGGGAAAGGAGTATATCTAATATACTAGCATGTATGTAAGGATATTGGAATACTCATGTTTCTGGGTATGTGCACTAGGGCACTTATTATAGAAAATATATGAACACTTTATTGCCATCTGAGCCAGAAGTTCCTCTTCAAATTATAAATTCCTGAGTACATATAAGAGAATTGTAAACAACAACCGAAATAATGAACATGTAAGAAGCTGTGGTGATCCACATCTTTATTCCAACACTTGGAAGTCAGGGACAGGTGTATCTGTGAGTTCAAGGCTAGCCAGGGCTACACAAAAAAGTATTTCGACAACGAAACAAAAACAAGCAAACAAACAAATAGAAAGTATATGCAACCATGGACTCATCATTCAAAATGATTCTGATATGGAAGCAATTCAAACCTCCATAAAACATGCTGTGTTGTCAAGGATGATCCTGAGTTACTGATCTTTCAGCTTTCATCTCCTAAGTACTGAGATTAAAGATGAGTAATATCATTCTGGTTAAATTATTTTAAACTCTGTGAAAATAAATAACTAAAATATATAATAAAAAGGAAGCTATAAATGGGGCTAAAGAAATAGCTCAGCACTTAAGAACTTTTGCTTCTCTTTCAGAAGTCATGGGCTTTATTCCCAACTCATATGGCAGCTCACAATCACCATAACTCCAGCTCTAGGGAAGGTAATGCCTATGCTTACCTTTTTGGGCATCAGGCATACACGTGGTGCACAGACTTACCTTTGCACAAAGCATACATACATATCAACTAAAATCAATAACAAAAAATATTAAGCTTTGAAATTTAAGACATTTATCTTCCAGTAGTGGGATTTGGGTTATATCTAATTAAGGTATTGATCAAAGGGTTCCCACATGAAGCCAAACAACCACAGTATTTGAAAGACTATAGGCTGTTTTTTACAAACTGATGGCAAGGACTCATTTCAGCTACAGAACTCACTGAACTTGGAGAAGTCTAGCTGGTGCCTTCATGGAGCTTTCATCCCTATGCTCTAACGTCCTTGGTATAAGAAGATACTCTGCTTGGCATCAAAAGAGCAATGTAAGTACCACCCCAGCTGCAAACCCTTTGATCTAAAGTGGTATTCTTCTTTCAAGATCTGCTAGGGCAATGGTGGCACAAAGCTTGTAGAAGCAACCAACCAATAACTGATTTGACCTAAGGCCCACTACACGGGATGGAACCCATACCTGACACTACTTGGGTGACCAAGAACCAGATGCTAGATAGCCCAAGGACCTATGGTAAACCCCAAACTACTGTTCTAAAAATAAGTAGCAATACAATGACTCCTAACGACATTCTGCTGTACTTTTGGGTCAGTGCCTTGCTCAGCCATCTTCAGATCATCAGAGAATCTTCCTCCTGCAGCATATGGGAACAAATACAGAGACCCACAGCCAGTCATTATATAGAGAGTGAAAGACCCTGGAACCCTCATCCATAAATGGGATATTTCCATCAAATCTCTCCAATCATGGCTCTGGGAACCAAACAAAAGAGAAGGCAGAAAGAGTGAACTAGTGATCACTTGGTTGAGTCCAGTAGACACCGAACCATGCTGATCTGTGAACACAAATATTGCAGCTATGTACTTCTCTGTGTGGGGTTTGTTGATTGTATGCTCATATGGTAGAACAACACATTCTTTGGCTCTTCGTACTTTTCGTCATCACTTAGTGTTATATTTACAAGAAAAGGCTTCCAGAATTATAGTTCTCACCAGTAAAAAAACAAAAAGAATAACAAAACAACTGTTTACCTAAAATATTCTCATTTTTTATAGAAATAATGTTGCCCTAAACAAAGTTAACCTATTTGGGACATTTGGGGTCTCTTGACATATATTGACACTGTGACTTATATTTCTCCACATTTTCCCTCTGTTTACTGGTGTGAGTCCTGTGATAACAAAATCATGCATCCCCTTCTCCTTTTAACAACAGTCCAGCGCTGTACTTAGCATAGCATATTTACATCCATATCTATATCTATCTATATATCTATATATATTTTCTATATCTATATATATCTACATCTATCTATCTATCTCTCTCTATATATATACACACATATACATACTTTAATGAATGGACAATATAACTAAAATGAAGAGCTGATCGCCACTGATGGGTTGATGTCCACAAAGCCTCACTTGGACTAAGAATCTCTAGAGGGAAATCTGACTTGACTGATAACACCTGTGGAAGCTTCGGATAAGGAGATCTACACATTGAACCCTGCTGGTATCTACCACTCCAACACTGCTGGGGTAACTGACCTGCAAATGGAATCCCATCCTCCAAGTTCCCTTTTTTTCCATCCTCTAAAACCCACAAGCCCCTTGCACCATATGTGTACAGTCTAAACTTCCATGGAGATACTGAGGCCCTTTTCCTGTTCTGATTAGAGGAACAGTTCTGCTTTTGGTGAAAAAAAATTTAAATAAAATAAAATTTAATACGTTTGAGAAAAAACATATTTAATAGTTCTCAGAATCATTAATGAAACTACTGTAACAAAATTAATTATATTAGTTTTTTAAAAAAAATACTGAATATTTACCATGATGTACAATATAATTACTTTTTAAATTATAAGTACTTATGAATAGTTAGAATTGAATCTATTGGTTTATCTGTATAACATAGGGAGAGAAGAAAACTTACCCAAGAATGAAACCCAGAAGCAATGAAAGAAATAATGAATTCAGTTAAATATATGTTCCTAAGAATATAAGTACAAAACAATGCTTATATGAAGTCAGTGAACATAATGGACTTGAGAGACCTGAATTAGCCATATAATTGATTCCAAAAGTAGCCAAAAGATGTGAAACAGCAGTACAGAGTATCAAATCCAAATGTCTCTAAATGTACAAAACTTATTCTAAGCCAGTGGCTGTCAGGAAACTCTAAGCTCAAGATGCAAAGAGAATGATTCTGAAGTCCCTCAACACATAGTAAAATAACATAGAATGCTATAATACGTGTGTGGATGTGGACAAAATGCACCTTTCCCATATTTTTAAAGGTTTCATATATATGGTGTATTCTGAACATATTCAACACACAGTATACTCACCTTCACCTTGTCTCCCCTCTCCCATTAGACACTTTGTCATACTAATGAGTTTCACTTATATTTTCAGGATATAGATTGTTTCAAATGTTTATTCAGGCAATGTTTTGGCACCTATTCATATTAAAATGCATATAAATTTTAGCATTGAATCCTATTCTAGATTTCTGTCCTTTAGAAGTAGAGCTAAAGGTATATGCCAACATTACTTATTAGATAATGACCTAAATGCAATGAGCACAATACACTGAGCAGCTACTGAAAGAGAATGACTGAATGAACTTATGATTAGGCAACATCTTGAGACAAATGTAGTCATTAAAAATAATGAATTACATTTGGTCATACTTGTTTATTTAAGTAATTTCTATGACAAATATTTTAATGCAAAAACAAATATTGGGAAACATCTGTAGTATAATATTTTAAATACAATATCCAAATACTTCTGTATACATGTACATTTAGATATAATGACTTACACATGAAAATATGGAACTATGCATAATTTTAACATGATGTACTGAGGATATTTTTGAGGTAGAGAAAAGGGAACAAAAAGCAAAGAGTGGTAAATTGAAATATTAAGACAGCTTTTCTAAAGCATGAATGGTTAAATTATAACCCTATCTCACTTACATGCAGTTATACATGATTCTTAAAAGCAAGATTCACATATAATAACCTTACAAAATCCTAAAAACTCAGACTATGGTATATACCACAAACTCATGCACCATTTTATTCAACTCCATGGCTTTTTTGTTTACCTCGTTAGGGCCTAAAATTCTCTCCTCTACTTCTTGGTGTAAACCACAAATATACGATGAGACCCTGTTCTCATGCTTGCATTAATTCTCACACTCAAACTGATTGTACCCATTTAGTTTAGCATATAGTTTTACACAGAAAGTTAAGAGTATTTTTATTCATATTTTAGAGAAAGGCTTAACACTTATGCACTTTATATACTATTTATATAATTGTACATCCACACCTAAATCCTAAATAGTTACATTGCAATTTATTAAGAGTTCAAAGGCTTAATGGCAAAGATCAAAGAAGTAAAAAGAATAAGTAAACTTTTTTCATATAACTGGCTGAAAAAATAAATTCGAGAAAGTAAATAGAGTATAATATGATCTCATCTCCCCTGAAGGAGATGGGCTTTATATGGAGGCTTAATTTCTATGTCCAAATAACCCCTCATTTGGAACTTATGTAACTACAGTCATGGAATTGTTTTTCTTTGCCTGTTCTTTGTTGTTGGTGAAGACTGGCTAGAGTGGGCATGTCTTCTGTCCATTGGCTTCTGGGGCTCTTTAATTTCCTTCTGTAATGGAAACTGTATATGGTTATTTTTAAAAATAAAATTTAAAGTACAGAAGAACATTCTTTGAATACAAAATTATAGTGTTACCTTAATACAACTTATAAAAACATGTTGTAAAGTGCAGATAATCTCTTAAAATGTATCATATATGTCTTTGAAGACTCAATAACACAATATAATTAATACAAGGAATACAATGAGATCATAAAGAAATACTCCACAAATTACCATAATTTTATTTGCCTTATTTTATATTTTACCCATTTTTATATAAACAAATTTGAAAATTCTGTCACATTTTCAATATAAAAAAAAGAAATTTAACTTAAAATACATGTGCCATTTGCATATTCTCCCTCATCAACTGATTAATCTTTCTGGTATGTCAGGATCTTTATCAACTAGAGAAGAAGCACAAAGATATGATTCTTTTCCTACTTTGATGTTTTGTTTTGTTTTGTTTTGAAAATTCTGTTAACCAAATGGCAACTCCTTTATCTTTCTGAAAGTGAAATAATTGTTGATTTGTTTATGTCATTTTTTCACTGAAAGATATTTTACTTTCTTATTTTCACCTCTGTTCATTGTAGCTTTGATCTCAATTCATCAGACTGCACACTGGAAACTCTGTATAGAGCCTTTCAATGCTTATAGAATAACCATGTATAGAAAGAATACGCATTTACTTCTAAAAAATACAAATTCACATTAAACATTATTTTAGGCTTATGCTTTATTGTCTGTCTTACTTTACAAAACTACACATAAAATGTGAATTAATGAAATTAAAAGGCTAGATGCTCATTATTCATCATTCAGAGTTACTAACTGTACAAGTAAACTTAGATTTAATTTAAACAGCCATCTTGTTTGAGTCCCTTAAAACATAAATGCAAATTAGAAAAAAAATCTTACAGTTTCATCAACTATAATAAGTATTGAATTAGGCAATGGTGACATTCACCTTTAATCCCAGCACTCGGGAGGCAGAAGCAGATAGACCTCTGTGAGTTCAAGGCCAGCCTTGTCTACAGAGTGAGTTTCAGGACAGCAAGAGTTACAACAGAGAAATCTTGTCTTGGAAAAACACACACACACACACAAAAAGAAACCCAAAGCAAAACAAAAAACAAAACACATAAAAAAGGAAGGAAAGAATATTTCTGTTGTTTAGATAAAACAGTATGATTACCCACTTAATTTTCTGCAGTGCAGAACTTTCCTATTTTTTGGCCTTTCCTTTGACTTCTACATCATTCATTATTAGCATCCTTTAGAAATAGTGTAAAAAATATGTCATTCACAAATACCTCAGAAACAGAGAGTCTTGAATTATGAGCTAGATCATGTCTTCTGGTGGTGTACTTTTTCTAGGCCTGAGAGAAAGTCTTTCTTGGTTTTATTTGTGGTTTTTTTATTTTGCTTTGGCACAGAAATACAATTTTTGTTTGACCTTGCCTACAAATCTCCTTTCCCATATCAAAAGCTACTCTTCTGTCCTATAATTACTCTGTTTTATTATATGCTTCTACAAAAGTTTTGGAATAACACTGCAAATAGTAACAATAATAATACTGCTTGAGGAAGTCTTACAGAAAAAGAATTGAGATGTGGACACTTATCTTTGAGATTGTTTTCAAAACACACATACACACACATGTCATTTTCTGGCTGATATATTGCATCATTTGTAAGATAGACTTTTGACTATACAAGTTTGGAATGAAACTGACATCATAAGCCACAAAACAGCAAGTAGATGGGAAGAGCTGTAAGTCATACCATTCATCTTTGCTACAATCAAGCCTATAGTTAAAGGAGTTTTTGAGTCTCATTCTCTTAGCACTTTACTTCACTCATGGCATTGAAATCAGGGTCTTTCAATAAACCTTCCACTAATCTGCATCTCTTCCTAATGTAGTTTAAGTATTTATTCTTATAAAGCTATGTTATCTGAATTATATTTCTATAAACAATGCAATGGTTTAAGTCAAGAACAGCTGTTGATTGCTCTAAGTCTCCCATCCCAGATAAGTGAAGTTCATGCATGAATCTTTAAGACATAAGTATATACATTGACATGTGTATGTATGTTTGGAAACAATATCAAAGATCTAGTGTCCACATCTCAGTACATTTTTTTCTGTAAGACTTCCTCAAGCAATATTATATGTGTATATATGTATTTTTTTCATATATTTACTATGTAGGTACCTAATGCTAGAGAATGTCAGAAGATGGTATTGAATACTCTGGAACTGGAGTTACAGATATTTGTTATCTGCCATGTGGGTCCTAAGACCCAAACATTAGTTCTCTGAAAGTGTAACTGATGCTCTTACAACAGAGCTATTTCTCTACCCCCCAATCCATAACTATTACTCTTTACTTTCCCTTTTTAAAATGCTGAAGAATTTATGGATATATGCCAATTGCAGGTGACGTAACATTTTTTGATCAAAATATTTGATGCTTGGGTTAGAAGTTGCTTGAATGTGTCAAACCCAAAAAGTTTCCCAGTTGTAGTGTTAAAATGGATTCCAGAGACTAAATGGATGTCCTGCCTTAAGGATTCAAGTGTATGCTTCTCTTGAAATCTATGAAAACATGCCTTTTCTTCTATGAAACTTTTTGTTGTTATTGTTAACAAGTAAAACCCCAGTGTTCCTCTTCTCAGCTAGCATTTATTTCAAGAAACTTTGACTTTAATATTTAAAAATAATTTTCAATATATATGTTCTTCCTATGATTTCTATTCCATTTTGGTACTGTCTGTGGTTTCTTATATAGAAAAATCTAGGTCAGCATCAAGCCTCTTGATGCTATTTCTATTTTACTGATTAAGAAATAGAAGAGCACAAGGTTTTAGTGACCTGTTCAAGATGTCATAACTACTAAGAATCAGAGCTAGGATAGAACTAGTTTCTGATATTCACTTGTAGCTGTAGCGCTTTACATTAAAATCTTTAGCCAGCATTTCTTCTAGCACTCACTTTCTGGTAGTCATTGTGTCAGGGAGTTATGAAATATCAGAATTTCCTTTTTTATTATCAGGCATTTGGCACTCATGGGATTTCAGGAACATTAGTTATAAGCTACATTCTTACTATGGAAAAAGCCATGGCAAACGTCAGAAATAGATGAAGTGATAGAATAAAAGCTGGGAAAGTGCTTTGAAGGCAAAGGTTATGTGAGCGTGAAGAAAAGCTCTTCTCGCACATCCTGTCAATGAGAAAAGGGAGACTTTGAAATACAATTTCATGGCAAAGCAAAAGTCATAAGCTAGCCAAAAGTATCTGGATTTTAGTGTCCTACAGCTGCTAAATATAGAGAATTTAGAGTACCAATGAGCTACTTTTACCTAAGAAATAATGACTAATTGTCTATATATTTACCTAAATTATGATGCACTAGTGAGCATAAAACTCCCTTTTAATATCTCTCATCAAAAGTTATTAGTAGAAGAGTATAAGCTTTGAACTAAATCTATACCAAAGGAATAAATATTAAATAAATGACCATCTATTGCCAATAGCCTTCACATGACTATGAGTATATATAAAGTTTAAAAAAATAGAGATAGTTTCCTTTTGTACTCAACTGCCCATCTAAAGTTGGCCAGACTTGGTGGTGTGGAGGTGGTGTGTGTGTATCTGTGAGAGAGTATATATAAAGAAACAAAAGATAGTTTCTTTTCTTCACTCAATTATCCCTCTAAGGTTAACTAAATTTAGTGGTTGTTATGGTGGTGGTAGAGGGGGGTGTTTGTGTGTGTGTGTGTGTGTGTGTGCGCGCGCTTGTGTATGTGTAAAGAAAAGCAGTATGAGGAGTGACTTCTAAAATGACGGTATCTACTTGTCAGAGTATTTATGACGTTATATGGTATGATTTGGTGTGTTTTATCACACAAATAACATCATGATACATATAATAGTGTATTAATTTTGTGCATCATTATATTGTAGAAACAAGTGATAATTTTTATGTATACACAATATAGTATAGCATGTATTGTTTATTAGCAATCTTTTCTTGTCATTATTTTGTAAATATCTACTAATATAGTATGATTTCCTGTAATATATAAAACATTAATTTGTTTATGGACATTTGGATGGTTTCTATGCTTTTGCTATTACAAGGTAAAAGGTGTCCTTTCAGAAGTATCTTTCTGTATGTATGCAGAAATATTTCTGCAGAGAAAATACTTAATAATAAAATTTCCTAGGCAAAGGGTTTGATAAACATCAAACAAGCAGTTTTTCAGGTAGGACATCTCTGAGTAAACACAGGTTTTATAGGTTACCTGAAATTTACATTATAAGTCTTGCTACATTTACTTTCCAAGACCAGAATTTGTTGAATTTTCTTTGCTTGCTTCTCTCTGCTCTAGCCCAAGCGCCTAGCTTGGCAAATAACTTATTATTTCTTTTACTTATAAGGTACCCTACTAAAAAAAAAAATCCCATAATATATTTAGATAATAATTTTATGAGCATCCTATTTTCATTCTCCTTTCTTGGAGCCAACCTCAAAATGTCTATCAATTCATTTGTTTTATTGGTAAATTGCATACTCTCAAGTTTCTGCTTTCCACATCTACACAAATGATCTACAGTATTGGTGCAGTGCCGCCTCTGTGTCTGCTCATCCTCCCCTTATTCCACAAGCAAGTTATCAATCATTTGGGCAGCAGCATAAAAATTACCTACCTGCTCAAGAAACAGGGTTGGATACAGAACACTGTAAAGATCCCTGTAGGTTGCATTCAGTCAGGGCTTCTCTTGGAAACTTAAGACAAATGTGCCATAGTTACAGCCCAGTACATTTAACCTCTTCATCTCTTCAGGAATCATACCAAACAATGCAACAGAATATGATGAATAGTTTATTCTCCATATATCCATCTTGAATGTACCTTCCAGGTAACAAAATAGTCTCTCTTCTGATTTTATCTCTGCTAAAATAGCTTCCACTGTCCTACTTTTTACACTTTTATCCATTTTTATTTTATTTAAAATCTCATTTCTCTGTGAAGACTTTCCTATTATCAGGAGGCATTTACCCATGGGAGAAGTTGTGTATTTTCATGAGAGCTAGAGGGAAACACCATCTTTGAAATCACTTTGGAAACATGAGGGTTTTCTTGACCTTCTTTCTGGAGTCCATCTTTAAGCCTGAATAGGTGAGTTATTTCCCTTTACAAAAGATTCGTTTTTAGTATTAAAGTTTTTCACCAGAGTTGAAAAGCATAAAGCTTTTCTTTGTAAACGTTTTTTTTTGTAATGTTCATAATCTTCAAGACCATCAGCCAGACCTATTCCTGAAAAGTGATAACAAGAATCACTTCCTGTGCAGACATGAGTAAATGTAACAACTTTTCTAAAGCTGTCACCTTTTTGTCTAATCAAAAATTTTCTGGGTCAATGTAACTGATATCTGAGGCTGGAAGTCCCAGGTTGCTGGTAAGCACTTTGAGTTCTAGGTATATCCTAAAACTTCTCTTTTTCTCCCACTAACTTGCATATGGTAACCAGGTTAAGCAGTCTTGATATGCTCTTGAATGCAAACACAGAATATCTTGATCACTAATCCCTATTTCCCTATCTCAAGATCTTGGCTCTCATAGAAAAACATGTGTATGTGGCATTGAATTACTTGACCACGCACACAGTCCCTTACTTAATACCACATCCCTCTTTTGGAGGCAAAAGTCAGAAAATATGCACAAATCCAGCTGAGAATAAAACCTCAAATTCCTACAAATTGCCTACTTTAACCAATGGAGCTAGTTAGTTCCCTGTATTTTTGAGAAATACCCTTTTTGGAAGGAGGGAAATAATTTTTAGAATTTTGGAAAAAATACAAGAAAAGCACAAGGAGTTTGTATATATTCCATACTGATATTACATAATTTCAAGAAATTTATGTCAAAATAGTACATTGATTTAAATTACTGGCATTAATGTACTCTTATTAACTAAACTAAGTGGGTCATTCTTTTTTTTTACTTGTGTGTGTGTGTGTGTGTGTGTGTGTGTGTGTGTGTGTGTATGCACCACATGCAATTCAACATTGTCTGTGGAGGCCAAAAGATAGCAGTGGCTCCCCTGAGGCTGGAGGAGGTACAGACACTTGAGAATCACTCTGTGGGTGTGAGGGATCGAACCTAAAGCACTGGAGTCTGATTTTAGTTTCCTCAATCTTGATACTCAGATTACTGAAAACACTTTGTCAAAGTATGATTGAAAGAAGATAGTGGGGGGAGGGGGTTCAGGAAAGTCTCAAGAACAGGGAGTAAAACAATCCTACTCCTTGCTTCTTTTCCCTTAGACATCACTCCAGCTCCATTAAGCTAGGAAGAGATGGAAGGTTGAGGCTTCTTCTATACATACAAAGGTACCAAATCATGAAAAGGCAGAAAGAAATGAAAATGGGCATAATGGAGGTATGAATATATTTCCTAGTATGTTCATATACCAACAAAAATGCTGAATTTTAAACATTTACTCTCACTAAAAAGTACATCTCCTTTAAATAGTTCCATACTAAATAAAAACATGAGATAAATCTGTAGGTAGAGGAACTATTATGATGCCTTCATTGGCTAGGGTAAGCCACAAACAATTGTTATACATTGTTGATGTTTTGAGAGAGAGAAGTTATATTGGGTATCTAAGCTGACCCAGAGAATTTTTGATGGAGCACAGACTGAGCACTAACTGCACACTTCAGCTGCAACCTCACGAGTGCTAGGATTATAAGCAAGAGCTATCATGTACAACTTCTAATAGCAATCCAATATATAAGCTGAAATGAGGTCATGATATAATTTTTTTCCAATTTCCAATGGTCTAGCTTTATTCTATAACATTTTATTAAAATCAGAAATAAAATTTAGTAATATTTTCACTTTGAATGGTTCTTATTGATATTATTTATATTGATATTGATCATATTTATCCAGTACTACCTCACTGTAACTTCTTTTAGTGTACACCACCTCAAATCCATCTCAGGTTTATGTCCTCTTTTTATGGAGTATTTTTCATTATTATCCACCTGATTCAATTAGTGTTGTCTGTATGCACATGGGCATCTGTCTATTCACTTGGGCATGATCAACCTACTAGCAACCACTCCCTGAGTCATTCTCCCTCACTTAGCAGCCATCAACTACCAATAGCTTCTCCTCTGACAAGGGTGGAGTTTCAGGGTCACTCTCTCATCTATGCCTGACTATTGGCTGACTTGATCTTGTGCAAATAGCCACAGCTGCTGTGAGTTGATGTTTGGAACAACCATGTCATATTAGGAAGTAATCAAGAATGCCATTGTTCATTGGCTACTTTTTACCCAAGAAACCAATATCATGAATCTCAAGAGAACAGGAAATCTTGATTGGCCACATCTTCAGTTGGAAGAAAATTGTCTTAAATTGCTTCTAACATCTTAATATACTGTTGTTTTATCATTTTGAGATTTGACATCTTTTGACAGACTTGTCCATTGAAAAGATATTAGTTAGCTTGATTATTTTTCTGATTTTAGAAAGTATCTGCTTGATTGTAATTTCTATTGTTCTCATGGCTCTAAAGCAACCTTTTCCCCAAATATTCAAAAGAATTTTCCCTTTTACTTGTGATAGACAAATAAATGCCTAAATCTAGGTATTAACTCTTATGTACAAAGAGCTAATATTTTAGCTTCTTCTAAAAACCTATTTTCAGGGCTAAAATATCCTATTGTTTGTAAGTCAATCATCAAGCCATTTTACAACTTTATCAGGTACACCAATTTTGGCAAAATTAACATCTCATTTTTCTTATGAATTTCCTCTTTTATTTAGAGGCAGGCAGTATGCCTGGTTATGAGTAGTTATGAGTACTGGTAGTTATGAGTATAGGCTGAGAAAACAGAAAGAATTGCTTGCAAATTTTTTTTTACCGAGATCTTGCTCTGGCCTTTCCCAGGATCTTTGTGTTCTCCACAGAAAGAATTCAGATGAGCCAGATAGAACATAGAAGTGAAGACAGAGTTGATTACAAAGTAAAGAGCAATTCTCTTAAGGGATTGTTGCAGAGGAAAATTCTCCCATAGAGTGAGAGTGAACCAATTCAAGGGATTATCATCAACCTACATATTTAGGTAGGTTGTATTTCATTTTCAAATTTCTCTAGAATAAATGTATCTAGCTTTCCTGTGGGTGGAGGATGATAGTGTTCCTGTCCAGGTAACCTAAAGGTTCATTTGGATTAATGCTTAGAGGAAGAAACAATGTTGTAATCTTCTGAGCAGATTAAAAAGTTGTCTCTAGTCAGGGTCTGACATCGGACTCAGATCCCATTCTGTGGACCAAAAATCATTTTACAGAGTAGGTTAAAAAGTAATTTTAATTGTTAAAAATGCTTTACCAAGATGCTTTTGAAAATGGGCCTACAGAGTACCACATTATCTACAACTTCTGTCCTCTCATGGTATTTTAAATGTTAAAGAGGGGGGTGATTTTGGTACTTTCTATTTTCATGTGACATCTAAATTCTGAGGAAGGATGACCATGCTTTCCCCATCCTTGAAGATAATGTATTAGCACATTTCTCAGGGTCCAAAGTTGTTAACGACAGAAAGGTTTATTCTCAGTGACCTTTTAATTTCTAACTAGATACCAAAGGCTATGGCCCTAATTCATCTGGCAAATGTATATAATGGCAGTATTTATCTGGGTATGTTGGCAAAATAGTAAATAAAAACGGAAACAACGCTTAGCATGCTTACTTGATCCCCTGGACCTCCTCACTTCCTCTGAACCCCCTCTCATACAGCTGCTCTCTAAACATTAAGTCTACACCTGCCTCCTTTCTTGAGCACTAACTCAAAAAAAGACTTTCTCTTTTTTATTCAGCTCCCTCATCCCAGCAGCTGCCAAGGCTTACAGCTTGCCCATATCTTGATTTCTCTAAAATTTTAATAAACAGTCTTTCATTCTGAGTCTGTTTTTTATTTATGAGCAAGATTAACAACTGTCAAAAGGGAACTCCAATTCCCTGGTAACATGAGTACCTTGGATTCTAGGAATACCAGAACCTTGCAAGACAGACCATCCCTTTTCCAGAAAATAAGTCAAATTTTCCATGAGGGCAAGGCTGCACCCTGGAAAAGAATAGATCATCTTCTGAGAATCACCTTGTCCCCTCAATTGGTAAGACTTCTTTGAGCACTTTAAAGGAGCAGAATTGAGACAATTATTATTTGAGAGACTGAGGTCCCATTCTGTGTTCTTAGTCTCATTAGTAAAATAATTTTAAAATGATCACAGAATAAAGTCTTTAGCATTAACTGAGGATGTTGTTTACTGAAATCACAAGTAATGTAAAATTAGAGTTGTTTTAGTATGAGAAACATACTAAACATAAATCTCAGGTACATTTGTGCTTTTAAACGTGTCTTCTGTGGGTTTCTTATTTCTGTAGAGGCAATTTTGTTCATATAAAAGAGCAACATTTTGGCAGTAGATGGTGAGAATTTCAGACGTGAGTGTGTAGGGAAAAGAACACCTTTACTCTTACTTGAATTTTGGATATATTTTCCTTTCTTCCATTTTGGGCTTGTTGATAATGCCAAAACATTGGCTGTCTTGTCAAAAAGGCACATTGGAGAAATAGCGAGTAGACATGGTCAAGTCAATTTTGGCTGTCAACCTAAGGAAATCAGTTAAAACACTAATCAATGTCATTAGTGGCAATCTGTCCTGGGAAGTGAGCAGTCTGTTAAATATTCAGGAAAAGCTATTGGACAGATATCAAGTATCAAACCCTTGTTGTATGTAGTCTAGTCAGAACAATCCCAGTGATATTGCACACAAGAATCCCCAGGTTCTAGTTAGTGTCTGCTAAGTGTTTTGAATGTGTGAGCGTCATTGAGGTGCTAATTGTAGCTGTTTATCATCTTTGGCTATAAAACTACAAAATCTGAGGAAGATATATTCACATGATAATTACTATTCAGCCCTTCAAAGGAAAAATCCCTGAAGCAATTTACCTATTCCTACTAAGCAGAGTTTGACAAGCCAGTTTTGCCATGAATTTATTGAAAGTCTATGACTTGGCAATGTTTCCTAATCAGTGCTCCATGACAATTTGAGCCATTGTCAAAACACTGTGTGTGTTGAAATATCCTGAGTTTCCTTACCCCAGGCAATTGCTTTTTTGCCAAAATCCTAGTTTCTGAAGTCAGTGCTTTCAGCTTCTGTCTGCAACTGAGAGATAAAAGCCAACTAATTCCTCTGAGGAACATAAACAACTGAATAGGGCAATCAAGATTAAGTAGGAGACCTTCAGTACAAATGTAGTAGGTGCTCTGGACTGAATTCTAAAACTCTGCAAGAATTCAGTGCTTGAGTGCAGCATGAGGAATGCAAATGTTAAAAAAAATCCACATTTCAAACAAAAAAAAAAGAAAACATCTTTGCTGCATTTAGCAAAAGTACTCTAATTTTGAAGTTGCACAGTTGATTCCTAGAAACTATGGTAATGCATATGGAGATGTAGAGATGTGAATGGGAGGGAACTGGCTAGACATTTAAACTTTCATCTTCACATATCCAGAAAATATAAACCCTACTTGCCAAAGAAATTTCACTCCTACAAGCCGTTCTGTAACAAAATACTCTTGGTTGTACTGAGTTCTGAAAATAAGGTAGGGAATATTCCATCCACAATGATTTGATTAAATGTAGGGCTGTGCTAACATGTAGAAACTTAATCAGTTCACTTAACCTCTGTAATGTACTTCTTACTCCAAACATAACACTTTTTTAAAAATCCATAACTAAATCAGATTTCATAAATGCTCATTGTTTTACAACATGACTTAGTAGACCAATATTTTTATCAAAAGCAAGAGTGTTTTCCACTTTAAATTAACCATAGCTGAAAGAGAATAAGCTCATGCTGAAAATGTTCATGTGGTCTTATAGGCCTTCCAGACTAACTAAAAATAGGCACTTTCTATTGTCCATGCCACATTTCTAAGTTTAGTTATTGTACAATAGCATCTTTTCCAGCTTACTCATTATGAAGAGAATATTGTGCTGGATAGGCCTTTTCCTCTAGCTGTCAGACAACATTAAGAATGGCTTTCTAAATGTGATTTGAGGAAATAATTCATCTTACAACAATAAATGTTCTTTTAGACAAAATGAAATGAAGAACTAAACATGAATTAAATGAATTGGAGACAACCAGTCCTAATTTAGATAGTTTAAGGTTCTCAAATCACCTGAATTATTCAAACTACCTGTCTCTACTACAGGGGACTGCAGTCAATTACTTAACAGTTTCTTTTTCTATTCTTTTCTCTTCTTTTCTTTCTTCCTTTTTTGTTGTTGTTTAGCTCAGTAGATCAGGCTCTCAAAAGCCTTTGATTAATCCAGTATTGGACAATGGTAAAATACCAGAAAATGGATGCCTTCACCATATCTTTCATGTACCAAATACATGTCTGACATCACTTTTTATAAGTCATATTACACATTTTTGAGGGAGATTTTAATGTATCAGTTGTAATAGAGTTCTAAGTAACTGAAAAGCCTCATAAGAAGAGCCCTCATCTTGGTATGAGAGAGAGAGAGGAAGATTGGGGATTTGGGGTCATCTTCTTCTAGATAGCTGATCTAAGGCAAACAGGAACACATGAGACATGTTGCTGGGAAAAAAAGCCCAGATACTTCTACTGTTTCTTATGGTAATTTTTAAATCTTAAAGTGAACTTATTTTTATTCAAATGTTACCAGGGAGTCCAAATAGAAGAGTTCTTTCTGAATATCTTTTAACTCTGGAAATATCAGTCTAGCCATGAAACAATCTCACTTGTTCATATAAAAATACCAAAAGAAGATGGAATAAACGGGTTTTCCTCTATTTACAAACAATGAATCTCATTTGGTTTACAGGAAAGTGCTGGGAACCAATCTCTGATCCTCAGAATGAGCAGGCTCTTAACTATCTTAGCCATCTCTCAAGTTCTCTATACAGACTATTAAAACTTTCTGTTTCAGTGTACAACATATTTGTTAATTAAAAGCAACATTTGCAAAGAGTATACTTTGTTAACATCCCTATATTTATTATCTCATCTATAAAAATAAAAATAGGCAAACTAACACTCAGTGAGATAACTTTAATCAGTCATATAATTACTGACTGATAGAAACCAAATTTGAATGGTGGTCATCTCTTTCCAAAGCTTGCATACTTAATTACTTTTTGTTCTGTAATTTCTTCTACCAAAACAGGCAAGACTTTATTTAGGTAACATTATGAGCATTTCCTCTTTATCACGTTGTCTTAGAAAACATACATTTTTATTAAATATCCCATGATTACTATTGTTTCTCTTCTCAGTTTTCCATTATAAACAATTTCTTATAAATCTTGAGGTTACATACTCAAGCCTTTGAATTATTTTCAATGTGTTCAGCTAAAGTTTATCTATTCTTGTTGCTTCACTTTTTAAAATATTAGCTTGTTAATGTCTTTTCTAATCTTGAAGCTATATCTTCTTTTTCATAACTCTTTTATTATTATTTTGTTTACTTGTGTTTTTATATGTATGTGTATTGTAATGTTTGTACAGTGGGCTGAAATCAAGCTGGGTATTGCTTCATAACCACTTTTGTCCTCAGTTATACCTCAGACATTTTCTCTACTCAGTACTGTTCAAGATAATTTCCAATGGGATATTAGCAATCTATGTTAAGAATATACTGTTACTTATTTATGAATACACAAATAACTTATTTATAATATTACTTCATTTCTGATTGCTGAAGTTTTTATTTTTCTACAAGATTGCAATCATTGTTATATCAGTGAAACAAAAGCTAGAATTCCAAATATGGTTTACTTGTTGGTATTGTATATATTCAAGAATCACACTTAGCTATGTGTGTTACTTTTCTTTTCATTTTCAAGAGATGCTCTGTCATTTATAGACTTTGTGTATACATGGTTTTCCTTATTGTAATGATAACTCTCATATAGCCAACTTCAAAGTCTTTTCTTCAATTTCCTTCAATTCATAGGAAAGTGGCACCCAGTCTCCCTTGATCTTTATATTTCCAGATCCACAGAGCTAAAAATTCTATCTTCTTAATCATTTCAGCTTACATATGCAGAAATACAAACTAGTTTCCTTAATAAATGTATTAAAACACATTGAGAATTGGTAGATTTAAATGATAAAAAGCTGTGCAAATCACAAGTATTCATTAAAGTAGTGTTAAAGAGATGTTTCTCTCAAGTAATTCCTTTCATAAAATGATTGTTGAGTCTCTTGGATTAGTTTTTTTTCATTGTAGAATCCACAAAATGTTTAAAAATTTTGGCATGTGTCTTATAGAGTGTTACCACTCTATTGTGAAGAGATACCATGACCAAAGCAACTTATAGAAGACACATTTACTTGTGCGCTTGATTATAGTTTCAGAGGGTCAGTCCATGATCATCATGGAATGAGAGTGGTGGCAGGCAAGCATGGTACTAGAACAGTGAAAATTTACATCCTGTTCAATAGGAAGAAAGTGTAGGGGGGTGCGGTATGTGAGACTGGGCCTGGCCCACTTCAGTGACATACCTCCTCTAACAAAATCATACCTCCTAATCCTTTCTAGACAGTCCATCAACTAGAGACCAAACATTAGGAATATAAGCCCAAGAGGAGAACATTGTCATTCAAACCATGACAACATGTCATTTATATCCTTATTTAAGTTTCTGACATGATAGGGCACTCCAGTTTTCCTATTGTTTCACAAGTCTTCACAAGCATTCCAGTTCTTCAAAGTGGTTGCTAAAGCATATTAATACAATTCAAAAACAACCTGCCATATGGGTACCAATGTTTGAAGTCTACATGAGGGGCCCAAATTTGAGGAGGCTTATTATAAATATAAGGCCTTGTATAGAATGGCCTTTCTAGTTAATTCTCTGGCCATTTCCTCTCTCTTCCAAGTGACACCATGATGGAGTACTTGTTTTAGTTGCTTATGCCAATTGCTGACTGAATCTTCTGAATATGGATTATCAAATCTTTAGCCCTAGGGAAAAATCAAGTCAAGGTTGCTTAGTTGGTGTAAGCCTTAGATTTCCATATAACAAGCACATTTCTATTTGTCCCTGTATCACACTAACACATTTGAAATGTGTGGTACTTTTCATTATAACTTTAAAATAAATTACACTTTAAGTATATCAATTAAAACACTTTGCAGCTCTTAATGGTTTGAAGAACTGGTAAAGCTTTATTTTCAGAGCTGTGGCATTGCTAAATAAGATGGCTTCATTTTATACAAGTAATAAATTGGCAAAAATATTGGTTAATTAACATTGGTTAATTGAATCATTATGGAAGCAAACACTTGCATGCACCTCAAGAAGAATTAAATGATAAAATGAAGCTGGGGGTGTGCATTATAAATTCTTCCTAATAGTGGGTGATGGCTGAAGCAATGTTCTTTCCCTGTCCACTTGACTCATCATGAAGTTTTCAAATAAAGACAGTCTTCTAACATTGTCACATTAATACTAAACTTTCCATTAGCATTGTACAAAAATGGCAGACAAGATTAGACACAAATTAACACAGTGAGTTTCTTTTAAAACTCACCTTTCACTTTCATGAAAATACAAACACGTGGTTACAAGTGAGTGTGTGTGTGTGTGTGTGTGTGTGTGTGTGTGTGTGTGTGTGTTTTAATCCATATGCTTCATCAATTTAATCTGATCAGGGAAAGTGAAAAGTAATAAGATTTTTTTGGTTTGATCTCTTTTATTCTTTAAATGAAGTATATGTGATGACAGTCACAGAAAATGCAAAGATAGAACAGCATATTTACTAGATGGAATGACTGAAGAGTACTGGTTCCTCCAGTAAATATACTACCTTATTATATACATAAATTTTCTCCTTGAACATAGTATAAAAGCAAAATACAAGAGTTACACATTATGGATTGTCAGTAAATTGACACTCACACATTCACTCTCTCAACAATTCTGTACTTCCCTTCCTCAAGCAACCACTCATCATTAGTTTTCACCGGGACACAGTCCCAGTCACCTTCAAATACTAAAGTCTGACATGCATCTGATAGAACCAACATCAAAGCATTGCCCAGTTTGCTACAGGTGACAGCATGCTGATCATACACAGAGGAACTTCATATCCACTTATATACTTCCAAACAGGCACTTGAAACTTAGTGAACTTCCAAGGGATAGTGAGGTTTATGGAACTTAGAAAGCATTGACTACTACCACTTTGATAGACCAGTATAATTACTTACTACATTCTAAATCTTATCCTTACACCTGTCAATATGGGTAGCTTCCACCACTTATCAAATAAACTGTTTTTTACAGAAAATTGAGTCCATCACAGAAAACAATAACTGGACACACTGCAGAGATCAACAGATCCTGTGGAGGCCAGCACTAATGAATATATCTACACTACAGCTCCTGCATCATTGGCTCAGGGGCCACCAGAGAAGAGGGTGTAGAAAGACTGTAAGAGTCAGAATACCAAGAAGCCCTCTTGGAAAAAGCCTTTCCTATAAATGGCTGCATAAACTTGAACCAGAGCAATAGAAATATCAATGGACATGTAAACATGGAATGAGTAAAATTTTTTTTTGGGAGGCACATGCCTAGACAAGGAATAATAGGCAATTATTGATTTCTAGCAGAAGGAGAACTAGCCTTTTCCATGAATGAACCCCACTATTGGTTGTCCAACACAGAGTACTCAGACTTGAAGCAATATACACATAAACAGCAATAAGAAACTCAACAGGTTGTATTTATATATAGTTGTACACACATATGCATAATCTATGTATTATGTAACAAATATAATAAAGGAAAAAGAGACTATAAAAGAGACTGGGGACATGGTAGGGATTCATGTGAGTGATAGAGAGAGGGAAGTGATATAATTCCATTTCAGTTAAAAAAAGAAGGAATATGTATACATATGTAAGCATATGCAATGTATATGTCTTCTTTCTGGTGTTTATGTATGCATATGAAATATGCATACACAAACACACAACATATATATATATATATATATATATATATATATATATATATATATATATATACACACACACACACACACACACACACTAGATATAAAGGGAAATTACCAAGACAATAATGAGCAAAGTAGATGACATGCATGTATGCATATGTCATAATGAAACATTTTCATGCCAGTTTAATTCTTGAAACTATTCAGACGAGAACTGTACATTGTGAGATCTAAAGGTAGTCCAAATCTCATATGTGTCATAGCTAAGGAAGGAATCATTAATATATTATGAAGACTCTTAACCAGGACCTAAAAGGAGAGTATTAGGTATAACTTCTGGAAGAAGGATCTTTATAAATAAAAAAGATTTGTCAATTTTCAGAATGGGAAACAACAAAGAATTCAAAGAACATTCTGAAAAATTAAATAAAAAATAGGAATAGTATTTTGGAATGTCCACCACAAGAGGCAGTAATGATGAGAATTCTGAGACTGCCTTTGGGCACCTTTGGTGGACAGAATTCCTCACTGTGATTTGAGGTGAGAAAATAAACAATTAAGTGAAATGTACCAAATCTGACCACAGAAAATTATGGACTAATCAGTAGATGCATTTCACCACAATCATTTCCATTATTGACTGTGTTATTCTACCTGGGTTTTGATTCATTTTCTCATGCTTTGTAACCTTCAGTTCCTCACATGTTATGTGAACATGTCTTTTCACTAGACACCCTTGATACTTCTCATCTGCATAAAACACTTGTCTTCATAAGTAATTACCAAGTTTCTTTTTGCCTGCAAGGTAAAATTTGAAGCATCATTATATCATGCAAGTATTTTTTTTTGGTCTTGAATAATATATAACTTGTATTCACTCCATGAATCAGACATTCCTAGGAAAAGCTGGAGAAATTCACACTTAGGAATTAGGTAAATAATATTCATTCACTACAATTTTAGTTAAATATTTTATTTTATTTTGAAAATCTGTGCATTTTCTGTGAACCCATAGTGCCAATTTTATGTCAGTTATGCCAGATACTGGTAATATATTTTTCTGCCAACTTCAACAACCAGCATATTCAAAGCAAAATTTTTTTATCTTTCTCCAAATATTGTTTTGTATTCTCTTATATCCATGAGTGAATGTTATCAAGGCAGTGTTAGGCTCTTACTCATGCTTATCTTTTATTCTCATCCCTACCTTTCATGCTCATAATGAGATAAGAAAGCTGGTATCCAAATTATGATATCTTAGCATTTGAGAAAACAGCAGAAGTAGGAAAATCACTTTCGGCTTTACCTTGCCCTTCTCTGAAGCTAATAATTAAACCATTTGAGGTCACTTTAATGTACTTTGCTCTCTGTTCCACTGAAGCAGGTCACATGATCCTTATTCAGGTTTCCTCTTTATACTCAGAGGAAAAGAGTCAAACTAAAAGACATGCAAAGAAGAATCTGAGAAAAAAGCCCATTGGATCATACCTTTTTCCCGCAAGACTGAGTCTTGCCCAGCTGTTCATTCCACCAAACTTAAGCATAAAATGTCCAAATTTACTTGTTTCCTTGAGTCTGTAGTCTTGAAACTTCTTGAAAACAACATAAAAGTAACAACAAATACGTGTTGGTGCTTTTCTCCTATTCTTATTTTTTATTATAGAGTTTTGAGCCATGAACCTAGCAATAGGTGAGAAACTATTAACTCATTTCTCCTATTCATTCAAGCTCTGCTGGTCCTAGAGCTGAAGTCACATTCACACATATACTACAATTCATCTTTTCGATTTCCAGTTCTCACCACTGTATACCCTAGTTAAAGTTCCCATTATCTCCTGCTTGGATTGTTTCTTGATGCCAATCGATTGTTCACAGAACTGTCAGATCCGTCTTCACAAATAGTGATCTGACCAATAAATTCTCTAGCATTTACTCTTATCTGACTTCCTACAGTGTTTTACAGCATTATAATATGGTTATGAGGTCCTTCACATCTCCTGCACTAAACGGACAATATGACTTCTAATATGACCTCATTTTAGAGTCCATTTCAATAGGCATTATTCTTTGCTTTCCACCTGAAGACATTTCTGGGATCCTCACTGTTTTGAGGTAATTGCTACATCCTTGTAGAAAACAACATATTCTATGTCATTCTCTCTCTGCCTGGAACTAAAATGGTCCATCTATTCCTCCTATTTCTAAGCATCATTTATACTCTAATATTAACTCTGAGTTTAATAAGTCTGTCTCATCTACAATTAAAGTAACTGTAGATCTCTGGGGCTAAAGAGCAAGTTGAAGTCGCTAAAGGGTGCCTCGTCCTCCCGAGGTGGGCTAGCAGGACACCTTGAAAGCTCCTTCTCTTCTAGCCCTGGAGGTACTGTAGCTATTCACAGAAGCAAAAGGAAAATAAATCTGGCAAGCTTTTTGCCTGCCCTGTGGCGAATTAGGCACCTTCCTCTGTCTTTGCAAAGACCATGAGGCCAGGTGCCCGCCCTGCCCCCATGCTAATCAGATTTCCCCACCAGGAGTACCAGGACCCCACCTTCTCTGAGCAAAGATATTTAAACAGGGAAAAGCCTACAAATAAACGAGTTTGAGTTCCTATCTATCAAATTCTGCTCCCGAGACTTCCTTTGCGTCTTGTGCACTATTCTCAGGCCGCCAGTGGCCAGTACCTGCGAGAAATCAACCAAGACCCACCGCCTCGGGTCCCAGAGTGCTTTTTTGCAGCTCAAACCCAGGCCTTCGCACTCCTGGACAAAGAGCAAGGCCTGGGCGGGCATGCACGGGAGACTCAACCACTGCCTGGCAGACCAGAGGCGGTTCGCACTCTGGACCCGGGGAGAAACCAACAAGTACCAATTCTCCCCACATTGTAATTGTAATTTAGCAAAAATTACCAGATCTTCCTGGAATTTTTATATCCCTTTTTTTCCCAAAGGGACATGAAACAGCTCCCTGGTATGTCATGCACATATGTAACACAATGCAGAATTTGTAAAGCTTTAGTTTATTGGAAAAAAATGCAGATTTTTTCTGACAGTTTTGGAAATCTCTCATTTTAAATATTCCTAAAATACATAATTATCAATCATAACTGAGCTATTATTAGAAAGCTTCATATTTCACCTCTCATAAAATATTAGTCATTCTGAAGAACATATTATCATCAAACAGAAGGTAAGATTTTGAAAAGGAGAATGGATAAAGTAGAAGAAAGATAAAAAGAAGAAAGTGAAAAAGACTGGGTATTGCATCAACAAAATCTCAGTTAAGTAGTATAAATAATAATAGAATAAAGAAGGTGTTTGGATGAAATCTGAAACAAGTCCTAGGACCTCTCTTCTTGTCTAGATACTTCAGAAAAGTTGTTTGATGAAACAAAAAGAATCTTACCCAGTTGGAGTTGGCAAATTGCTCTAGAAAAACACAGACAGGAGATTCTATTAACTATCTAGGTTATAAGTCAGCCAAAAATTCATCCCCAAAATGTACATATCAGAAGAGGTTTGTTGCGAACTCTTAATGATTTTCAAAAACTATTGGGAGATATCAATTGGGTAAGATGCACAATTGGATTCACTACAAGGAGACTCCATCCAGTCTAGATAGCCCAAGACACTTAACAGCTACAGCAGAGGGAGAGTTAACTCTGGTAGAAAAGAGACTACAAGATGCATAAGTAGATAGGATAGATCCTTATCTGAGTTGTATTTTGGACATCATTCATTCAAAGCATTCCCCTACTGGAATTCTTTTGCAGAGAGAGGATAATATCTTAGAATGGATATTTATGGCATTTATGGCACATATGCAGAGTATAAAATTAATGACATATTGAAAAAGTGCTGATTTAATTATAAAGGGAAGAATAAGACTTCTTCAGCTATCAGGGACACATCCAGCAGATAGTGATGCCTTACACTAATGCTAAGATTACATCATTATGGACAATCAATGAAGATTGGCAAAGGTTTGCAGCAATCATTTAGCAGAAATTAATAACAAATATTCTAAAAGCAAGAAAATTCAGTTTATCAAAAGGACAGAATGGATATGCCCTTGTACAGTGATAGCAAAACCTATTTCTGAAACACCTATATTTTATACTGAAAAAAATAAATTAGGAAAGGCAGGCTATAAGTACAAAAAATAAGTAAGGTCAATCAAAGCCCATATGTTTCAGTTCAAAAATTGGAGTTATATGCTAGTCTTATGGTACTGTTAATCTTTCCTGAATTTCTCAATATCATCTCAGATTCTCAGTATGCAGAAAGAGTTGTTTTGCATATAGAAACTACTAAATTCATTCCTGATAATTCAGAATTAACATCATTATTTATAGAATTGTAACAAGCAATTTGAGACAGAAGTTGTCCATTATAAATTACTCATATTAGATCTCATACAGGGTTGGCAGGCCCATTGGCACAAGGTAATGATGAGATTGATCAGTTATTAATAGGAAATGTGTTAGAAGCTTCAAATTTTCATGAAAAACACAACATAAACAGCAAAAATTTAAAATGGATAGTCTCTATTACTTGGCAACAAGCCAAGGAAATTATAAAGATATGTCCATTGTGTTCCTTATATAATCAAGTCCTGTTGCCTGATGGAAGTAACCATAAAGGTATAAAAAGAGGAGAAATCTGGCAAATGGATGTGTTCCATGTTGTAGAATATGGGAAACTAAAGGTTGTACACAATACTATTGATACTTATTCAGGATTTCAGTGGGCTTCTGCTTTGAGTTCTGAAAAGGCTGACTCTGTAATTACCTATTTACTGGATGTAATGGCCATTATGGGAATACCTTAACAAATTAAGACTGATAATGCCCCTACATACATCTCCAGGAAAATGAAAAAAATATTTATATACTATGGCATGACATATTACACAATCCTACAGGACAAGGAGTTATAGAAAGATCTAATCAGACATTAAAAGAAATGTTTGCAAGACAAAAAGGAATAAACAAAGACCCACAGAGATAGACTACATAGTACACTACTAACTTTAAATTTTCTGAATGTTCATGAGACAGGAACAACAGATGTTAAACGGCATTGGACTATAGAAAAATCTGCTGAGTTGAAGCAATCCATATATTATTTAGACATATAACATCTGAATGGAAATCGAGACAAATTTTATGCTGTGGGAGGAGGTACACTTTTATTTCCAGTAGAAATGAGAAGTTGTGAGTATCAACAAAACTGATGAAGATTTAATTTGAGCCAGAAAGATCTCTTGAAAATCCTGACCATTAACCTGAAAAGTGTGACTATGGAAAAAATAAGTTCTTTTAAAAAGACAAAGCTTTCTAAAGATTGTAGTAAAGTACAAAACTAAAAGCAACAATCAGCACTGGGTTATGGAGTAAGTTTCTGAAACCTAAATTTCCACATGACTCTAATACCAGTTTCAGAAAAGAGGATGAGGAAGATGAAAAAATGAAGCCTTGAAAAAAAAACCCAAAAAAACAAAAAACAAAAACAAACAAACAAACAAACAAAAAACTTCTCCCTGTGTGAATCTCACTTTGGCTGATTTAGAACAGTTGGTTGTTCCAAACCATCAGTCATCAGAAGGTTCCATGAAAAGATAGTGAGAGTAATGTCTCATCACTGCAAGTTTGCCACAACCTCCAGAAGAAGAAAACATTTACAGCTACAGAAACCTGAGGAAAACATCTTAAAGCCAAAGTTCCAGACATACAAGAAATAGGCTGTCTCTATGCAAAAGAGTCCATGGATGGAATATTGAAATAGACTGTTGCCTTTAATATCAGTGAACATCAGTTTCTTGAAACTTGAAGATAGGGATAGCAATTCTACAGATAATGGATTAGTGCAGATTCACAAGACAGAATCTAACAGAGATATTTCCAATCTGTCTGAAAGTAACAGCTTCAGAGAAAGAGGACTGATTTCAGCAAAAGATAAACTCCTGAAGACCAAAAGAGAAAAAGTATTCAATATTGTGCAATTTGTATTTTAATAGAATGGGAGAAATATGTAGAGTAAAGCTTTGCCAAAGAAAAGGCTTATGGATATATGACTCTAGGACTTCTGGGAACTGCTTGGGGGAGGTATATAAGAGAGAGGGAGAGAGAGAGAGAGAGAGAGAGAGAGAGAGAGAGAGAGAGAGAGAGAGAGAGAGAGAGAGGGAGAAAGAGAAATGGTAGTTGCAGTAGGACAGGGAAAGAGAGAGCACAAAAGCTGATGATAGGGAAAGTAGGCAGAAATAAGGCTCTGATAAAGTGAAATAACTGGAGTTTTAGAAAAGTTACAATTTAGACCTTTCTCAGTAATTGCTGTGCCAGGAAAAGATGAACTATAGGAGGTTGGAGTTAGTTCAGTTCCCTAGGCTTAGAAAGATTCCTTTTCCTTTCCCTTTTCCTGTTTTCCTTTTCCTTTCTCCTTTCCCCTTACCCCTTTTCTTTTCTTTTTTCTTTTCTTTTCTTTTCTTTTCTTTTCTTTTCTTTTCTTTTCTTTTCTTTTCTTTTCTTTTCTCTTTTCTTTCCTTTCCTTTTCTTTCCTTTCCTTCTTCCCTTCCCTTTCCTTTTTCCTTTCCTTTCCTTTCTTTTTTCCTTTCCTTCCCTTTCCCTTTTTCCCTTTCCCTTTCCTTTCCCATCCCTTCCTTTTCCTTTTCCCTTCCCTTTCCTTTTCCTTCCATTTTCCTTTTCCTTCACTTTTCTTTTTCCTTCTCTTTTCTTTTTTTCCTTCCCTTCCCTTCCCTTCCCTTCCCTTCCCTTCCCTTCCCTTCCCTTCCCTTCCCTTCCCTTCCCTTCCCTTCCCTTCCTTTCTTTTTTTTTTTCCTTTGATAACACTAGGAGCTAACTGAGGTTTTAAAAGCTACAAGTTAATAATCTTCCAGCCGGGCATAGAGGGGCAGCATCAAGATCCCAGAGTAAGTGTAATAGTTACAAATGGCAGAAAACAGCCACACCCACAATATCTTTTAAAAGAAAACAATTACAGTGTTTGGATGATACCTAAAACAAATTCTAGGACCTCTCTTTTTGTCTAGATAACAACACATCTGCCTCTTTCCAGAGAACTTTTCAGGGGTTATTAGAAGGATAAGACTGTTTGTTTGTTTTTTTATATTGAGGTATTTTTATATTGAGATATGATTATGAGTTTTCCATTATGAAGTAATGCACATCCATGTAGGATAATATTTGAAGTGAACAAAAATGGAAATGTATAAAAACATGTCTTTTTATCCTCCAAAGTAAATGACTACTACTGTTTGAAGATACTTCCTTCCAGGCTTATTTGCAGGTATCCTTTTTAAAGTTCATCTTTTTTTAAAGCTTAAAGGATTGACCATATCTTTAACTGTAGGTAAAACAGAGGATGTTCATTTAGAATAAAAGAAAAATAAGAGAAATGTAATGAAACAAGTACATAAGAATATTTTGAGAGAATCCTGTTGCTGACTCTTAAAGAAGGAAATAGAAGAATTTACAACTAAAATATCCATTTAGAAAGTGTTGGGAACATTGTAAAAATCATAGAATGATCCATGACCACAGTTAACATATTGACCTTATAATATTGCCTTATGAAAAAAAGTTGGGCAATTTAAATTGTTTCTCAACAACCTTTATCCTGGAATGATTTTCTCATGAAAAAGACTTCAGGCAAACTTCCTATAGCATTAAATTAAAGGTCAAGAATATGTTAACAGCAGGTATTCAAAGTCTAGGATCCCTTCATTACTGCCAACTTACTATTTCTTGACATTCTGTTTGTTGTCCTTCACTTGAATTAGTTTCTGAATCTGACCAACTGTGTTGCTTTGCAATTGTATTCAGCAGCAGAATTGTTCTAGCAGTCATAACCTCTGAAGAAGTTACCAAATGATGACTTAAAATATGCCAGTTCCCAAACGAATTACCTACCTCCATGACTGTGCTGCTGACATATAGATAATCTCAGATGGAATGCCACTCCCACTTCTCTATTTCATTAGGGTCTCTGAATCATTCTTAATATAGAACTTAGGAAACCATTATTTCTCAATAGAATTTGTTGCTTGAAATGAGATTTTCTTATCATTTCTGGAAGCTCATTAAGAAAAATACAGACAAATATTATATTAAGAAAACTATATGGATTAGGTAATTTTTGAGGAAGAGGTTCCTTTGGCTCCATATTTCTTTCTGTCACTATTGGCTCCATTTTTTTCATCAGATAAGCTATAGTTTCTGTAATCTCTTCTTCTCATTCCTAACCTTTGTTTAATTTTTTCCTACATTTATTTATTTGCTTATTTTTGTGTGGGGATAATGTGTGTGTCTTTCTTTTCTGGATTAACTTTAGCTTTAGGAACACCATACCTACAACAACTTTGCAAATAACCTGGTCTCCCACATTTAAAACATCAGATGTTTTGAAGTCTATGACCCTCAGCCATTGTTTGTCCAATTACACAAGCCTTCTGAATACTGGCATTAAAGATGTGTACCAACATCCTTCTTAATTTAGAGCAGTCATGCTGTGGGATTAAAAGATTAAATATTCCTCTATACTTGCTGTTAATTCACAAATTATCTGGCTAGAAATAGAGAGTGGGAAATAGAAACTTTACTCCATTTTTAGTGGCACAAACCACTAGCCTCACAACACATGTTCATTCAGCTTTCACTATAAGAAGGGAGCTACATGTATACCTGACTAGAGTTGCTAGGAAATGCAGTTCTGAGATGATTTGCCTCATTCTCAACTAAAATTCAACACTTCTATTTTTTAAATGTATTGAAGAAAATACATTTTGGAGATTGGTAATTGGTAACCAATTCCTCAAAGCTAATATTTTATAGACTGGTCATATTTCTGAGTCCTAGTCAAATAATTTCCAGACATGGTGGCACACACATTTAATCCCAGCACTCACAAGCAGAAAGAAGTAGCTGTCTGTGAGTCCTAGGCCATCCTGTTCTGTATGGTAAGCTCCTGGCCAACCAGGTAACATAATGAGTCCCTTTTCTAAGAAAAATAACAGCATCAGCAACAACAACAACAATAATAAATAATTTCCTTGAAATCTTGTCTGCTCAATTTGGGAAATACATCATTTCCTCACACCTGCAGGTTTCTCATTCCATAAATCTCTCCTCTAAGTATACTGATTCTTTTCATATTATTTTTTCCTAAGAAGTTTGTACTTATTCATCAAAAGAGGTGTGATAATATGAAAACTATGTGTTTTTTGGAATCAGAGGGCCGAAGTGTAGAAATTCAGAAAAGCCGTGCAACCTGTCTACCTATATGCATTCATATAAAACGGTCTTAAGTATTCAAGGAGATAATATGTAAGAAAGGAAGAATCAATTAAAATGCTGCCACTAGTCTATTTTTTAGTGGTGTTTTACAAATCTGTGTTGCCAGTATTGTTACCTGATGGTTTGCAGCTTTGGCGTTCCCATCAGTGATTGACTTTGACCAAATATGAGCCCTTAGCTCTTCCTTAGTTTCCTACCACTGGCATAAGTGTAGTACAATTTCCTTTAGAAGCATTCATCCTTAAAAATTAAATTCTTATTCACATAGGAAGTTTATTGGCATTGGGATTTTAGCTACTTGCACCTAAAAATAATTGTAGGATGCTATTTATTTCACAGTTAATACTTCATACCCTGTATGAACTCTACTTCGGGCGTGTCAAATTAAGGATTTGGATTGCGGTGTCATTTCTAATGCAATGGTATTTAATCTTCACATTTCTTTCCTACGTCATTTTGTATTCATTGAATCTATTTAGCATAACTAATTTTGGCTATATACAAATTCCATCAAATTATAGCAATTCTGCTGGTAACTATAGCAACATGTGTTCCCTGTTCCCAATCAGAAAGTAGAAATTTTAGTTCACATGATGAATTTACTTTATGTACTTCAGAAAAACCTAATACTCCTAAGTAGTAAAGATCCCATTATGAAGTCAGGAACTTTCTGTTGAAAGATTATAATGGAAAATATTTAGCCTTTCATATTTTTAGGAAATCAAATGATGTGGGGCACTAATTCTTTTTTCATCAATATTTGAACATGAATTTAGTTCCTGCTATTTTATAATTATGCACATATTGTTAGAAACAGAAGTGACAACAGCCATTGTACATTCTTTAAGATTGTTACCTTCTGGAAATATATCAAAGTATAAACAAAAGAATATTTGAGGATAAATATTTGAAATCATGTTTACATCAAGCATGTTCTAAAGACTTGTTTGCTCTTTAGGTTAATGATGTAAATTATCTTGGAAATGTTTATTCTTCCTGTCAAAGGGCAGTACATATGAGACAGAAGTAACATGTACCAAAAACTGACTGTCATTTACTACATTACCTATTTACATGAGTTTAATTAAAACTTAACAGAGATCCTGAGAGGCCGATATTATTAAATCTCCCTTTTC
The DNA here is from genome assembly GCA_026225945.1 of Cricetomys ansorgei. Classification (NCBI taxonomy): domain Eukaryota; kingdom Metazoa; phylum Chordata; class Mammalia; order Rodentia; family Nesomyidae; genus Cricetomys; species Cricetomys ansorgei. The sequence continues at coordinate 1,877,041 of JAMJFZ010002798.1, forward strand.
ATAATAAGAAAAATGAGATTCTGAGAGCTTAAGCATATTGTTTAAATCAGAAAGCAAGTAAGCTCAGGACAAACCACATTCCACCTGCTTGGAAATCATTGTTCATTTTTTTCAGGATCATATTACCTTCTGTAAACACATAAAAGTGAAACAAAATACAAATTGTTTAAAATAAATGTTTTAAAGTTGGTTATAATACTGTTTCCATGCAATTTCTATTGATTTACAATAAAATCATGTACTTTGGTTACTGATGAACCATGTAAGCTAGTCTATATTCTTTGTAACTTACTGTTGATTAAACTCAAAGTATAGAAGCTCTCAGATGCAATAAAGAAGTGACATGTTTTTGAGTAAATATTAGAAATGTGATGTTTTGAAGGGGATTAATAAATTCTAAGTTAATATTTCAAAAACAAAGTTGCTGGTACTATATAGTTGAACTATTTCAACATAGCCAGAGGATTAGCTGCAAAGATAAGTGGAACATGACAAGTATGTTTCCATTCTACAGAACAATGTCAGGGCCTCACCAATACATATCATGACATAAGCACTATATGAATTGAGTCTTTATGCTTCAGGAAGAAATACAATTGAATATGTTGCTCTTGTTCTAGTCCATTTCTTGTGTCTGAGGAGTTATTTGAAAAAAAAAAAAAATGTGTTGACCGGTTTTTCATCTCCACTGAGGTGATTATTATTCAGAGATAGGAAGATATTTAGCTTAATTTTATAATATGTTCATTACATGTAACTAACTGCAAATCTTAAAATTTGAGCTTTAATTTCCAATTTAGGTAATCGTATATTTATTTTATAGATTAAACGGCAAACTCTCTACCCCTTATGAAGTTTAAAGAAAGAATGTGTTTAGGTTTAGAAGATGGTGTGAACTAAGAAAAATCTGGGATCAATTCCAAGGCCAGGAAATCCCCATGGCCCTTCCCAACTTTCTAATTTTAGTCCTAGAACAAATGCCAGCCTTCCCCTCTTCTGAGCATACACGGCATGTAACCTTTACATGGCAAAGTTCTGATCACTTTAATTTTACATATCCTATAATATTTGAAGAATGACAGGAAATGAAAATCCCCCCTTTCTTAACTTACAAAGCTGGAATCAAGAGTTGTATAACTTTCTTTTGGCTTGGTTGAGGTATACTATTGGCTAAGGGAGGAGCTAGCTGATAAATCACAGTGCCATTCTATAGAAACTGTACTCTTGGTTCACAGTACCTACTGTCTAGAATTACTTTGATATTAAAGAACAGATTTTTCCCACCCGCATCATCTAGTATTTATAACTGCAACTTTGTTTTACTGTGGTAATTCAGCATATTTAGGGCATTAAACTTCAACATGATTTCCTGTTCAAAACTAATATATATATATATGTATATATATACATATATACATTATACATATATATACATATATACATCTAATATACATATATATATTAGATTTTATATATATAATCTAAATAAGTTTTTGTCTTAGAGGCTGCTAACAGTTCTTAATGGTGTTTTGCTTCTCACTTATGCTACAACCAGAGGGACATTGGGAAAAACAGTTTACCGTTCTAGTTACAATTTGAGCCCTACTCAAGATACAAATGTGAAGAAAGGACAAATCTTTTCTTCTATCAGAGGAACATTGCCCATGGGGGTAGGAGTTGTCTAAATTGAACAGTCTCTCTCTAAGGATTAATTCCAATTGATAAGGATCACATGCAATACTGTTATGGTAGAAACAGAAAAAATTCTGTGGCCCTAGATATTCAATTAGTTACTTTTCCATTTAGAGATAAAACTTATGCATATTAACATCAAGCATTTTCCACCACATTACTACTGAAATTTAAAAAAAAAAATCAGTGTCTTTTAAGGTTATGAAAATCTTAACGATAAAAAGCATTCAACGCAAGCATTCAGATACTTTACATGTCTAGCAGACAATTGTATGAATGAACATGGATTCTAGAAATACATATGCTGCTGCTTTCATCTTTCCTACACTCTTACTCCTTGAAATAAGTTCTCTGCCTCTGAAGTAACAAGTAGGCATTACATGTCATAGTAGAGTTCATCAGCTTCTTGGTTTCCTTTGCTTCATTAACGAGTCTATTGTTTTTATCATACACTGTCTGTAAAGATAAAGTGGCAGAGAACATTTACCTAGCATCTCACCTAATCTGTAATGAAGTGAGCTTTCATGCCATTAATTCCAACAAAGCTCAGTTCTATAAATGACAGAGGATATAGATGCACTGTGTGACCTTAGGCAAGGGCATGTGATACTATGCCTGCAGGGAAAAAAAAGGTGTTGTTAGCTGAAATGAGCAAGTGAACTCACTCTGAAACCTTTAATAAAAATCTTCACTCCCCTTCCTAGTGGGTGGCAAACCAGCTTGACAAGCTGTGCTCAAGCATTCAGTATAGTTTTTGACATTAAATCAGAAAGACATGATGACATTTCTAAGTTCACCAACACTCAGATTTCATAGGTAAACTGCAAGAATTGCAAAGAAAGGAGAGATGGTGTGAAAAGAATAACTATGCATAGTTCTGATAAATGTCAACCTACTGTCCCTTGTTATGCTCTAACCAGAGGGGCTTTGAATGATGTGAGAAAAGTAAGGCCAAGGGGGCCTTTCAAAAAGGCTCATTGAGTTTTGAAGGGTATATTTTACAATCGCAATAATAAAGCTATATGTTGCAAGTTCATGAGGACAGAACTTTAGTCAAAATGAAATACATGTTTCAGTGATGATGAAAAGGACTTAAGAGAAATAAGTGAAATCTTTCACAGTTACCACCTATAAAGGTGGCCCATCCCAGTGAAGTTGAGCTCTTTCATGTTTATTAGCTCTTGTTTATCTTCAGAAAATGGGGTTATGAGGATGATAATGATCAGATATAGAAGCAAACTCTCTTTTCACAATAATTATACTTTCTTGATTTAAGTGAGATCTTTTACTCTGAAGAAAAATGTTGAACAGTGCTAACATTTCAACAGTCACATATCTCATTGGGATGAATTTCATGCAACTCATAGAAATATCTTTACACTGATAGAGACTCTTTAAAAGGAGTGTTTTCTAAATGTGTTTCTCGATTTCTAATAAAATTAGCAATTTCACATGGTCATAGACCCTCAACTTCAGTTGTAAGGGAGAAATGTCCTATCCTATGTTGAACATTAGTATTAGAGATTGCTTTGAATCCCACAGCTTGTAGATCTCTTTTTCTAATTCTCTCTAGTAAGTGGAACTTTCTACACTGAACTAAGAAATACATTGAGAAAAGACTAAAACCCACATGAATAGAACTCTTTTCAAAATGTAAAGATAATCACAGCTATATAAGTGCAGCAACTTGGTTTAAATTGGTGTGCATCTCCACACAAAACACTCAACATAAATACATTCTTCTGACCTAAAAACATAAGCTGTAGACTGAAAGAAAATCTTTGAAAAATCTACAACTGATAAAGTACTGATGTGCAAAATATATGAAGAATTCTGATGTAGAAACAAGACCATGAATAACTATAATAAAATATGAGCAATATGTCTGGAAATATAACTTTGCAAGTAATATATGCAAAGCATATAGAAGTACACTGAATATTTTATGCCACAAGAAAAATTATCAATTAAGTCAACAGTGAAGTACCACTATACACCTGTGAGAACGAACATATTCTGAGATACTGACAACACTAAATCCTGAGGAAGCAGTAGAGCAGGGACTTCCTTGTTCCTAGTAAGAATGCAAAATGCTAAAACCACTTTGGGAGACAATTTGGTGGCTTCTTAGAACATCAAATATACTTTTATCATACAAGCCCAGCAACTATATTTCTTGAAATTTACTTAAGTTTGTTGAAAACTTACATCTACCCCCATAATTGCATATAATATTGAAGGCAATTTTGTTTACAATAGCCAAACAACCAAGATATGTTTCCAAAGATGAAAGGATAAATCATTGGCTTGACATCAAAATAATGGAATATTACTCAGTTATCAAAATAAGTAAAGTAATGAAAAGAGATAAAGAAGGTGTCTAAAATGTCTCAGCAGGTAAAGGCAATTAGTGCCAACACTGAATTTGATATCCGGAAAAAAATAACTGACACCCACAAGTGACTTCTACATATGTGCTGATGTGCTCGTATATAGTAAACAAATATAAATAAATTGTAAAATACAAAAGATACTTAAATGTGCATTTTAATGGGGAATGATCCAGTATAGAAAAGGTTTAGAGAAAATCTCATGTAACACAGGTTGCAAATAGCACTGCAGTGGATAATGACTTTGAATTTTTGATCCTCTTGCCTCTATCTCCCAAGTGCTAGGAATATAGAGATTCACTAACATATTTAGTTTATATGGTTCTGGGAATATAATCCAGAGTTTCATGCATGCTAACTTCATGTTCCACCAAATGAGCTATGCCACAGACCAAGACACCAACATATCTGGTTATTAGTTGTAACAAATGTACCATATTTATCTAGTGTGAATAATAATGGATACCCAAAGTGGACAGGGAACAACCCAAGAAGCCTCAACCCTACACAAAGAGCTACAAGCAACTGAAGAATACTGGGAGTGGGAAAAAATTGTCTTCCCCAAGAAAGGGCACACCAATTTGTTATCTAATACCAAATGGTCAATCTCCAAACCACAGTGTAGAGAAACAGGTCTCTGTGCAAGCTAGGAATGGTCTATATTCCAGAGATCTATATGAAGGAATCACATTCAGAGGCCTGTGTGGTATGGATGGAATGTAGACACACCTTTAATCCCCAGTATTCAGAAAACAGTGGTAGCAAACACCTTTAATCCCAGTATTCAGAAGGCAGTGGTGGTCCATGCCCTTAGTCTCTAATATAGAATACAGTGTGGAAGGAGACACAGGAACCAGAAGCTCAGAAAGCATCAAGTGTCACACTAGAAGTGACATCTGAGATGAGTCAGAAAGAAAGACAGGCAAAATGACTAATCAGAGGAAGAGTTAGCAGAGTGAGTCAGAGTGAGGACACACCCAACTCTCAGGAGAGAAAGTCAGGTTCTCAGCTCTGAGAGTAGTGAGTTAGAGCAGAGTCAGTTACAGGCAGTATGAGGTGAGCCATGTAAAGCAGGGAAGGCTGGAGGAGGGCCACAGAGGCAGCTCTGCAGAAGAAGTCAGTATAAGATGGGAAGAATGAATTGGTTTGCAGCAGAGCAGAGTGATTCAGTCCGAGGTAGTTAGAGAGTAAGCCAGAATAAGCCAAAGTCAGAAGAACTTGGTCAGAAAACGGTAAGCCAGTGCAGACACTTTAAACCAAACTGCTTGGAGAAGAGTTTGAGCCAGAACAGCAAATCAGAAGAATCATTTGAGTTCAACCGGCTCTGAGATCAGAAGGAATAAGTTAGGATGGCTCTGTCAGCAGTGGAGGCTTAAATTGTTTTAGATTGCACAGAGGTTTAAACATTTTAGATTGTACAAAGGCTAAAGCCTTCCAGTTCTAGAATTATGAGTAGATTGTAAGGAGGCCAAAAAGCTTCAGTGTTTGAAGACAAGTGATTGAAGTAGAAAAAAGGATTAACTGCTTTTGCTCTGAATTAACAGTTACAACAGGTGAATCAACTGCTACACATAAAAGGAGTAACATTGCATAGACTGAGAAGTTTACATTTAGGAGCATATATGTATATACTTATTACATGCAAGTAATGACATATATATATATATATATATAATCAGGCACACAATAAAAATAATTTAAAAAGAAGCCATGAATTTGAAAGAGAGCAAGAAGGAGGACTATATGGGAGGGTTTGGAGGGAAGAAATGGAAGGAAAAATATTGTGATTATATTATAATCTCAAAGATAGAAATAAAACAAAACAGAGTAGAGTAATGTAGACTGATGTTGCTGGTCATGGTGGTGAGAAATATATAGGAGCTTTATATAAGTGTCACTCTTGTTTTGTACTTCAAATGGGGCTCTAAATTAAAATCTAATAATATATGTTGTTTTCAGAATATTGTGGATGTACTGAGAATTTCTTGCTCTAAATCTAACTTTGCAAAAAGAAAGTATAGAAGGTAGATATATAGTGATCATATCAGTATAGTAACACATATTTTAAGAAAATAATATTGTAAAAATTGATTAAAAATATAAAATCCATTAAGTAGTCTGTTTCCAGTGAAAAATCACTCTTCTATTTATACTACAACTGTGTAGTCCTACTTATCTAGAATTATATATTTTAAAAGTTTAAAATGTTATTTCTCTATATCTCAGTTTAAAAATCACTTTATTCTCAGATGTATCAAATTATGGAAGATGATATGAATTACATGTCCTCTGTGCTAAATCACAAAATAACATTTTAGAGTCATTATTTACACAGCTGTCCTGCGTTCTCAAAGCCAATCTGCTAAAACTTATGCAAGCATGTGTTCAGAATACTCCCTCCAGAGTCATATCAATATGAAAGTACCCTCTTATCTGAGTCAATCAAGGTATAGTCACATATATCACTTAATTGTATCCCATTGAACACCAATAGCCTTTAATTTGAAGGACCAGTAATCCCACATACTACATTATCAGGAACCATGTCAAATAATATTTCCAAGACACTTCCAATTTAACTTCTCAGATCCTTTAACCTCTCTTACTCATTTTAATAACTAAAATAATTGATTTCTTCTGATCTGACAATATCTGCACAAATTATACATGCATCAAAGCAAAATGTGCAGAATAATTATTTCAGACTAAACCTAATACTGTACACATGGATAAATTTGAGTATCCATACTGAGGCAACTTTTGTACTTTGTTGGTTGTTTCCTTGCTTTGAGACAAAGTCTCCAAGCTGGCTCAGAATTTGCAAATAACCTGTGCTTGCCTATGCCTCCTCACTCAGGTTTGAAACATTGAATTTTGACTGACCTTTTTTAAAGGCAGACTCACTCAAATATCTGTAAGAATCAAATTAACAATATAAGAGACAATATAAGTTTATGTTAGATTTTGAAGTTATTAATCAATAATCGATTAAATAAAATGGTTTTTGTATTCTACATTGCCAGATATACCTTTGTGCAAGCAAAATAAGAAAAATTTTAATATTGTTAGTCTAAAAGCACAAGTCGCACTTCAAAGAGACTAAGGGATAGCCTATTCTGGAGCCAAGTATTAGTCAGCATGCTCTGAGAACACAAATTGCGTTACTTCAAATACCATGTTCCAAAATGGTAAATGTTTCGTGAAGGTTTTATAGAAATAGAAAAAAAAAGTCATGATAGTTTCACATACACTATTGGAAACATCAGGTAGATGCATTGCAGTAAATTGGGGAATTCTCTGCTATCAGCCTCACATGTTATTGAATGGTATTCTCAGGTTTTTGGACAATCTATATTCATATCCTTCAAATTTACTTATCTAATGTAAACAGGTATGTTAGTTCACATTCAGTGGTGTCCAACACATAGTTATTTATAGGCCAAACGATTCCAAGATTAATTCAATCTGGACCTGTAACATTCCAACTCTCCAACATCATTGAGAGTCTAATCAGTTAAATTAGCATTGAAGAATGTTTACTGTCAGGGAAGTTTTTCTTTGTTTTTCTGGGAACATCAGTTAACAATATAGGCAATATTATGTTTTTTGAAGTATCTAAAATTGCTAGTCTATCAAAGATTATGTAGTATTATTAGTGAATTCATCTAGTTGTTCTTTCCATAAGTCTGCAGTAGTCAAATAAGGTAATAAAGATACCTTGCTTATTCCATGAAAACAATTCTTTCATTTAGAGTTGAAAAGTAATCATGTTGCTACAAGCAATATTTTCATATCATATGCATTCTACTGATAACAATGTTTTAAAGTTAACATCAGAAACCATACATTACAGAAAAAAAAAGACTCTTTCAGGCACCAGAACATCTCACAGGCACCTGGACCTCCTGCGTGTATCAGTGTATCCTGCAGATGCCAGGACATCACACAGATAGGTCTGGTTGCCTAAGGGATGCCCTGATGCCTACAGGAGGTTCTGGTCCCTACGGAATATCTGGGTGCCTACAGGATGCCCTGGTACCTGTGGGATGTTCAGGTGCCTGCGAGAGGCCCTGGTATCTGTGAGTTGTCCTAGTGCTTGTGGGATATCTGGGTACCTGTGGGATGTCTGGGTACCTGAGGGAAATCCGGGTATCTGTGTTGTGTCTGGGTGCCTTTGTAAGGTCTGGGCATCTTCAGGATGCCCTGAAACCTTCAGGACACCCTGAATCCTGTGGGATGTCCTGGTGCCTGCAGGATGTCTAGGTGTCAGTCAAATGTCCTGGTGCTTGCAGTAGGCTCCAGAGCCTGAAGGACATGTGGGTACCTGCAGGAATTCTGAGTGCTTACAAGATATCTGGGTGCCTGTGGCATCATGTCTAGGGGGCTGCAACATGTCCTGGTGCTTGCAGGATATCAGTGTACCTGCTGGGTGTCAGGGTGTCTGAGCAATGTCCAAGTCCCTGCTAGATACCTAGGCACCTGCAGTTTTGTGCAGTAAGGTCCAACTTCAGGTTGAATTTTGTCATGCATTGTCTTGGCTAGTATGGGCCAGGTGAACGTCTATGATCAGAGCAGCCTCCTGCTTCCAAAGACCATGGTGTTGCCTGCGATCCATGTTACTGCTACATAGACCGAACTAAATTTCCTTTTTTTTCTCTTTTTTTCTATTATTTTCTCCTTTCTTTTCTTTTCTTTTCTTTTCTTTTCTTTTCTTTTCTTTTCTTTTCTTTTCTTTTCTTTTCTTTTCTGTTTCTTTAAAAGTTCAATGGTGGGAGGGTGGAACAGGGAGGAATGGGAAGAGGGTATTATTAAGATACATTGTATGGAACTCAAATTATAAATAAGAGTACCATAGAAAGAAAAGAAAGCCTCTTCAATGATAGTGCAGGAAAATCTGGAGGTCCACAGCTAGAATTAAAGAGACTCCTATCTCCCTGCACAAAACTCAGTGTAAAACACCATGTACTCATTAGCCATCCATTTCTGTTGGCCAGGAATCTAGGCACAGCTTAGCAGTTTTCTCTGCTTCGGAGGCTCTAGGACTTCACTCTAGGTGTCAGATTGGCCATAGTGTCATATGAGAATTAATGAGGAAAGGACTCACTTCCAAGTTCATTCAGTTTGTTGACAGAGTCCAGTTTTTGTGGTTTCAGGATTGAGAGATTCATTTTCTTTATGGCTGCTGGCTACGGATCCTTGTCAGCTGTCAGCTGGAGGACACCTTCAGCTTTTGGAAGGCACCCAAAGTTTCTTGCCATGTTGTGCTTCCAAACATGTCTGTTTGCTTCCTCAAAGCCAGAGAATGGGGAGAATCCCAGTGTTGGGATTACAGGTGTGCACTCCCTTGCCAGTCTGGAAGCACTGTTTGGCAATCTTACACAATCCTGTAATTGTGTGGATGCCATCACATAGACCCTGTTGTCCTTTAGTGTTCCATTCATCAAATGAAAGTTACAGGTATTACTCACAATCTAAATGAGATATTATACACATATATCCATATCAAGAGGCAGAGGTCATAAAGACAATTCTAAGAATGTTCTCCATAGAGACTGCTTGAATACAAAAGGTGGCTCTACACTGAACTGATCTAAGTCATTCTCTTACAGATTACTGAATTCTATGATTCTTTCTTCAAATTTTGTCCACTTCCAAAAGCATTTGTTTCATCTCTTCACAACAGTGTGGATTTCATGTATGAACTTATAAGTATTCCAGGTCAATCACAATGAAGAACAGGAGAAAAAGGACAAAGAAAAGAGAGACAGAGAAAATGCTACACAGAACAAGATAGGATGACAGGAAAACCATAGAAAAAGATAATGAAGTAAGAGAGGTAAAATTCAAATAATTGACTTAGGATGGGGAGAAAAAGGAAGGGCAACAGTAGTAAAGAGAAGAAAGAAGGAAAGGGGAAAGCAGGAAAAAGAAAGGGATGGAGAGTGAGGAAAGGAAGAAGGGATTTTAAAAGTCTTATACTTGGAATGAGGAAGTCACTACTAGAATGTGTGTTTTCTATACAATTAAAAATAGCCTGCAGTTTGGACAGGGGATGATGTCAGCTTTCTGGACATGCAATTCTAGATAAAAGTTTCAGAGGTTAATTCGTCAATTTTCTTTCTAAGCTATGAGATAGGCCAACAAAATCAGGTTCTCCTGATGTCTGATCATGTACTTGAACTGTCTGGTAGTGACCTGTTTCCTGAAAACCTTTCCATGATTAACAGGGACATAATGACTATATGACTCCTTCAAGTGTCAAAGTCTTGTCTTATAGATATTCTTTCCACACATAGGAATGGACTTGGATAGAAATAGAGGGGGTAATGGTAAACAAACTGTCATATAAATTTATACCGTGTTTTCCTATTTGTTGTCATTCTGAGTTTGACCTCGCTTAATTCTATTATTCATTTTGAAATTTAAAATTATGAAACTGTTATAAATCTCAGGAGCAACTGAATGGAACACACTCAGCCTTTGTATGTGTACATTGTTCTACTCTTCAGAAGCAATGCATGGACCCTTTAAACTGTGCATTTAAAAAGCTAAATTACATATCAAGCCCAAGTCAAGAATTTCAAAACTCCCTAAGTCAGTGTTTCCTTCAAAAGAACATACAATAAATGAGAGTGCACATGACCAGTTTGACTTTAAGAACTAAAGGACAGAGCCCATGAGATGATTTGCTAATGAGGCCGATTGCCACAAAGGTTTACGCTTGTAGAAGTCAGAAGGAAAACGTTGTGGAGTCAATTCTTCCTTTCTATCATGTGAGTTCAGGGATGAAATTCTACAAGCATGCCATGGTATGAAAGTGCCCATACAATAATGAATGAATGTAAACCAAATTTAAAAAATAAATAAGGGAATATAAGTCTCTTACAGTTCCTGTCTAACTCTGAAATGAGAATGCTCATTTTTTGTAAACATTTAAATTCTTCCCATTTGTAACCATATGATGTCTAACTCCAGGATCTTTAAACAGCAAATCAATCATGAAATGCAACAACAGGTTAAAAGGAAGAATAGAGAAATTGAGTTTTTTGATAACATAAAAAGACCATTTTGCCATTGCCTCTTTCAACAGTAGTTTGTAATAAATACCCAAATTCAGGTGGTCCTGCACATTTTAGGATTAGAGTCTGGTTAAGTGTTGTAGCTGTTCTGGAAAAGGGAATAGAAGAAAGCTGAACATTCATACAGTTTGCAATAGTGGTAAATACTGATAATAGAAAGAGATGTAAATGAAAATGTAAAGCTTCCATAATGGAATATTTTGCATATAAGAGAATAACAGCTCCTCTAGAAAAAAATTATATTTTGGGCTGTTATTATAAGATCTCGAAGCATTCTCAGAAATGTTTCCTAATGAGAGCCAAAATAAACTTAGCAACTGTAAGTTTATCTGTTTATTTCACTTACCATGTAATGAATAGAACAGAAGAGAGTAAGTCCTCATGAATTGTTGTCACCAAAACCTGGATTAAACTCATCTTAAATGTCAGTGTTATTCTGAGTACAACCTAGCATACTTATTTCCTCAACAATCAGTGAAATATAGTTTATGGACTGAAAAAAATACTAAAAACCACACTTCCACAGCAAATGCAAAGAAAAAAAATCTTTCTTTGATCATCACATATGTAAATTCTAACCCACTGCTTAAATCAAGCAGAAAACACCCAAAAAACTATTCAGTATATATTAATCAGCCAAACAGGACTTAATTTTAGGTTATGGAAAGCATTATAGAAGGAGCTAAGATAAAGAAGATTGTGTGAGAATCTTTTCCCTTATTATTCTTACTGTTGTTAACTTTGTCATACATTGACTTTTAGATGAATTATTGAATCTGTTTAGAGGAGAAGATAATTCATCTTACAAAATGTGGTTTTTTTGCACATCTGAGTAAGGATATCATCCTACTACATTGGTTGAGAACTGACACAGCAGTCAAAATGAAGAAGGTTAAGAATGCATTTAAATGAGTTAGGCTCAATAACTCCCTGGTTCTGTTTCTTCATAACAGCTGATTCTGTTATAAACTTAATCAGAAACCTTTTATTTTTAATGTTGAGAAAAAGCATTTTAAAATTACTACTGTATGTGGGATTTCCAAATCTTATTAAATGGCTGATTTATGATTATACTAAATTGACTTTTTATTTTTAAATATACCTAGTAGGAGGATGCTATAAAAGCTTTTAAGGAAGTCAATGAATCTTTTGGAGTGGACTATATGCCATTTCAATCAGTCTGTATTAAGCTCTTTTTGTCATACACAACAAATGAATTAACATTGTGAAGTTTGGGGTGTTGTCATAGGTGAAAGAATTCTTGGCAGATATCTATTTATGATTAACCTAGCAAAAGAAATACACTTCTTTTTTAATAGAAAATGATAGGATTTTTCCTGTGCAAACTGTATTCTCTTGCATTTGCCTACTGATATGTAGTTGCTGCAAGTCATTAGCGTTATAAAAGCCAATTTATGAATGGGATTAGAATCTACCTAAAATTTACTGCATTCAGTAAAGGGCTAAAGCACCCAAGCTTTGAAATCATCTGCTGCAAAGACTGTTTATTTCCTGTATAAAATCTTACTGTATATTGCATCTTCAACTATATAAGGGCTGCAACTGTGCAGACTGCTTAACCTCTCAGATATTAATTTATTGGCTTTCAAGGCTATGCTTGCAAGCATACAGAGTAGCAGATTAAGGACCAGTAAGAAAGAATAAGTGATATGTGACAATTCTATTGGAATCTTCTGTGGTTTATATTAGAATATTTAAAGGCAACATGAGTTAGGATAAATATTTTGAACAAATAGCTTCATAAAGCAAGTCTGGTTTTAAAGGCTATAGGGATTTGAGAAATTCATTTTTATTCTTCAGAAATAATTAGAAGTGGGGAAGCAGTTTATTGAAAATATCAGAAAACACAAACAGTGCAGACTCCTTGTGGGTTAGTATCTATCTTGTTATTGTTTCACTCTGTTGTGAGCCGCAGCCTCTCTGGCACAGGTGTTTCTGTCTTCAAAAGACACATTTATCCCCTAGCCTGAGCATTTCACTATTTATTTCTATGAAGCTGGCTTGGCAACAACATCAGGTTTTGTATATATACAATAGCTTTCCAGATGAGAAATCATCCATGCCTTAAAACAGTTTGAATTTGAGTAAAAAACATACTTTGTAGTTAATTAATAGCCAAAGTCTCTGGTATAGAGTGTTAGATGAGGAAAAATGATTTGAAGAAGAGAGGGAAAAAACGAGAATTTGTTTCTTGCACAGCTTTAGGAACAGGACAAGCCTATCAGAAAAATATATATCAATCTTTCTAATAATTTGGAAATAAATGCAAGGAAATGCTATATTTTACTGATTCATCTTAAACCCGGGGGTGAAGACTGAAGCAAAAGAAGAGATCTGAAAACAAAGGATATCTTCAAAGACTGAGACTTATTAGTTCCCATTCATAAATGTCTGCTTTGATCTTAAGTTTGTAATTTTAGGTTCAGCATATGGCTTTCTTTAATTTGCCTCCATAGTACATCTCCTATTATTCAGATACAGTCTAAGAGGTTTCTTTTCTTTTCTTCTGTATTCCTTAGAATTCTGAAACAGTGTCTGTCTGAATAGAAGCCTCCCGTCCCTAGATCATCACTTTAAAAAACAAACTGACCTAGAATTCAAGAAATAGATGTGACATCTTCTGCATGCAACTACACTCTTCCAGCACTTAAAAGGTCACACTGAGGCTTTGAGAAAGAAAATAATTTGCATGTGGAAATCAAGTCCATCCACCTCCTGGTAATGAAAGATGTTTTGTTTACAGATTTGTTTTTGTCACTGGTATTACCTCTTGTTCTATGCAGTCATCCTCTTTCTATGACCTCTGTATTGGTGCAACTTGGATCAGATTTTCCAGCTAACGCAGTTACCTTATAACCAGTCCCAGGAGTCACACCAGTCCTTGCACTTTTCTGCTTTCTAGTGCCAAAACCTTCATGCCTCGCTGAAAGCTGCATAACATTAAACACATGCTGCAGATAGATGCTCAAATTAGAGATGTAACAAACTATCCATTGAGAATCCACTAAATCACTGAAGCAACAAACCTGCAGATCCAGAGTTCGCATCAGTAAAATTACAATATACTCCCCATGATGATAAAAGTGAAGCATATTTTATTTTAAAATGCTGACAATAACTCCTGAGCAATCAATACCTTTCTCGAAGCAGGAAAATTGCACAGCCCCAACTGCTACTGTACATACATTGGAATGGACAGATGAACTATAGATGTGAGCCCTTCAGCAAAAACCAGGTATGAAAAGTCTTTGGCATCTGGCACTTAGATTGAATTCAGCAGTCAGCCCTTGAACTCTTTGGTGTTACAGGCACTGAGCTTCTCACGTTTGACAGCATGTTGTCTTGCAGGCTTGAGGGATGTCTAAAAATCAAATTTGAAGACTCTCCTGACAAATGTGTGACTTTTTCCCACCTTCACTTCAGGGGATGCAGGCTGAGCTTGTGAGATAAAAGCAGAGAAGTGGTTGATACTGTATGGAATACGATGAGGAAAATATGCATTTCTGAAGTGTCAAGTGCTTGATGATGAAGACATGTTATTTCTTTAAAAAACTGTTTTAGGGAACATAAAGAATAAAGCCTCTCTCAAATCAAATATGACTCTATTTAAAAAATATATTCCAGTGGCTGGTGTTTCTATTTGTGTGAGGTGAAGTTGGAGGGCTAAAAGATTGTGCTTCAGAACATTCTGCTCATATAGTAAATGTAACTTAATAGTGGAGGTAGTGGAGAAGAGGATGTAGAGAAAAACAGTTCTGAGCAATACTCAGGCTCTCTGCTGATTATGGAACAAATACAGAAAGTCTCACTCTTCTGATCACTCCCAAGTTATATTTCAGTAAGAATGAGTTCTCTGCAAGTTACCTGGATGAAACTTCAGTAGCTTTAATTATCAAATGGTCTATTTTCAAAGCCTGGCTCATTTGTGAAGTTGTGTTATCATACATCTGTAAATGTTTGCAAATACTTTCAGGCTTGGGAAATTTACTTTCCAGCTTGAAGTTTTTTCCTTTATTCTGAGCTAGATACTTCCATTTGGAACAAATGATGAACTGCTGTCTACATATGTGTCCTTTAGATAAGTTTAATAACTTTCAGTTTTCTGCCACATAATAATCTGTATTGGGGTATAGTTTTTTGCCATGCCTCCAAGTGAGGGCGAAGCAAACATCAAAAAATAACTTTGATATTAAATTATGACTTGAACACTTCCAAAATGAAAATATATTCCTTTAAATACTTCTACAAACTAGCCCCAAATGATAGACCTCTTTTATTGCTGCCATATATAGTCAAAAGTGTGTCTTGTGCCAGGGATTGGAAGCTTATGTATTTCATTTTGTAAGGCAAGTAAGGTGTAATCTTTACTGTTTTTACAGTTCTGTCATTTGTGAACCCCTTTTTCCAAAAGTGTTTTTCAGACTCCAAAGAACCATGGGATGTGATTACGTATGATGAACTACAAGAAGAAAGAAACATGCATAAAGAACAAAAAGACAAATGCATTTGTGTTACAAATATTTACTTGAACATATGTATGTTCCTGCTGGACACGCATATACACAGAACAAGAAGTTAGAAATTAAAGGCTGTCACTTAATTTAAAAAAAAATGAAAAAACTCTGACTATGAAGACCTCTATAAACATGTTCTTCCCTGGGGATTATTCATTTTCACAGTATTTTGGAGGACCAGTTTCTTAGCTTTTATTTCTGTAGTAAGGGATACCTTAAGTTAAAATGGAAAAATGCTAATTATGAGCTAGCTTTAGTCCATTCTTCCTATCAGTCTTGACTTTTGAAATAAAATGTTGAGGCCTTTGGTATGGTTCCTTTTATTCCTCTGATTTCTATTCATTGATCTGAATTCTCTGCTATTGCAACTCAAATTTCTTTTCTTTACCGGCTCTTTCTCTCTTTTTTTTCTTTCTTGTTTTTGCCATTGGAAAGGGTCTTAGGAAACCCTGGATGACCTTAAGTTTACCATGCAGGAAAGAATGACCTCGAACTTCTGATTCTTCTGACTATGCATGCTGGGATTACAGGATTGAACCACCACATCTGGTTTATGTGGTGCTGGAGATGAAACTCAAGAGTTTCCTGTATGCCTGGCCATGATATGTGTGTGTGTGTTTGTGTGTGTGTGTGTGTGTGTGTGTATATATTAATTATATATGTGTGTGTAATATATATATATATATATATATATATATTCCATTCAAATTACTGCCACCATTACATTTTCCCTTCTACTCTTATTTCCCCTCTTCCCTTTAAGTGTCCTATTCACATGGTGTCTCTGTGTTTTATTTTGCAACTGGTAATAAACAAAGAAAAAAACAATAGCAGTGTCCCAAAGAGGATAAAACACACAAAGTGAAAATAGTTTAGCACTGGCATTTGTTTTTGTATAGAGAGTGAACTAAGACCCAAGCAAGCACACTTAGCCAAGGTGGCTTCAATCTTTAGTCCCTGAAATAGGTGATAACTGTATCTCATTCTATTAGTGAAGTTCTACTTCACAATCTGATGTGATTGGCCATTCAGCACAAAGAGGATGGGAAGGTTTAAGATAAGTGAGTCCTTGCATGGTTGAGTACTTTTGATAGAAACAACATTTCTCATGTGACATATCATAGAGGATTTTTTTCTGCCTTATTTGTTTCTCTCATATTAAAACACATTTTCCATGTTTTGTTTTTTCCTTTGTTTACCTTGCTTTTACTTCAAGAATCTGTTAAGCAAAGAATAGTTTCTGTGGACCCCCAAATCTTTCTTGGCATTCCTTTAGGAACCCATTGACTATTTCCCTAAAAAACACTTGTTGCCTCTGAAACAATTTGTAACTTCACGGAGTGTCATGACCTTGTTAAATCTTTCTGTTTCCCTTAATCTATAAACTGTGCCTACTTGCTTGTCTTAGTTCAAGAACATTTGTAGCCTGTTAACTACTACATTCCTTGAGAACCCCACTGTTTGTGTTTCTCTATTTGTTTCCTAAATGAAAATCAATGGTGTGGTTTTGTATTGAAAGTTGTTTGTTTTGTTTATTTTCACACATTATTTTGTTTCGTAAAAGTGTTCAAATTCTTCAGACATGTGGAACCTTGACAAAGACTTTCTGAGATTCTAGATTTCTACAAGATTTCCTTTGTTACATGCATATGGCACCTATGAAAATACATCAGTCCAGCTTGCTGTATTGTCCAAAGCTTCTTGGCTTCTACGCAGTCTAGTCATTCTCAAGTGTTTGATAGTGCAGATATCACTATCAGTGTTTGAAAGTTTGATAGTTTGATAGTGGCACATTATTTGCCAATGTCTCAGGGTGACTAAAGCCATATTGAAAGAATGCCTATATTTTTAATGATTTATATGCCTTAATAAAATTAGTAAATATAGTCTCTAACATATAGAAAGGTCATTTTTTATGATATTCATGTATGTAATCATATCATGATTCAAAATTGTCTGCTTGCATTTTCTGAGGAGTACTGTGGGTGCATGTGGTATGGATTTGTATGAGGCTGTCCTAGTGCTAAGAATGGGTAGAAGTATGCTTGGAACTCTGGAATTCTCACGCTGAGAGTGGAGGACTTATGGCTGTTCTCAGTTTTCTTAGCCTGGCAGACCCCAGCTCAATTCTAAATGCTGCCTACTTCAGAGCAAAGACTGTGGACTGTTTGGTACTTATCTGACTGCTGTAACTGGAAGACCTAGGGCTGTTGTTTCAATAAGCTGAGATGTTCCACTGACAACAGTCTCCTGTTTCCCATAGCTCTCAGCCCACCAACTGAAGACATGCCAAGATCCAAGTCAAGACCCATCCTCTTCTTCCCAGGAGCTTTGCCACTGGCCATGGAAGGGAAGAGAGCCCATGAAAAACATCCACAGATTTGGATGGGAAGGAAGAGGAAAAGGAATACAACCCAAATTCAATCACATTCACTTTGTTCTCTCTTTCTCCCTCTCTCCCTCTCTCCCTCTTCTCCCTCTCTCCCTCTCTCCCTCTCTCCCCCTCTCCCTCTCCCCTCTCCTCTCTCTCCCTCTCTCTCTCTCTCTCCCTCCCTCTCCCTCTCCTCTCTCCCTCTCCCTCTCCTCTCTCTCTCTCTCTCTCTCTCTCTCTCTCTCTCTCTCTCTCTCTCTCTCTCTCTCTCTCTCTCTCTCTCTCTCCTGTACAGAAAAAAAATCCTGAAAAATAAATAAATGGATTGATTAAAAAGACAATGCTTTTGGATTTGCCATTTGGAGGGGAAATGTTTTGTGTTTTTTTTGATAAGATAGACTGAAACATCAGCTTTAAAAATGCCAGGTTTTTAAGTGAGCTACATTTTCTTTTCTTCTTCATTCACTTAGGAGGGAAAATATAGTACATATGGTTGCCTCAGCAATAAGCACAATAACATTGAAAGCATCTATGTGAAATTTAATTATAGCATTATATTAAACTAATACATGTTAATTCTTTAAGAAAACATTTTTAACTTTTTTACTCTGAAGAGTATTAGCTATTTATAAATCACTTTTTACATGAAAGCACCTGCATGTTTACAAAAAATTAGTTTCATGACAAATAATCAACAATCTAAACAGCTTCTCTGATATTTCAAAATCAAAACCAAGAGTAGTGATCTAGACATTCGTTTTGATTATATTTAGTTTGTCAACTACGTAGTGACTATCAGTGTTATGCTTCTATTAGTGGGGACAGGCTAATTATTTTAAAAAGAAGCATGTTTTATAGAGCTATAAGGAAATTAGGGAGATATAGGAACATCATACACATATAATGCTGTGAATATCAATGCATGTATGTTTTTATGTGTCTTAACTAAATAAAGAACTATGATCAAATGTTGATGTGAACCAAGCACTACCTGTGACTTTTCTGGATAAGAACATGCCAGAAATGTCATAGCAAAGGAAAACATGCATTTAGTAGCTTCTCTTAGCCCTAAATGCTTTTTTCTCAATCGGGTCTACCCCAACTTCAATACAGCTATGGCTCATCAAATCTGTCTTGTAATTTAACTCTGACTTCTTTCATAACTATCTAGGAGGAAATATTCTCTTTTAGATTTTCTCTGGTTGGTTTGAGTGAGGTTCTAATGCAGTCTTGGTGAGTCTTGACCTCTCTGATGCTGATGCTGAGATAAAAGTCTCATTCTTGAAGCTGCAACTGGCGTGTGTGTGTGTGTGTGTGTGTGTGTGTGTGTGTGTGTGTGTGTGTGTGTGTGTACTTCAAGTCTATGTACCTCTACCACCTCATTTTAGACATTGATGGAAACTAGACCCAGGGACATAGGTATGATAACCTGGCTCTCTAGCCACTGAGCTACATCCCCAGCACGATTCTTTCTTTTAAAAGTGCTCACCTGATTATGATAGGTCTACTAAAATAATTTCCTACTTTATGATCAACTTACTTTGAAGTTTAATTATATTCACAAAATGAAAACAGTACTTTACCTGTATCAATGCTTAATTGAACAATCACTAGACAGGAATCTTAAATGTCAATATTTGGAATAATGTCTACCATACTATCAGGCACCAGAAGAGGCTATGTCAGGCAAAACACAATTCCACTTCAAGAGGATTCAGCATTGTCTTCTACTCTCCGAGGACTCCACCACACACATAACCCTAAACACACACACACACACACACACACACACATCGCTTTTTAACCCTTGAATAATTCTCCTAAAATTAAATTCTGCGGATAAATCAATCTATCCAAAATCTCAGTAAGGTCACTCTCTATCTCTCTTTTGAGAAGTTTGTAGCCATGGTCATTTTTTAATAAATTTGTAAAAATTTGTGTGCATATGGATATCTCTGTGTATCTAATTTTGAATTTTAAGTCACTGTTTCTTAGTTTAAATTTAATTTAGCAGATTTAAAGTTTAAGCAAGTTTTTTTTTTTTTTTATTGGTGAGTCTTGATTGGTTTATCAATAAAATTAGAGTAATAACAAAATGTGTTTCAGAAGATATTTGGAAGTAATGGAAACGTAGATAAACAGAAGGACAGGAAATAGCCCAAAAATGTTTAACATCTTTTTAGTACATATAATATTACTTCATTTTTTTAAAATCACATACAGTTCCATTATGAACTCATATTCTATTTATAGTTAACTTCGAGATTTTCAGATACACGCAGATAGTATTTGATTCCTTCATATATTCAACTGGTTTTTTTTATTTCTAATTAAAATTACCCTAAATATCACATATTTATTGTATATGAAATAATTGATTAAAATAGTGACATGATTGTGATAACAGATTTGTGGGTGTTAAATATCAAGCCTGCCCTGCCCCCTCCCACTGTTGCTATTCACTATTGACGTAATACCACTGATAGCTATTATTTAGGTATATGTTTTCAAGTCAACTGATAGTTCCTAAAAGCAATGTCAGGCTTGTCCAGGTAAAATGAAGGAACATATATATCATTCAGAAGAAAATAATAATGCTCTTCAAGTAAAGATAGATTGATATTGTATATGGTAGCTTTTCACTTATCTACATGGCATATTCTCCATTTAATTAAAAAAATAAGTTAATTGAGCATCCACTAAGTGCCACTCACTGTATTTGGACATTACAAAGACATGGTTTCTGATCTTAAATATCATATTCATTCGTAGGAGAGAAAGATGCATATGAAAATAAGCACTTTGTATACATGATTATTCATAAATTTTTCTGATACTATATAACATGAAAACTTATTAGATGCTTTAAACTGTTGCATGAAACCATGTTGAGTATACACACACACACACACACACACACTCATATATGGTTTCATACAAGTCTCTTAACGTTCTCATTCCACAAGCATTTCTTATTATACTGTGTCACACACCACTAACACAAAGATTAGTATAGCAGAATCTATGCATTAAAGGTGCTCAAAGTCCAGCAAATTTAAGACACTTTCAAAATGTCATTGTATGATGGTTATAGTCTTAAATTAACTAAGTGTGAAATTTACAGGGTGTGGTCTTGAGAAATTAAGTGAAACTAAAACTACAGTTCCTATTATGTTCTAAGTCAGAAGGTATTGAAAATTTAATTAACAAAATTTATATTAAATTTTAGCATAGTTGGTCTCTGTTGAGATTTGAATGAGAAGTGTCTAATATTGGCTTAAATATTTGAACACTTGGTCCTGATAAAGTCATGAGAAGTTATTGAACCTTCAGAGGTAGAACCTTGCTGGAGCAAGCATGCCACTGGGGCAGGCTTTGAGAGTTTATAGTTTTGCCTGACTTCCAGTTTATTCGTTCTGCTTCTTCTGTATGGATAAAATATGATCTGCTGGCTTCTTGCTACCTCATCTTATGACATACCCACTCTGCTATTATGGGATCTAGCCCTATGAAACCATAAGCCAAAACAAATGTTTTCTTTGATAAGTTGGTTTTGGTCATGGGATTTTGCTACGACAACAGGAAAGTTATTTTCTTTCAGTTAAATATGTCCTCTTCTGGGAAGGTTTTTCAAAATGTAAATATCTATGGAGAGTTAATCTATTATATCAACAGCAGACTAATCATTTCCACTCCCACCTCTGATAGAGAGGGCTAAAGCAGCATGAATATACAAAAGGAGATGGAGAAGGAGAGTGTAGTGAAGAGTTTCAGAAAGTCCTCATATTACAATCTTTGCTGAGATCTATAAGCAACATCTCTACCTTAACTACAGGGGCATTCACACTGAATAATTTTAACTAGCCAGCACTCTTTTTCCTTTGCATATCTCTCCTGTATTCTCCACCAACTGTTAATAAAGACATTCTATTTTACCTTTTAGTAACAAACCAGACTTTATGTGCACCTACATTGCTTCAGCTGCAATACTTTCTTACAAATCAGAAATTAATCAAAATAAATATAATGCAAGTACTTTGAAAAGAGTTTGAAGAACAACATTTAGTTTAATTTTAGTTAAGTGTTCATAAGCATCTATTGAATGAAGCCAGTATGAACAAGTTTTTATAATGATTTCCATTAAAAGAAAATAGAAACAAAATCTCTTTGACTATAAATACAGCATGATTTCTGTTCCTTATTCTCCTAATCTCTCATTAACTTTACAAACATGACCTTTCACCAAAGCTTCATAAAATACTTAGTTACAGGAAAGACTGTGTAAAATACTCAATGTATACAATGAAATTTGCTAAAATTTAACATGTAATATTTTTCTCCCACAGTAACTGGTTTCTGCCAACCTTATTTCTCTTGTAATTTTCCATCATGCTTTCTTCCTTTCTTTCCAAATAATTTATGAAATATGGCTGAAAAACAACATTCTTACTTTATGTATCTACAGAGCAAATAATAACAGCGCTGTCCCCGGAATATCAAAAGAGAAAGTCACCTGGCACATTTCTTCATAATTATAATGGCAATAGAGCTCGTAGAGAGGTCTAACTACAGCATTTTAGTTTGGAAGCTTTTTAATTCAAGTTTTATTTCTGTTTCTTAGTATTTCACTGTCCTTGAATAAGCTACATGAGCTATTTAATATATTTGCCTTTGTTTTGCCATTTTAAAAGGAATAATACATTTTATAAAGTCAAATTAGGGCATTTGACATTATTCATCTTTAAAGAAAAAGTTTAGTTCTGAAAACAAGATTTTTGAAAACATAAATATTACATTTATCCTTGAGTATGTGTTTTGTAGCTCTGTTGCATTTCCTCAGGATAAACAACTATTTATATCTATACTGGTGCAATGAAATAACCCTAACAAGTTATTTAACAAAGAAAAACATTCAATTTTCTTACATTACATATATCTTATCACATTTATACATAATTATTTTTCCATGCATAATTGCGAAGTAAATGAATAGACTTTTCCCCCTCACCTTGAACATATGTTTTATTATTTACTATTTTATTGTTATCAAAGCAGACGAGAATGGAATGAACAGGTATATTAGATGTCAAAAAGCCTACAGCCAGATTGGAGGTTTAAAGAATTGATTTTGTATGTAATTGATATTTTCTAAGGACAGAGATTATTAATTTTAAAATGAATGTCAATTAAGGTATTTCAATTTTCTAAATGGTATATTTGAAAATCCTCATGAACAGCCTTATTTAATGCTGATGATTTTTGTAAATACACAATTATTATGGGGCCATATAGCTTAATGTTTAAGAATACTTTAAACTTCTGCAAAGGAGAAGTCCCCTAGAATCAGTTCTAAGCACCACATAGCAGCTCACAATTGTTTTTAATTCCAGTTCCATGGGATTCAACATCTCTTTCTGGCCTTCAGAAGCACTGCACACATATAGTATATGTACATACCTCTAGACAAACTATAATACATATAAAATAAAAACGAATAAATATATTAAAAACATTTACAATTATAAAAATGCTTTAAGAAAGGACAAGTTAAAAAGTCTGATTTAGTCTCTGAGTTAATCCATCTCAAGTCTATAGGAACTGTAGATGCATTTAAGTATGAGTCAGGCATTTCACTTTATTGATTAGTTTAACATTCATATGAGCATAATTCTTTTGGTTCCCCACTTAGACTCACAACTTATAGGTAAAGGGCTTTTGAGACACATTTTGTTGAGTTGTCTTTTTAAAAGATATGATCATATACTCTCCTGTAGTAGTATAGACTAGTGCTGGTTTCTACACCATCTTCACTGTCTCGGTTTCATCACTTGGTTATCCTGCCCTGTTAATGAGTCACAGCACAAACTTTGTTTTATGAATTAACATCTGTAAATTCAGAGTTTATCTGCTTGCAGTTGTAAATCAGGTAGTAGCTGCTGAGATTAAGACAGTTTCTATATTTTTTTAAGTCTGATTTAAAGAGTCAATAAAACTTTAATTTTTGGTATGCTTATTCATAGTGTAAGATACATGAATTGGCTTCTAGAAATGATCACATTTTAAACTTAATGACAGGAAATAAAAATTTCCATTTTCTTCAGGTTAGCTCCATGGGAATCAAATCAACACTCCCTTTGACTAAAGAGATAGAAGGCTAATGTCGTTCAATTTCTTAGATTGGCTGGGTGCTGCTAAAATTTCATGGAAGTGTTTCCAATATTAGTTTTAAATATTCATATTCATATTCTACATACATAAGTAGTTCTCAGTCCCAAAATAAAAGTTTGGCATAACTTTATTACTGAAAACAAGCTCATCAACACATTTAAGGGATAGGGTATATATTGAATGATAGCCATGTAAATTTTCATGGCTTTTGAAGTATATGAGAAAGCCTGATGACATATGCAAACATCCTCTCTTCTAAGAGGAAACTTTTTTAAAATCCCAGCAATTGCCCCCCCCCAAAAAAATCTAAAACAAGACTGGCATAATATTTTGGAATGTTAAGCTTACTTTGAATGCCCAACAGAATGCTTAAAGGGACCTGTGTTACATTCTTGGAATAGGTATTAAAATATTAAAAGAAAGCACATAACATGAAAAGTGACTACAGGAATAACACAATCAATACATAGTATGAATTATGAGCATATAAATATTTGAATATGCTTTGTTGGAGTTTTTAAATGTGACAGCTCAACACTATTGACATAAAGTATATATTCATAAATGTGCACATGTCAGAGTATATGTTCCTGCTGTGTAGTTTGTACAATCGTATTTTAAAATAAAAAGACTAAGTTGAATATGGTGGCTCAGTCATATATTTCCAACACTTGAAAGTTTCAAGCAGGAGAATAAGAAGATTAAGGAGTGTCCCTGGTTAAACTTAGTGGACCACAATTCAAAAACAAACAAAAAATAAAAACACATAAAAATGATATAGGGACTTTGTAGGAGGAGGAAGTGGTTGTTCATAAGGGTAGAAGGAAGATAAATAAGAAAATTTGGAGGGATAAGTGAGACAAGAATGTATCTTATACATACAATTTACTGTCAACAATAAATTAAGAAAAATACAACAAATGAAGTTTTAGGTTATCTTCAACTATATAATGAGTTGAAACTTTGTCTCAAAATCAAACAAAAAAAAAACAGCTTTCTGGTGTGAATACTAAGTGAATTCACTTAGTATTCTTTTATTTACTTGCTCTTTCAATCTCTCTCCCTTTCCCTCTTTCTTTATAGTTTCTGTTTTCTCTATTGGTAAGTATTCTGTTAGGTACTTTTCTATTGCTGTGAAAAAAAATACACCACTATCAAAGCAACTTATAAGATAAAACATTTAGTGTGAGTACTGGTTTCACAGGGTCAGAGTCCATGATGGCAGAGACAAGGAACAGCTAAGAGCACACATCTTGATCCACAACTATGAGAGGGAGAGAGACAGAGAGAGAGAGAGAGAGATAGAGAGAGAGGAACTTGGGAGAAAGCATACAAATATATGAGCCCATGTGACCATTCTCATTCAAACCACCACAGGTATCTTACTGTATGCTAGCTTCCATACAATGCATTAAAGACAAAGCAGAAAATGATGTGGACAATGCTTCTTTGCTTTTACAGATTTTATAGTCTGTGAGAAATGGTAGACAAATAAAGATGATAACACAAGAAAGTGTGAAGATGCAATAAGAAAATTCATTATGCTATAAAATTCTATTAAGAGATGTGCCACTATTTTCTTTGCTATGTTTTTGTTTTTGCTTTTGTTTTCTGGTTAAGTGAGCCTGAAGTAAACTCTTTGGTTTTAAAAATCTGATAACTTATATCATATTAACAATTATCTTTGTTCCTAAGTCCCCCCACATACCTCCTAAAAACAAATGCACAAGACACGCTTTCCATTTTCCTTTTCATATAGTCACCTGTTATAGTTCCATTTCCTGGTGCTTGGCATAGAAATGTTCCATTTTCACCCAATCTTCTTATAAGTCAAGAGTAGCACCTACTCTTTTTAATCAACTAGGTCATTAACCTGTATCTTGCAGACTTTCTGGCTAGCTGTGGTTGCCTCTCAAGTGGATGTCCCTGAGGGAGGGTAGAATAATAGCAAGCTTATACACCTTTGATTTCAAATTGCTTTTTCCTATGTGGCATTTTTAGTAGTATTGTCAAGTCATGCCTGACAGTTCCTGCTATTTACTCTCTCTCCCCTCTCTGTCTGTCTCCTCCCATCCTCCTTCTCCTCATTTTCACTACCACCTTCATGCCAGTGATTCAAACCTTGATATATGTTAGTGAGATCTTACTGGAAGAAATGGAACAGTTTAGTTATTCTGCCCTCGTTGTCACAATAAAATATCTTAGACTTCGTAACTATAAACAACAGAAATGTTTACTTTGTTGTATGATGAGAAGTCCAAGATCAAGGCACTTATAAACTTCAAATCTATTACAACACATTCAGCAACTACTGTATTAGAAGTACAATCCAAGACTTGTTTGCTTTTTCTATTATGTTAACTGCAGACTGTGTTCTAATAGCAGAAACTATTCTAATATATATCCTAATATATATTTCTAATATATAGTTCTAATATAATATATAGTTCTAATATAGAAATAGTAGAAAGGACAAACAGGATCCCTCACATGCACTCATGAGAGCTCTGTCCTAATGACCTAATAATTTCCCACATGACATAGGACAGTAGAGAATGAAAGTACCTTAAGTGCTACACCTTAATGATTAGATTTTGACGCAGGAGTTTTGAATAGAGATCAACATTCTGTTCAAAGGAGCAAGTTTACTTTGAATTCTGAGGCCCATAAAAGGATGATCACATATGTATCTCATCAGTGAAATGTTTTGGATTTTGTTAAGCAGAAATCCTACACAAACATTTCAATTTGTTTGATGATGATTTTTTCACTGCATTGTCTATAGTAATTTGGGCAATTAGAACATGAAAACTTCATTTTGAGATAAGATCTTGCCATGTAACTCAGGTTGGTTTTGAACTCAAAGCTCTCCTGCCTCTGCCTCTAGAGTGCTAGAATTAGACATGCACTATCATGCCTGAGTAGAATGTGACAATTATTGATTCTTGGAATTGCTTAATTAAAATACAATGATACTATAAATACAGATGACTTAAATTTTTGCACATTGCAGTCATTTACTAGGAAATTGCTTTAAGGTTATTGGACCTTAGCCACACTGTAAAATGAAGATACGTACAGTACAATGCCTACAAGGAAATTTCCAGCCTGTCTCACATGGTTACCAGGATACTTGAATATGATTAATAATTTTACAACTTCTTTTACATCTCTAGAGAATTGCACAAATAGAAGATTTTTGTTCTATTAAATTCAGATACTTTAATTTCACTTTTATTACTGTCACAAAATTTCACCTTACAGTCCTACATACTATACTTCTACACTCATAAGATGGATATGATGGTCAATTCTGGATTTCAAGCAAGAAGATCTTTTTGTTAACTAAAGTGTTATTTTTATTGAAATCAAAATATCTGGTAATGCCCTTTATGTGAACTTGATATAAGGCCAATATATACTTTTTTATGGTGTCCGGAGCCCATCTTTTGATCTTAGCACTAACATTTTAAAGAAGACCATTCTGAAATAATATTTGTAAACATTAATTTATTAATAATATCATCTGAATGCATGATGTGTGTGGGAGGAGTTTGCATGTGCCGTGGCACATATGTGGAGTCACTATTTTCCTTCCACTTTTATTTGTGTTCCATGAATCAAACTCAGGACTCCAGGCTTCTGGGGCAAGAGTATCTGCCAAGATATCTCCCTACTTCCTGACATTGTAGTTTTCACATGAGAATTTCCAAAGAGAAAGTTGCATGGTTCTTTCAAATTCTTAGTTTTTGAGCTATGGAGATTGCTCAGTAGTTAAGAGGATTTATTGCTCTTACAGAGGAGACAAAGTTGTTTCTTAGTACCCACATGCCAGTTCACAACCACCTCTAATTCCAGTTCTTGGAGATTCAGCACATCCTTCTAACCTTCATGCGTGCATCGTGCACATCCATACATTCAGGTACACAAACATATGTTTAGATTTAAAAATTAAATAAATAAATTTAAAGAGGAGGCTGGAGACATGGTCCTAGGGTTAAGAGTGCAGGTTGCTCTTCAGAGAACTCAGATTAAGTTCCCAACATTTACATGGTGGCTTACGGCACTAAGTTTCAGGTAATCTGATGCCTTCTTCTGGTTTCCATAGGCACAAAGCACATATGTGGGCTTGCAAGGCATTAAAATAAATAAATCTTAAAATAATAAAAAAATCTTTAAAAAATACCATATTCTGCTTTGTAATGTGCACTGTGAGAAAAAAGAACTGAATTTGGTTTGACGGTTTCTCTTCTTTCCCATTCAAACAAATAAAAAAGAAAAAAAAAATACCTCCTGAGAAAAATGAAAACCTCTTAAAACAGGAAACAGAAATTCTACCATGCAGTGAGATTTGAATGCACTGGACAGGAGTGCTTGTACTGCTCCTCATTAAGTTTTAGGACTCACCAGGCCCTTAATTCGTACCATGGCAATTTAGAACTGTGGATACAATGATCATCCTGTTGTGTGCTTCTGGTATTTCTGGTATATATCCTTATTAATATTAGTTTGCTAAAACTGATCTAGTCTAGACAAGTGTTAACTCCTAGAAAATTCAACCTTAGTTACAAAGAAAATTAAATTTACCATCTACAGAGTTAATTTAATTTTTGTAGTTCATCTAAAATTCTCTCTCTCTTTCTCTGTCTCTTGTGTGTGTAGTGTGTGTGTGTGTGTGTGTGTGTGTGTGTGTGTGTGTGTGTGTGTTACCATGTAATTCTGAAATATTTTGTATAATTTGGTTTCTAAGCTAAACATCTAATAGTTAAAAGAAATGCAAATAAAAAATGGAAAGAATAACAGGAAGAATGAGAAAGATCTAAAGAGTAAAAAAAGCAAGAAATCTTGGATATGTGACCTATGTAGATCTTGATAATAAAGATGTAGACTGTTCGGATGGGAAATGGTAACCAGTCCCAAAATACCTAGCATACTATTGGGAAATATAATGAGAAACCATGTGAAATCAGTGGCTTGAGTTTTAGAAATGCAGAGTCCAAGCCACATTACTCTACCACATAATTGGCTTTGTGTTAGGTCATCACTTCTTTGGGACTCAGTTTACTCTCCTGTAAATATAAAATCCCTTCCATTCTGAGCATTCTACACCTGATTTAAGAAAGAAAATGCTATAAATAAGAGCTCATGGGCTACATGAATTACTCATCACTGAGTTAGTACTGAAAATGCAGTTTGAATGAATATTTTGTTGCTGCAAATTCTTCAGTGTACTGTCTAGTTTCATGTCAACTTGATACAAAGTAGAGTCATCAGAGAGGAAGAATATTCAATTGAGAAAATGCCTACCTAAGAACAACCTGTAAGGCATTTTCTTAATTAGTGATTAATGGGCGAGGCCCAGCCCATTATGGGTGGTGCCATTCCTGGGCTAGGTTCTCCTGGTCCTGGGTTCTATAAGAATACAGGCTAAGCAAACCATGAGAAGTAAGCCAGTAAGCAACACTTCTCAACTTCTGCATCAGTTTCTCCCTCCATGTTCCTGGGCTGCTTGAGTTCCTATTCTATTTTGATCATAAAAGGAATTTGAAAGTGTAAGCTGAATGAATCCTTTCCTCCCAAACTTGCTTTTTGTTCATGGTGTTTCATTGAAGCAATAAAAACTGTAACTAAGACGCTCAGTTATATATCTAACGTTTATAAGAGACAGAGAAGATATGGCTAAAGAACTGATTCCTCAGTAACACAGGGACATATGAATTATGCCACCTAGATATTTTGATTATCTAAAAAAAAGCCTATATATGTCAATATGAGTTCTTGAATACTATGTCAATAAAGATCTGGTTCTTTCCTATCTCTTTCTGGATCACTCCTCACTCCATACTTAGCTTCAATGTCAGATATTAAATATCGTATTTTTGTTGACATGTACTGAATTATTACCAATTCTAGAGGAGTTTACTCGTAGAAATTGATTCATTATCTAAGGCAGGAGCATAATGTTAAGGCCCTTTTTAAATATTACTACCATGGTGTACCCTGAGATGTCCACACCTACTTATTTCATCTAAATTCCAAACATCTTTGCTTCACCTTAATGGTGACTGAGGAAGAGTATCTGAGTCTTGGCATGTTTCCATTCAAATCACTTAGAAATTTTCAGTCATGATAATTACATTAGTTAATTCATAATAACTTAAAACACCTTGATTTTGTACTACATTTAAACATGCTTTGGCATCTTAAATTTAATTTGAGAATGTGGGTGGCATTACAAGTATGTAAGTAATATTTGTGCATGTGATCCACAAATGGATATGTCAATACAAATCCTAATGTTGGAGTTTCTTTTCATGTTATAAGCTCGTTAGGCTTCAGGACCCTGTGGATAGAACTTATATCCCATTCACACGGAGAGAGAATGCAACACACTAATCCTTCTCATTGCTTCTCAGTTCACTTGCCCCTTCCAAAGTGCAAGTTGCAGAGGCAGATTTATAATCTCGAAGAAAGACACTCAATACTGAAAGTCTAGGGTGAAGAATCCCCCAAAGGCCTGCAATTATTCTTCTGCACACATGCTCATAAAGTTATTAGATATCCTTTTTGGAAAAGAATGTCTGACAAGGGACACAGCATGTGGTTCTTCTCTAGTCATGAATTTGATATAAGGTCTTTCAGAAAGCCACAGCAAAGGGCAATATAAGTCTACTTATTATCTCTCTAGTTTTCTTACTTCTACTTAGTGCATCTGCTAATTCTTCACTTTATATAGAAATACTTGACTGAATGTTTTCTAATAGAAATTCAAACTGTTAAAGATAGGTTTTGAACTGTTCATTTATACAAACTAGTAATATGATAAAATATGCATAAAACATGAAAAAATACATAGGTATTTTCAAATATACTTTGAGGTCTCCTCTCTACTGTTTGTCTATGAGTAATTACAGACAAACAAAGAAGGACATGTAGATAAAGACACTCAAAATATGACATGGGAATAGAGAAGTGTAACTCACTTTACAAAACTGCAAAGCAAAGCATAAGCCAAAGTAGGAAATTGTAGAATACTTATTAGTTCAAGGTCACATTCCTTAATGTGAAAAGAGCTTTTATATTTCAGTAAGATACAGATGAACAGTCTAAAAAATGGTAAAAAGCAGAGAAGACAATGAAGTAGTCAAAAATTAAGTGGTCAATTATGAGTGCATGCCAGCCTAGGTAAGAGTGAGCCCCTTTTTCAAATAAAAATTAAATGGTTAATAAACTAATGAAAATAAAATGTCAGAGGCTATGGATCAGGGAGACAGTGTGGGTTGTGTAATGTTTGGTATGTAAACACGAGGACCTTTAAAGTGGCTCCTACGCCCACTTAAAAGAGGAACGTAGTAATGTACATTACTATGTACTATACAAGCTCTGGAGAGGTGGAGACAGAAGGATACTTGAACAGCAAGTCTAACTGAAAAAGTGAGGTCTGAGTTCAAGGAGAGAGGAATAACATTACAAGCTGTTCTCTGGCCTCCACATACAAGTGAGTTATACACACATATGTCTATCTGAGCACACACATGCATGTACACAAGCACATACACAAATATAGAAGCTAGTCTAAACATATTACACTTTTAATAATATTAAATAACATTTTAACATATCATATTACAAAGTGTTTCTGCTAAAGCTGCAGAAACATGGACATTGACATCTGTAACTTATTATACAGATTCTCTTTCTTAAAGTTAATACTCTTTCTTAAAGTTAATACTCTTTCTTAAAGAAAGTATGTTTATATTTATCAACAATGTGTGTCTTTTTAGCATATTGATTTATATTGAAGAATTATGCATGGGTCATCAAGTGATTTTACAAGCACATTTTGCAATGTTAATTGTAAAATTAAAAATGGCAACAGATTACTGAGTAATGTCCACTAAGTAAACACTGTAAATCCTTGCTAAAGAAATACAAAATAACCATTAAGTGTGATATTGACAAAAAACATTTAATAAAGTGAAAATTTCATAACAAAAATTAAATGAAAGATCATATAATTGTGAGTCATGACCTTGTTTACTTTTAAAAGCAGAGTATATACATCATATACATGCATACATACAAAAATAAAATATACAGCAAAAATAAGTAAACAGATAAAATAAATGCATACAACCAAGTGAATAAGGCACAATGAAAGGTATTTCATTTCTTTAAGTTTAGTTTTATTTTGATATTTTCTAGAATAGATATCATAATATAAATAGTAAAATATGTAAAATACATTTGAATACCACAGAACTAGAGCACTTAAAGTGGTGTCTTTCACAGCACCATATCTTTAAATTACTCTATAGAATATGGAATAAATTAAATTAACAGAAAACTTCAAAAATTTCTAATAAATTTGCCATAATCAGGAATGGGATCATAGATCATAACAAAAAGGTAAAAAGAAGAAAAAAATTTTCATTAGTTGATACAATCTTGATTAATTCAATTTCCTGGTTAATGTGAGTTGAGCAACGATGAACATGGATGGACAAGTACATATGTAATAGGATATAGCACCCTTGGGGTTATACCTAGGAGTGGTATAGACACTCCTGCAGTAGGTCTATTTTCTGGTTTGTTCTTTGTTTTTGAAGAAGTTCCAGACTTATTTCCTTAGTAACTGTGCCACTTTATACACCTATCAATGGTAAATAAAAAAACCCTCTTTACCTACATCCTCACCAACATTTGTTGTCATTTATTTCCTTGGTAGTAACTATTCTGACTACGGAGAGATGGAATACCAAAGTAGGTTTTATTTACATTTAACAGATGAAAAATTATGTTGAATACTTTTTTAAATGCTATTAGCCATTTTTTTTTCATTTGAGAACTCTCTATTCCAATCCCAAACCCATTTTTGATTAGGTGTTTTGTATTCTTAATGTTTCGATTTTTATTTCCTTTTTCTTTTCTTAACTCTACCAAAAGTCATTTATTCTGTTGTATCAGACTTCATATTGACAAGATTATACAAGGTCACTTGCCTTTATTTTTTCTTCTCTAGGGGTGTCCCTTCAATAAAGGAAGTCAATGACTTCTAGGCCTGCTATTCGTATAGATTTCTTTTTCAACAACTCAAGTATGATCTACAGGGGATTCACATGTTTATAAGCCCAAAGTATACTTGATTTATTTCTCTTGTATCCAGACTCCTCTCTCACCTCCCTCCATTCATCCCAGCAGCCCCATCTACCCTCTCATCAAGCTCTGTCCTCAACCCCACTCCATACTCCAGACCCCTACCTCATCAACCAACTCTGCCACCACCACCCCTGTCCCCACCAACCCCCACTCATACCCCTACCCCTTTTTCCCCTCAGAAAAGAGCAGTCATCCTAGGGTTACAATTCAAACAGGGCATAATAACATGGATTACTGCCAGGCACTAATCCCTACATCAAGGGTGGACTAGTCTATCCAGAAGGAGGACAAGGGTCCTGAGGGCAGGTGAAAGGGTCAGAGACCCCACACATACACTCCAACTTGTAGGAGTTTTGCAAGAACAGCAAACCAAACAATCATAAGACATATATGCAGGACCCTACAGGTTCCATAGATACCACTTCACTCTCTGTGAGCCCTTTTGAGTGTTGGTCAGTGCATTTCCCAGATGGCTAGGGATGTCAAACATTTCTTTAAGTGTTTCTCAGCTGTTCATGGCTCCTCTTTTGAGAATTCATTTAGATCTGCACCCCATTTTTAAATTGGGTTGTTTTGTTAATGTCAAATTTCTTGAATTCTTTATATATTTTGGTTATTAGCCCTCTATCAGAAGTGGAGTTGCTGAATATATTTTTCCCATTCTATAGTCTGCCATTTTGTCTTATTGACAGCTTCCTTTACCTTACAGAATTTTTTCCGGTTCCCTGAGTTCCCATTCATTAATCGTTGATCTTAGTGCTTGAGCTATTGGTTTTCTGTTTAGGAAGCTGTCTTATGTGCCAATGTGTTCAATGCTCTTCCACACTTTGTCTTCCTTCCTTTCCAGTGAATCTTGTTTTATGTTAAGGTCTTTTATCCACTTGGACTTAGCTTTATGTGGGGTGATAGTTATGGATCTATTTGCATTCTTCTACATACAGACATACAATAATTCCAGTACTCTTTGTTAAAGATCCTTTCTTTTCTCCATTACTTGTTCTGGATCAGGTATCAGTAAGTGTGTGGATTTATGTTTGGATATTCATTTCAGATACATTGATCCACATGTCTGTTTTTATGCCAATATTATGCAGTTTTTATTTCTATAGCTCTGTTGTTCAGTTTAAGATCAGGAATGTTGATACCTCCAGAAGTTCTTTTATTTTCAGGATTATTTTAGCTATCCTGCATTTTTGTTTTTCCATATGAACTTGAGTATTGTCCTTTCAAGGTCTGTAAAGAATTGTATTGGTATTTTGATAGAGATTGAGTTGAATCTGTAGACTGCTTTTGGTGAGATGGCCATTCTTACTATGTTAATCCTACTGATCCCAGAGCATGGGATATCTCTCCATATTCTTAGATCTTCTTCAAGTTACCTATTCAAGAACTTAATGTTTTGTCTTGTAAGTCTTTCACTTTCTTGGTTAGAATCACCCCATGATATCTTATATTATTTGTGGCTATGTTGAAGGATGTTGTTTCCCTGATTTCTTTCCAAATTCATTTTTTATTTGTATATAGGGAGCGCTACCGATATTTTGAGTTGATCATATAGCCAGCCACTTCTCTGAAGTTGTTTAACAGGTGTAGGAGTTCTGTTGTTGGGTATTTGGGGTCACTTATACATATTATCATATCATCTGCAAATATGGATAATTTTACTTCTTCCTTTCTAATTTGAAATCCCTTCATCTCCTTCTGTTATATGATTCCTCTAGCTTGAACTTCAAGTACTTGAAGAGGTGTGGAGAAAAAGAGGACAACCTTGTCTTGTTCCTGATTTTAGTGGAATTGCTTTGAGTTTCTCTCCATTTAATTTGAAGTTTGCTGTGTGTTTGCTCTAAATTACCTTTATTATGTTAAGGTATGTCTCTTATTTATCTGAGCTTTCCAATATTTTTATAATGAAAGGATGTTGGATTTTGTCAAAAACTTTCTCAGCATAAAATACTAAGATGAAATGATCATGTGTCTTTTTTTTCTTTCAGTTTGTTTATATAATGGGTTATATTGACTGTATGTTGAACGATCCCTGTATCTCTGGGCTGAAGCCCATTGGATCAAGGTGGATGATGTGTTTTTGATGTGTTTTTTGACTCAGTTTGTGAGTATTCTATTGAGTATTTTTGCATCTATGTTAATGAGGAAAATTGGTCTGTAATTATTTTCTTCAATGAACCATTTGTGAGGTTTGGGTATCAGCATTACTGTGTCCTTGTAGATTGATTTTGGCAGTGTTTCTTCTGCTTCTATTTTGTGGAATAACTTGAGTATTGGTTTTGATTCTTCCTTGAATGTCTAATAGAATTCTGTGCTAAAACTATCTGGCCCTGCTGTTTTGTTTTTGTTTTTTTGCTTTTGTTTTGTTGTTTTTTTTTTCTTTTTCTTTTGGGAGGCTTTGAATGTCCTCTTCTATTTCCTTCCGTGTTGTACTTCTGTTAAAAACTTTTATCTGCTCTTGATTCAACTTTGGTAGATGGTATCTATTGAGAAAATTATCCATTTCTATTAGATTTTCCAATTTTCTGGGGTATGGGTTTTTAAAATATGATTTAATGATTGATTCTTTGGATTTACTCCATGTCTGTAGTTACATCCCCATTTTCATTTCTTATTTTGTTGATTTGGATATTGTCTCTCTGTCTGTTAATTAATTTGGCTAGGGGTTTGTCTATCTTGTTGATTTTCTCAGAGAATCAACTCTTTGTTTCATTGATTCTTTGAGTTATTTTGTTTCTATTTTATTGACTTCAGTCCTCAGTTTTATTTTTTCTTTCTATCTCTTGAGTTTGCTTGCTTCTTTTTGCTCTAGGGCTTTCAGATATGCTCTTAATTTGCTAGTATGTGATGTCTTTACTCTTTTTTTTTTTGGTAGGCACTTTGTGCTATGAATTTTCCCCTAGCACAGCTCTCATTCTATCTCATAAGTTTGGGTATGTTGTTGATTCATCTTTATTGAATTCTGGAAAGTCTTTAATGTCTTTCTTTATTTCTGTATTGACCCAGTCATCACTCAGTAGAGATTTGTTCAGTTTCCATAAATTTGTAAGCCTTCTGTTGCTGTTGTTGTGAAAGTACAGCTTTAATCTACGGTGGTCTGATAGGATGCAGGGGGTTATTTCAATTTTCTTGTATATACTGAGACTTTTTTTGCGACCAAGTGTGTGGTGAATTTTTGAGATGGTTCCATGACATGGTGAGAAAAAATTATAATCTTCTGTGTGTGGGCGAAATGTTCTATAAATATATATAACGCCCATTTGGTTTATAATGTCTGTTAGCTCCAGTATTTCTCTGTTTAGTTTTTGTCTGGATGACCTGTCAGCTGTTGAGAATGGGGTATGAAAATCTCCCACTATCAATGTGTGAGAGTCAATGTGCATTTTTAGTTTTAGTAATGTTTCTTTTACAAATGTTGGAGCCCTTGTGTTAGGCATATTGTTGTTAAGTATTGAAATGTCGTCTTGGTGGATTTTTCCTTTGATGAGTATGAAATGCCCTCCACATCTCTTTTGATTAATTTAGATTTGAAGTTTATTTTGTTGGATATTAGAATGGTTATATCAGGTTGTCTTTTAGGTCCATTTTCTTGTAAATCTTTTCCCAACTCTTTACTATGAGGTAATGTTTATCTTTGAGGTTGAGCTATGTATGCAGCAGAAGGATGGATTCTGTTTTTATATCCATTCTGTTAGTATGTGTCTTTTATTGGGGAATTGATACCATTAATTTTGAGGGACTTCAATGACCAATGATTGTTAGGTCCTGTTATTTTGTAATTGTTGTTGGTTATAGTGTGTGTTTGTGTACATGTGTATCCCTTCTATTCATTATGATGTTATGAAACAATTTATTTCCTCTGTTGTCCTGAGCTTAGTTAACCTCCTTGGATTGGAGTTTTCCTTCTAGTACCTGTTGTAGGGGAGGATTTGTTGATAGATATTGTTTGGATTTGGATTTATCATGAAATATTTGGTTTTGTCTATGGCAATTGAAAGTTTTGATGGTTACAGTAATTTGGGCTTGTGTCTGTGTTATCTTAGAGTCTGTAGTACTTCTGTCCAGGCCCTTCTGGCTTTTAGAGTCTCCATTGAGAAGTCGGCTCTAGTTTTAATATTTTTGCCTCCATATGTTACTTGTTTTTCTCTTGGAGCTTTTTGTATTCTTTCTTTGCTCTATATGTTTAGTCCTTTGATTACTATATGGCAAAATGACGTTCTTTTCTGGTCCATTCTATTTGATGTTTTATAAGTTTCTTGCACCTTTATAGACATCTCTTTCTTTAGGCTAAAAAATTTTCTGCAATGATTTTATTAAAAATATTTTCTGGGATGTTGACCTGGGAATCTTCTTCTTCCCCTATTCCTTTTTTTCTTAGGTTTGGTCTTTTCAGTGGTCCCAATTTCCTGTATGTTTTGTGTCAAGATTTTTTTGGATTTAGTATTTTTCCTTACCAATGTATCTATTTCATCTACAGTGTCTTCAACTCCTGAGAGTCTCCTTTCCATCTCTTGTATTCTATTGCTGTAGCTTGCCTCTGCAGCTACTGGAAACTTTTCTCATTTTTTTTAATTTCTAAGATTCTCTAGGTTTGTGTTTTCTTTATGGCTTTTATTTCCATTTTCATGACAGTTCTTGGACAGTTTTGTTCTTTTCCTTCAATTGTTTGTATCCTTTACTTGGCTTTCTTTCAGGGATTTATTCATTTCTTTTAAATTGTTTGTGTTTACTTGTGTTTCTTTGATGAGTTTTCACAATTCCTCCAAGTATTTTTTGTCTTTCCATTGATTTCTTTGAGGGATTTATTCATTTCATCTTTAAGGATCTCTATTAGCTTCATAAAGTTGGTTTTACAGTCTTTTTTCATCTGCTTAGCTTGTATCAGTATGTTCAAGAGTTTTTGTAGAAGGACAATTGGGCTCTGGTGGTGCCATATTGCCCTGGTTGCTATTGACTGTGTTCTTATCATTGGCATTTCAGCATTTGGGCTTGGTTTTTTATTTGGAATTGATTGGATTTGATTCTAGATGTAGGTGTAAAATTCCTGGTTCTTTCTTTATTGAGTGAGTATCTTGTTCCTTGGTTTCCTTTTTTCTCTGATATTCTGTTCTTTGTGACTCCTTGCCAAGCACAGAGTCTCTGCCCAGGTTGGTGGCTGTGATACAGAGCTTGTAGGTTTCCTACATGTTCTTCTGGCTTGCTGTCTTGTCTAGTTCTGATGTGGGGATGATCTGGCCTAGTTCCTTTCTGGAACTTGTGTGGGTACCAGCAGTGGTAGAAACTGTTCCTCTGCTGTCTGCCTTATTGTGCTCTGATCTTCTACTTACTAACTTGTACTCTAGTATGGGAGATGTCTCTATGGTTTGACTTCTTAACTACTATTTGTATACCATATAAAGAGAAGAACACATGGAACTAAACTATATACTCCTAACTTCAAAAGCCAGAGTGTACAAATTGGATATTGATATATTTGATGTATATAGTGCTTCTCATAGGATCACAAAGAATCTTCTAAAGGACGGTATATTAATAAGATAAGATCTTTGATAAGGACCTGAGTCAAATAATAGGTGAATGCTACTATATAAAGCCATTTCCTCTGTCTTTCTTAATAGAAATCTCGTCTACATATAAATAAGAGTAGTGTGTGAGCACTGCACTGAGAAAGAACCATGGAAACTGTCAAGAAATTTCATATAAAATATGAACTCTTGAACTCTTGAATGGAGTTTTTGCATTTGCTATTTCCACAGTGTTGATTTACAAATAGCCCACTGATAGCTCCTAAGATTTTGCAAGCTAGAGTCATCAAAGTTGTCATAAAGCTATGCAAGGGTCTCCAGACTTCTGTAATAAAGGAATATTGGGTACTATGGTAGTTATAATGTTATTGAAGTTCCCTCTGACTGACACCATAAGAGCTAAAGATTCTGGTTATTCCTTTAGGTAAAGATCAGAAAGGTCATTTTAAATTAGAAAAGAGTCACTTCAGAATGCATTTCTCTATAAAGCCTAGATACTAATTTGTAGTTGAAATGAAAATTTCATTTATCCTTTTATAAATAGCAGGACAATTCTGTTTACTTGATCCTAATGAGTTAATGACAAATAACACAAAGGTGCTAAAACATTTCTTTACAATAGAAAGAACGTATAGTAGGTTTCTGGGTACTAGTTTATATCAGCAACTCAGAGTTATGCAAAGAGTTATGGAAAGCAGATCACTATAAAACTTTATCAGAAGCAGAAATGCAGAAACCTTTGCTAATTGAGTATGAATTCATAAAGATTAATCTGTAACTGGCATGGTTGGACAATGTTGTAATAACATTCTAAAAGCACCCATACCCAATACCAGATTGGATAAAAATAACTCATTGTGATGGGAAAGTGATACGATAAAAGTGCTAAATAAAATACTTTTGAAAATGTTAGTTCCCATTTGAGCCTTTATTAGGAAATCTGCTGATTACATGGGCCTTCAGTTGTTGACCAGTCATAAATACATTTTGCTCATGATCCATCATTAAGTAACTCCACATAGGTACAGCAGACTGAAGATGAGAAGATGAGAAGATGGTGGCAAAAGGAAGGAAAAGAAGTGCATTCTTAAAGAGATATTTCAATCCCACACTTGTTTCCGTTTGTGTGTGTGTATGTGTGTCTGTGTATGTGTGTATTAACCAAGTTTTTGAGAACTATTGATTTTTGTTGTTGTTTAAAATTCTTCAAAACCAAATTTGTAGTTTTCCTATAGGGGCATCTTTATAAGAAAGCACATTTGGCAGCAACCTACAATGTTTTATAATAACACAGATAGAAAGACTCTTTGTCCAGAGGCCTCTCATCTTGCCTGGTCTGAAACACATTGTTTTCAGATATCTGTACCTTAGATTATAAAATGTTTATTTTTTGCATGAATTTATTTATTCAATTGGGGGCACACTTCTGCCCTGGTTTGTGTGTGTGTGTAAGTCACGAGATAATCTACAGGAGTCATTCTCTCCTTCTACAGTGTGGGTTTAGGGGATTGAATTTGTGATGCCAGACTTGGTGACAAGTAAGTTTATCTAATGAACTATCTTTTCTGCTGAAAGAATTATACTTAAACACAGCATTTTATTTTACTTTGTTTTGTTTTGTTTGAGTATGTGTGTATGAGTATATGTATGCATGCATGTGTATGTTGCATGTATGTGATAGGTATATGTTCAACTGTGTGTGCAGGTACCCATATATGTACCTTTACATAGGTGATAGGAGGACACCATGTGTCCTGTTCTATCACTGACCACATTATTCCTTTAAGTCAGTGTCTCTCACTGAACCTTAAACTACTGGGTACTAAGGATTTGAACTCAGTTTCTCATGTTTGTGAGGAGAACCTGCTAAGGAAACTTCTAGCCACTCTCAAGAATACATCCAAGATCAGTAATAACATTAGCTCCCATACATTTGTCTGAATAGTTGGCTGTTCTTATATTAAATAGGGAAAATTCTTAAAGGTGAAAAGGGGATACAAATAAGGAAAATCAGGCATTAGGCTTTGAAGGAGTTTGGTTAGGCATCAAATTGGAACTTAAGCAAGTCTAGAGGCAAAGCTATGGTCACTGGAGAGGAAGGTCTGAGACACTGATCAGTGAAAGCAAGGACATGGGAAGCATTGTCATCAACTTAGCAGTGCTGTTCAGCTTCCTGATCCACAGAATGAGGACCAGGAACTAAATCCACAGTTATTTATTTCTGGTTAAAAAATGTAATTGTACTCATGTGAAAGTGCCAAAAACTCTCTTAGGCTAATATGTAAAGACTATGCTGTAATTCTCCTGTGTCAGATTTGGATCACCTGCTCTCTCCCAACTGTCCTTTCTTCGGGACCACCTTCATTAGGTTGTCAAGTTCACACGTTCTTTTTCACATTTGCATTTTATCTAAAAGTATGAAAATACACGCAAAAGGAAGGCAACATTTTTTTTCAGAGGTTTTGACGGGGTAAGTTAAGGTCAATGTTTTCAGCATTAACTCTGAATGTCCTTGTTTTTATGAAGTTAAGTCATTCCTTTAATATACAATTTAAATGCAGCTTTGACTGACTAGGAAATGTTATTTAAAATCCCCAGAAGACACAGATCAAAGGACAGTAAAAATGCATCCCATATTTGATTTAATGATGTTTTGAATTAAAGTAAACGGAACATATGTCAAAACCTTGATCCATTGATTATTCAAGTTCAGTTTAAGGCTAACGTGCTATAGCTTCATATGAGTCTAGAGTTTATTGCTTAATATATAATGCATAACAGACACTACCTGTTAGTAATAAATATCTATGAGTTCAAAGGCATTATAGGTTTCTAAGCCTGAATGTGTGTTGTGTTTATAACTATAATGCCATGTTTTTCCTTTCTGAGATAGAAGATTCTTCCTTTTTCTGCCCAGCTCTGAGGAACTTTAACAACAGCTATGCTGTTGTTTGTGTCTAGTAAAGATTGGAATTCTTTTGTCAGTCTCCTAGCTTGTTTTGTTTCCCTCACTATACTTCACTGTGCTGAAGTTTATTGCTACTGTGATGTCCATCCCCACCCCTTCCCATCTTACTATTTATAAAACTTTTCACATTTATTTTAGCCAACCCAGAGTCTCCTGCTGTCACTTTTTGCAACCATCTAGCATATGTCTTACACATGGTTCCATAGGAACAATTCACATCTCCACTGGATAATCCAATTACCCTTGCAATAAACATCTTTCACTCCTTTTTCTGTTAATAGTAAAATCTCTCCCAGTCACTCAGACTTGAGCACTTCAGTCACTCTAGGCTCCTCTCTCTCTTTGGCCCTTCACACACAATCAATTTCTAAGAGCTCTTGATCCTACTTGCTCAGTATCTCTTGCATCTGTACCCTCCATTCTGTTTCCACTGCCAACACTCTGGTTAATGCTCTCATTACCTTTCATCCCAGGCTACTCTAATAGCTTTCTAATTGCTCTCTTACCATTTATCCCTCTTTACTACACTGCCTGCTGCATTCACTGTCAGAGGCTCTCTTAAGATCATTCTGAGCAAGTTCTCACCATGCTCAAAAATTTGTAGTACCTGCCCATTGTCAGCCAGACAAGCATAGAATCTAGCTTTTAAAGTCCCCTAAGATGGTAAACCGTATTTCAACTTCTCTGATTCATGTCTATAAAACTGGCATGAAACTTTTGGAAAATGATCTATGCCTTACTTCCTCTCCACCTCTGCCTTCTCTCCTTCTCATCATGCAGCAACACTAGGAATCCCCAAGGTCCATCTCAAATTGACTTTATCCTAAAGCTTCTTATATCTGCCCACTGAAGCAATTTTGATATTTGAAAGTTTTTAGTCTGAAAGCATGCTTTTGGAGGAAGTATGAAAAAAAATTTAGTCAAATACTCAGACTGACTGACAACAGACTGAATCTCAGGAGAAGTTTTCTTCAAA
Organism: Cricetomys ansorgei; assembly: GCA_026225945.1. Lineage (NCBI taxonomy): Eukaryota > Metazoa > Chordata > Mammalia > Rodentia > Nesomyidae > Cricetomys > Cricetomys ansorgei. The sequence continues at coordinate 1,919,907 of JAMJFZ010002798.1, forward strand.
AGCCACATAAAAAAATACTCTTTGCGGATAATTATTAAGAATTCAATGAGAATATCAATTTGATTCAATGACATCATGGCTGATCAATACTCAGCAGGCATTCTGCTTACTCCTGTCTTATGTTCATAGTAGAGCTAAGAAAATCTTTTGCCCATATGAGTCTAAATTGGAGTTTGAACAATCTTAAGGCCTTAACTTAAGAAACATTAAGCCAGGTAGTTTCCTTTGAGTTGTATGTTTTCTAATCATTTATATTTGTACCATAATTGCATTTGGTCTTTACTTAATGAAATATTTTTTCTCTAGATTGAGCCTATGGGTCACTTGCATATTTACTTTATTTCCCCTCTTGGCTTGTAAGATCCTTCAGAGAAAAACTATCTCAATAGCTATATAGGCACAAATTTCCATATAAGAGGGAGAAGGAGTGGCTTTAGTTTCAGAAGTTGCATTTGCACAATATGCTATTTTATTTATAGCAATTCACTGACCTGGTCTTCTGGAGGTCATGAAAGGGCACCAAGTAAATTTCTCTGTCCTTTGAAAAATATCTTACTATTTATATACTTTACATAGCTGTAACAGGTAACTAAATAAGAACAACTGTGTATATAGACAGGCTCAGATGTGTTTTCAGATGCTATATGACAAGGACTACCTCAGATTACCTCCTTTTTGCCACTTCCTCCTCTTTTATTTCCTTAAGGCTTCCATGTGATCCTTTCCTGTTAAAACGAATCGAGGTTATAAGAGCAGTTGTGATATATTATTTTGGATATCAGAAAAATCTGAGTTGGTATTCACCTACAGACCTATAAATAAATGACTCAATCTACTCACCATTCTCTTTAACTAGAGGTCTTTAATAATATTTTTGCTTAACATGTAGAAAGGATGATTAATAGACTATTAAGACAAATGAGGTATTTATCGAATAATTTTACTTATGTTTCCATTTTGTACAGCATGGACCCCATCAGCAGTCTGAAAATTTAGGCAGATCGATGGGACTGATTGAAACCAGAAGAATATTCAAAGTATGAACAGTCACTGTGTCCTTAGTATGCTTTATGTACTTTTGCAATTTCAACAATATAATTAGAAATTACTCTTTGTTCTTGAACAAATGAAGAACCCCTTGTGCAATGAAATGGTACAAATGCTCATTTCACTTATGCTAATATTTCCAGAAAACCTCAATGCTATCTATTTATGATTCTGGGAATGTAAATGGATATTGTTTTCTATCATCGCATCAGCTGTGAAACTACAAAATTTTACCATCCTAATGGGGCTTATCTCAATAAAGATTTTCGGAAATAATTTTGCTGTCATTTGGACATCCTATTATCTTCTCAAAATTTGGCACTAAAATAAATGTTTTCTTTTTACTCATTTGCTTTTGGAAGAAAAATGAAATTCAAATGTGTTTTTTAGCAAAATGGTAATTGACTCAAATTTTTTAGCAGGTTTTCTACTCCTTTCTTGCTGCTCAGGTTAAATTTAAATAGCTGGTAACCACACAATGCTATACGATGAAAATATTTTCTTCAATAAGTATTTCCTTTTTATGAGTATATTTTTCTTAAGGAATGAAGACAATAACAGACAGATCTGTCTTTGGGGCTGACATAATTTATTTACTATCTCAAGCTTGAGCTCCTACCACTCTGTGATTCTCTTTTCTCAGTCCTCCTCTGAGGTGTTGGCTGCATTGTCAGGTTGACAGTGAGGTGGCTATAGCAGTCAGTGCCTCATGTCCAGTCAAGACAATATTTGCAAGGAAAAACACATATATAGTGTTTATTTTGTTCACATTTGAGTTTTGTTACTTGTTTCTTTCCAGAGCAATCTGAGGTAACATTGGGTCCTTATGATATGAGAAATGACAGTAAGGTATTGTGGGGATACAAGTAGACAAAGTATTGCATAAAGTAAGACTTTGCTACCTGCATTGCCTTCTCAGTGAGTGTTTTTTGTAATAAAGTTTGATGGAAATGAGAAATTGTATTGTATCTGAATGTCATTTTGATGTCTTTAAATTTTATTTATTTTTAGTTGTGTATATGTGCATGAGTGTCTGTGTGTGAACTTGTGCACATGTGAGTGCAGGTGCCCTCATTCTAAAAAAGTGTGTGGTATTCTCTGGAGCTGGAGTTACAGGTGGTTTTGAGCCACCTGACATAGGTGCTGGGAACTAAACTTGTAATGGCTGAGTCATGTCTTCAGCTCCTGTATCAGTACTCTTTAAGACTACATTTTTTTTCTCTCACTTTTTGACAAACTTTGAATATCCTTATAGCAAATCAAACTATTCTCCAAGGAAATGTGTTATTTTATGTGTGATGCTGAGCAACTGATTAAAAATGGAAATAAAACAATGAAAATTATATGCCTGATACTGTGTAAACATATTATTTTTGATATTTATATATTTATTTTCTTGGCACAGGCTATAATTCTCTTTGAAGTTCTCCACAGCTCTCTTCCACATACCCAGATGCATGCTTTTTTTGTCAGAGCAAAGAGCCAGATATGCAAGTTAGAATTTTTACTACCAATACGATATTGAATAAATTATGCAACCTGTTTCAAAACTCGTTCTTCTTCTATAAAATGAAAACAATAATTCCTCTTTCATGGCTTTGTGGTTATTCATTTCTGTTTTTATTTAGCCTTTGAATTTTCTTTTTTACAACTAAACCATAAAAATAATGTTTGAAATTAAAACGATACCTGCCAGTAACATAAGCACCCCAAAATATGTGGTACCAGCCTTTCCAAAGTATCTTAAACCACTCCCATTCATATTTGATTTTGACTTCTCAATCTGGCATTTCAAGTTCTTCTACTTGTATAATTCAGGCCCATTAAACAGGAAGTTGGCAGTTTTCTCACTTCCTTTTCATTTGCTTTATATACATGAAACTGTATTTTTTTTTACTCTTTGTTATTTGACTTATACAAAATATATCTCCATATCAATTTAGATTGTTAGTCTTCTTGCAACACATTTTTTCCACTCTGCCCCTTATAAGTAAGCTATTTTTTTCGCTACTATCATTTAACCTTCCATGTCTTTGAGGCAACAAGATGCCAATACAACATTTTTCTCTTTTAAAAAATTGAAGTAAAAATTCTTGACTATAAAATGCACTAATTGCTTGCATCCAAGTTCCATGTGAGGGCAAGGCTGACAACTAATAGACGGCATTGCTCTGGTACAGAAATTCATTTACAACTGCTTTCATCAGATGAAGAAAACTGTGGTATGGTCACACTTATAGATTTCAAGGTAATATTGGTATAAACGAATGTTTCCCCTGCTCAGGCTTGTGAGTAGTGGATTACAGATCACTTCAGCAATGTTATAATAAAGCTTCACTGTGTTTACTTAGAAGAACATTATTAGCATAGTAATTTTGTAAGAATAATATTCTACAAAATTGTCTCAAAGGTTTCAGATAACTTTTAATTTTGTAGGAAATTGTTACCAAAATTGCATCTCTTATGAAAAACACTTATTAATGTACCAGACAAGATAAATACATTTTAATAAATAAGCATTATGTTACAAAGGAGTTATGTCTTATTTGAACCTGGTATAATGAGTAATGGAGCATTTCAACTTGATACAATGAGTAATGAAACCTTTCACCAACACCAATGATTCACTATATCATTAAAATACATAGGAATTTTCAAAGAGACACGTTAAAATCATCACAGACTCCCATTCAGAGTCTACAAGAATAAAGCCTGAATTATTTTCCTTGCTCTGGCAGAGCAAGAGACAGAGGCTGCTTGCACAAGTTGTTCCTAGAATTCTAAAAGGAGCAGAGGCTGAATAATTTATTTCCCCTGTAGTGGCCCAATACTGTACTACAAAATGGTATACCTGATGAAACTAACCCTTTGTAACTTGACATCTTAATAGCCTAGTGTTAATTTTGACTAGGTTTTATAGCATCATTTATTTTTCATTATCTCTGTAGATTTGCACAGGCTTTGTAAGATTGTTAACAACTGAATATAAAATTGGAGTTATAAATCAAGAATGAAAATGGGAAAAGTAACTGCTATCAAATAATAGTATATTGTTTGCATTTCAATAATGGAGTCCACCAAGTATAACTCTTTGCTACACGTTTCTTACTTATTTTTCCCAAGAATATTTTTCTCTTTTGAAAATTTTTTTCTATCTCCTCTTGAAGTATCAGTATCGGTTTTAAATGTTTTCTGTCTCAATATGCATGTGATACCTAACTCAGTGTTGTCTATGGCTGTGTTGTTGTACCAGATAATGTTAGACTACAAAATTAAGGTGTTGCTAATATCATCCAATTTCATTTTGAATTACCTTTTTGAATCAGAGCTGAAAAACACATACATCTATTTCAAGTCCATAGGTGCTAGGAGAATCAAAAGATATTGCTAAAATGGATATTAATAGCTTTCACTTTTTAAACTTTGTCAAAATTCAGGGAAAGGACCTTTTGCTTTCAGAGCTGAATATGTTTCAGCTGCAAATGGTCTCTCTAAGAAATTTATATGTAAGTCAGTTATTCAAAAACTAGATGTTTTGGTATTGCAAGGAACTTCAGCCCAGACTGAAAACATTTCATGTCTAAAATTTCACAGCTAATCTAATTGTATCCATTTTGTTCAATAATTTCATTTTCACTTGAATTCTGTTCTACTCACATAGACATACAGGAGGTACTCACACTGGAGTAGCTAAGTTGCCCAGATGGAAATTCTTCTGACTTTGTCAGCACCGATGCAAAAGCAGCCATCACCAAACAGAAAAAAAAAAAAAAAAAAACAAACCAAAAAAACCCCACTGTGGACTTAAAAAAATATATGAATGTAAGGTTAGAAGCATAGACACTCATCATGATTCTGAAAGATAATTGTTTTGGGACACACTTAAGAGGATAGTTGTTCCTTTAATGAGTGTCTTTTTTCTTCTTTCTCGTGTCTATCAATTCCCTAACTTTGTGTATAGTTTTGAACCTACTACAAAAAGAAATCTTCATTCTTATTAACTATTTGATAGTAATGACTCCCACATAGATTTTATATGTATTCCTATAAGTTCAGACACCAAATAGATATACACAAATGAATCACTGTAAAACTGTAATACTGTTTTTTTTATATACTCAATAATTCTTATGAAAAGTCATCCTCACGACTGGCTAGAAATTGTGTTAATGGTATTATTTCATAAGGAAAATAATTGTCACATTATGTGCACATAACATGAAATGGTATTTTCCAGGGGAAAGGAGGGGATTAAATATAGTGGTAGAGAAAAAGGATGATGAGACTACAAAGTTAACATGTCCAAAATACATTGTACAAATACTAGGTACAGTGAATATATACCATGCCCAGGGGAAGGAGGGTGTCACAAAAGGAAGATATTTGTCACAAGCCTATTAAGAATTGCAGATTAAAATTTCATACTTGTTATGTAAATATGCCTTATCTATTCATATGAAAATAAATTTTAGTAAGAACTATTCAATTTCAGGTAACACTTCACAAAGTATTAAGTAAACCTGGATACTGATCTCTTTGTTAACAATGTCTTAAGAGTGTTGTAATAGAACTGAAGCTCATTTTAAACATCAGGATAGCAACATATAACATGGATGAGATTTAGGACTATTTGGGGGTTTTGTTTTGAGGTTTTTTTTTTTTTCTGTTTTTGAGACAAGGTCTCTCTTATCCCTGGGCTAAGATCAAAATAGCTCTATATCAAAAAGTGACCTTGAAATCCTGAGTCTAAAGCTTCCATATGCTAAGTGTTGAGAATATAGGTATGTGCCATCAGACCCAGTGAAATTTTATTTTCAGATGAATACATTCCATGACGATGATGTTAGTTACTCTCACCATATTGTCCAAGTGTTTGTCCCAAATCTAAGTGGAACTTGCTCTCCAATACGAAATCATTTGTTGACTCATTCTCCCATGTTTATTAAGGTGGCATGCAGGAAGAGCATTTATATTATGAAAGCATTTTCATTTTGTTTTCCCAGTATGAATTTTATTATTCCTTTTACAATCTCTTTGCCTGACAAAGATTTATCACCAACTATCTTGCCAATATCATCACTAGTATGAGTAATGAGTGAGGGCAACTCCCCACTCACATTGGGCTGATGTTCACTCAACTTTAGACAAGATGAGAGATGAATAATTTTCTAATACTTCTTCAAGCTTTTTTGGGGAGGCCAAATAATGAACAAATAAGGATTTCAAAAAATATGCTATACCAAAGGAAATTAATTATAAATGTTCTACTTTTAATCAGCAATTGGATTAAGAAAAACAAGGTGGCAGAGATTATAGTATCAAACATTGTCTACCGAATACAGTAAAATTTCAGTTATCCAAATGGAATTAATGTGAATAACATGATGGACAAATGAGAGGGAAAATGAAAAGCATTTCATGTATATATTCCTATCTTACAAAATGATCTTATTTAAATGGCTGGTTTGTGATAAGAAAGACTCTGATGAGTGAAGTTCAACAGTGCATTTCAGTTCAAAAGTAGAGAGAAAAAAAGTGCAATTTCATCTGCATTGCATGTTTCACACATTTTCTTCTGTGATAATTTTTGGATATTAGAGTCCTTAGGGAAATGTGAAGACTAATACCTTCTTACCTGCTGTTGTACTTTAAGATGATCATCACAAATGGTATGTAGCAGTGAAAAGTATTCTTAAGAGCACAATACCCAATGTTACTTTAAGACTTGCAGCACTCTGCACATTTCATGCAAATAAATTTTAATTTTTCAATAAGGAGTCCACTGTTTAAATTGATGCTGAAGCACATTGATCGACCTAATTAGATATAAAACCTTGTCACTGAAGTCACCAAGAGTATATGATCTCATGCCCTGAGTAACATATTCAGTGTTTTTATTATTATTGTATGATAATTCCCCCAGCTTTTTCTGTAAGGAATTCTCTCTGGACTAAGTAATTGGTAGATTCTCATGCATGTTTTAATAGTCTTCAGAAAAAAAAAAGGTTCTGAACAAATGCCATCTACTCTGGAATACTATTTGAACTGCATTTATTTCTACAGCAGATTTCCCTAGTTGGCCAATTAATTACAAGGTATAAAGGTCTTTTTAAAGTCACTAAAAAAGACAACAATTAGTTCATTGTTCCGATCTTGAACTGACTCTGAGAATATAAGCAGCATATATCATACATACATTTTCAATATTGTTAGGAAAAGAAATAAATATTGTTCAATGTTGTCATTTAAATGATATGTTCTTTGATTTTTATTCTTATCCATCAGGAGATCAGAGAATTTAAATACACACACACACACACACACACACATACACACACACACATACATACATATAGATATGCATATACATATATAAAAGCATTTTAAACATTTCAAAAGAAGGTATTTTGATCTATAAAGCAATTATAACTATGGATTACATAAGTAAGTACTATGATCAGTGCTAGAAGACTTAGATTCTTAGATTCAGGTAACATAAGAAATAAGATTATAGGGCACAGATTGAATTAATTTCTCTTTATTGTGTGTATGTTCTTGGGACCTAGGAAGCTATCCATGAGTTTCTGTGTGGGGGTGTAGTTTTTTCTTTGCATTTGACTAATGAATGGTCCTCAATTATTTATAGCAATTAGGGGAATCTGGGGTTTGACAGATTACATATGCCTTTAATGTAAATCTTCAGAATAACAGACATCTCTTAGGAGCCAGTTAACCTGCCTTTAATTGATCACAGACATAGGCATAGTAATGGTATTCTCTAAAACTAAATCTTTACAAATGCTGTCCCACAATGGAAGCACCTAAGGTTTCCTGGGCTCAGAGCTTACTTTAGTGCATTTATATGCAGCTGTGACACTACAGAATGGCAGAAGAGGTAAAACTGATGTTTTTAACCTTAGTATTTTCTGTATTTATTGTTATTATACATCCTCCATGTAAAGAACTCAATTATATACAGTACGTGGCTTGCAGTAAGTACACAAAAAATACTGAATGAATGAATCAGTGAGTGAATGAATGAGGGACTGAAGATTAGTTATAGTACAAGTCAAACATTTAACACATATCTACATAATGAGTATGTCACCAAGTTTACACTAATTTTTACAAAAGGCTACTATATGGAATTGTATTGCATTTAAGTTATACCATTGAATATGAGAAATATTAAACCATAATTTAAGTTGATTTTACTTACTACATAGAATGTAATTATTTTGTTTTAAGAGATATCAGTTAGCAAGTCTACTTGCCACAAGTGCTTATGAACATACAGAAATGGCTCTATCACTATAAGCAGTACATAATACCAGTTAAAAGTTCCCCACAGGTCTAACTGATATTTGTCCAGAAAAGAGGTTGTGAGTTTTCATCTTGGGCCTATTCCTCTTAATGTTGATATGAACCCCTCACTTCATTGGTCTTCATAACAATGTTATTTACCTACTGTTTAATGGCAAATATGACTCAGAAACTCTTGTGTTATACTATTCCTGGAGAGACATTAACATCCTAGAGAAAGAACCAATGATAGACCAGAGAAGAAATACCACCAAAGTTAAACTTGGGGTTGCAACATTGACTCAAAGACAGATAAATGAATCACCAAATCCCATCCTCGCATGGTTGATCACTTCCATAACATGTATACTGGAGGGTACTGCACAGCCTGTAGGAAGCTCAACAGGTGGAAGAGTGAGTGTCCCTTTCAGGTGACTCAGTTTGTCTGAGATTCCTCTAGGCAGTCTGAATCCTTTCTACCTCTTTAGGGTGAATTGACTGGTAGACAGTGTCTCTCAGGACTTCTTATAACTTATACATATATGCCTGGTTAGGGTGAGCTTAGTCATTCTGGTCATTATCATGGACTTCCTACAGCTATTTTGAGTTGTTTCTGTCCTGAACTTAACTAACATACTTGTAGGATGGACTGTTTCACCTTCCCTTAGAATATCCTGATGTTTTAATTTCTTGTAAACATCCTGTGTCTTGATGAGTTTTCCTCTAAGGTAGAATGTTTTAAACTCAGAGGAAACTACTATACAATACTGAGGCACATAGAAAAGTGTGAATTTTATTTCCATGTACCCATATCACATTGAAAAGTATATTGAGCAAAAATGCATGTGAGAAGGAGAACTCTACATCTTTAAATGTAGTTTTGATCCTCATAGGTTAGTGTTATTTTCATATCACATAAAAGAATTTTATTTCTATAGTAAACAACAGCTAAAGTTATAACTGGTAAAAGTGCAGAGAATTAGTGTTTTTGTTGTGCTTATCCATAAATGGGATATCTATTTTACACTCCCTTCCACCAAAGTCCGTGGAAGAGAGGGTAGAAAGATTGTAAGACCCAGGATTGGGAGGGGGATTGGACCCATTGAAGGTTTCTGTGTGTGAGAAAGAAAGCAAGTTCTCTTTTGTAATATGAGCCCTGGTAGACTGTTTGCATTCTCATAAGTGGCTTCACACCATTTGGGAAGCAGAAATAGTACTCAATGGGTTATTTAAAAAAAGAAAACCATGAAGTTCAAAAGGGAGAGGATATATGTGGGAGGAATTAGAGGGAGGAGTGGAAGTGAATAAGAAAAAAATACATTGTATACGTGCATGAAATTCCTAATGAATTAATAAAAGTCTTAAAAATAGTTATAGTCACTTTGGTATATTTACTATTATCATTAGAAACTAATGTTCCATAAAGATTGAATAATTCACCATAGTTAAAAAAGATAAGGTATAACACAACTGGAATTTAAACACACATGAATAGGCTCAAGAATGTAATTGGTTTAAATTCCAAATTTATAAATCAGTATTTGCATGCCAAAAATATGTCATTTAAACTCTTCAGCCCTTAGTCTTTGGAAAATCAGTGAAAGATAAAAATGCCGAATGTGTGGGGTAGTTATTGGTTTATAATTATAAATAATACTATTGACAGATATTGAAAAAGTGGTTCACTATCTTTACTCTTAGAAAAATGTAAGAAATATTTATTGTGACTCCTGACACATAATACATACTTATTACCACTACTAATGATGATAATATGTGAAAAGAAATCTTAAGCAATGAGAAACTTCTCAGAATATTGTAGATAAAATAAACATAAACACACAGAGCCAATTTTATTGCAGCATGTCAAATCTTCACTGACCAGGAAAGTAAGGAAACTGATTAGCACCAAAATGCTGTGTGTGTTGCCTTGAAAGTGGTCCACAAAAGGCATATGTGTCATGTTTCTATGGTTTGAATAGCTCTGATAGATTCTTATGAGTCAAATATAACTATTAGTATCTCTGTTAACCAAATTTCTTAGGTTCAAGTTTATTAAGAACTAAGTAATCAAAGGTTTTATAGATTACATTTAGGCCAACATGATAAGTTTGGTTTCATGTAATTCATTATTCAGTTTTTTAAAAAAAATTGTGTGTGTGTGTGTGTGTGTGTGTGTGTGTGTGTGTGTGTGTGTGTGTAAGTCAGAGGATAATTTGCAGGATTCTCTTTTCTCCTTCCACCATGTGAATCCCAAGGACTAAACGGAAGTCGTCAGGCTCAGTGGCAAGAATCTTTACCCACTCAGCCATCTCACTAGCCTTGATTTTCAATTTTTATGCTTTAATATATGTTTCTGCTACAGGGAAATCTTGAGAATTCTCCAGTCCTGATAATGCCAGCAGTCTTAGTTCTTTTGCTCCTGATACCAAATTTCAAAGGAGCATGGTGGTAACACAGCATCCAATGTTTATTATGGTAGGTGGTAAAGTGTAAGTATGTGCTTCAGAGTGAAACTGTGAATGGCAATGCCTTTGATCCTGATAGGCATGGGAGCTTATATTTATCCTCATATCTTGTTATTTGTCCTGTTTCCTTTCCCAGGACAAATACCTCTACGGAATGAACATGTTCTTCTTTGAACCTCAATTACCCAGGATTCATCATATGATAAATAGATATATATGCAATATGTAAATGTATGGTCGTTTATGATGTAATTTCAGCAGGGACTACCAAATTATTGTTTTCCAACTCCTGTTTTGCAAGATCTATTGGTTAGCCCCATTAACTGATTAACTGTCAATGTTAGAGACAAAATGTGAGGATCTCCTGCATGCTGAACAAGTGCTCTTTCAATGAACTACATCCACTATGGGGATAGCAATGGAGGTAAATTGTGTGAATAGATTGCAGCCTCTAGGACATCTCTACTTTAAAATGTTACTTTCTCTGAAGCTTGTTTTCTTTGCCTACTCTTGGAAACTACCCAGTTCTGATGATACCCCTGAAGACAATATCCTAAAAGATAACTAAGCACAAAAGTGGAAGAAAGTTAGGACTATGAATGATTCTGCAGAACAGAGTTGAAAATCCAGCAGATCATTTTGCAAGAAGCAAAGATATGTTTTTCATAAATAAATAACTTAAACATATTATTGAAAACACTATATGTTGATATATCACTGTCATGAAAATTATCTTTTGCTCTAATGATTGAGACAATATAATATGATTAGTGTAGATACAGAATTGGCTTGACATACCAGCCAAACCTCAGAATTCTAGTACAATCAAGAACTGCACAAGTGACATTGATGCATCATTTAAAATACATACACTTATTTCCTCATCTGCAATATAATAGTATAAATATCTACTCATATGAGAACTCAGGAAGTCAGTGGAGGTATGTTATCTTACATGGGGCCTGCAATAAAGTGTGGTGCTTGATACATGCGTTTTCACAGCTCCTTTATCATTCTTAGAAGATAAAATACATCTGGCCTTATTACTGGATTGATTTTACTTATTACTGGTTTTCATATGGTACTTTCCCTTTTCACATTAATCCTACTTATTTATGTAGTTTTATCTAGTTAATGTCCAATATTATACAACAAGATATATTTTTTCATTTTAAAAATAGACTTTGACATAGTCAGAGTCATTTTCAGAGTGTGGCAGTTGGCAAGAGAAAATCACTTGAACAGGCTTTGATTTTTTGCAGATCTTCATGTCATGAGTATGATGGCTGACTGAACAAACAAATATGTTTTGTGTCTTCTGGGATAAGATGACTGGTCGAAGGGGCTTTGTATTAATACATGGCTTGAATCACAGCATCTCACAGCATACTAGTGTTAAAACAAGAAATGTGCTTAATCCATGATGTCTTTGTGAGATCTTAACATTGTGATGCAGTGTCTAGACTCAAATGATGAAACTGACACATCAACAAAATCACAGAACTTATTAGGCTGGTGTAGAAAAAGTGATTCGAACTGGGCATTGTTGGACACTGTGAATAATTTACTCAGTGTGTTACTCAGTCTATATATCAGAAAGGCAATCTAAACAAATTATTCATGTGTTCTTTGCAAAGCCTAGGCACTTCTGAAATGGCAGCCTGGAACAATTGGTTGAAATTATAACTGAAAGGGTAGCCAGAGATATTATTCAATAACATATGGGATTACATTGGAAATTTCTTATTGTGAGCCCTAAGATCAATAATTCTGGATCTTCAGAGCTCAGGTGAGTTATACAATGATATGTATTTGAAAAAATATAGCATTGGACAATTTTCTCTTGGTGCACAGGCATCTCTTTTGAGAGGGCACATGGGTTATTTATTGATGCACCAATAGTCTCTGCTGCTAATAAAAGTGTAAAAGATTAATATTCGGGGTACTTGAAACTCCTTTCTGAATAACAAACCAAGCAGAGTGATGAGATAGAGGTAGCTATTTCCTGTATCTTACAATCAACAATGCTCACTACTGTGAGGGTTTTTCCTCCCCAGATACTTGGAGGAATTGCACTATGAGTTATTTTCCATCAAATAGGATTAACTTTGTTCTAGATGGAACACTCTTGATTTTCTCTGGCAAGGAGTAGAGCAGTTTGGTGTGTCATGCATTACTGCTCACTACAGACCGTCAAACTCATTTCGTTTGTGACAAGAGCTGGAATTAAAGCTTGTTCTCCAGAGATGTGATGCCCATGTATTAATCTCCTCTGAGCTTCCTTTCCAAGACACCATGCGTATTGCCACAACAGCTTCTCCTTTAGCTGCTGAATCTACCTTGTTTGTTTCAGGAATAAAGAGAAAAAGCTTTTCTTTTATGTTATCCCTAACTCTAAAAGGAAATTATATTGCTTTCTTTTGGCATGAGCTCAGCTTTCTACTAGGCTTACATAGACCCAGATAAGTCACTTCATGAGAAGTCCTTTATTGGCTAGGTAATTCTCTGGTTCCATCATCTCTAATTTAGCAACTTTCTTGAATACTGCAAATAACAATTAATCTCCAAAATACAGAGTTTCAGATGGTAATATCTACATATGTAAAAGGACTAACATTTTTACAATGATTATAAATCATTGCTTTCATATTTTGTTTCAGAATGATTAAGAGAGATCAGATCATTTAGTCTTACTCAGAAGGAAGAGAGGTTTATTGTTATTAAAGGCTTAATAAATAAATGCTGGGCTGTATATTTTAATACCACTTGGTTATTTAAATCATGGGAGAGGATTGTGGATTTGATCAAAACTTACTATATCCATGTATGAGTTATAAGTTTAAGATGATATGTACATTTGGGCTACCATCAATATGTGTATTAAATCTTATCCTGTAGGAGATCATATTTTCAAAATGTTTGAAAATTTTAAAAAAAGCACTTTCAATTTTTGCCCAGCATTTTCTAACTGAAAAGACTAACATCATTTTTTAACTGTCTTATTGATATTGAGGTTGCAGAAACTAAAAGATTAAAATAGGAAACAAATGTGTCACTCACCATAATAATTTAGTAAAAAGTAATGCACAGCCTCTGGATATGTGCATTAGTTTAAATTTTGGTCAATCAAATTAAAAGCAAAACCAACATACTTGAATTGCAGAGTATTAAGTAAGACTCTGCATACCATTATTCTAGAAAATAATATTTCTTGCAAAACAATATGATTGGAGTTAATGCAATATTAATGGTCACATTGTGGTGTTCCTGACATTTTAAAACACTCTTATGCTAATCAGAGTGTCAGTTCATGTTGCTTCTCAACTATTAAATGTTTCTTAGTTGGCTTGTTGGGATGACTTTTTTCCCCTTGGCATAATGCCTTAGCATAAAGGTATTGGATGGTATACATGTTGAAAGGAGTCTCAGTTGTACGCTTCATCTATTAGCTTTCTTGTTAAGTTTGGTTTAATCTGCAAAACCATGACAGAACATCTAGGCACTTAGCTTGTTTCTCTAATGGAACTTGGGACCCATAGCCCTCTAGAGAGCTGCTCTAATCAGATTATATTCATAAATTTTTTTCCTTTTTTTTTCTTTTTGCACTAGGCTAGTTCTGTGATAATTAGGAAAAATTATTCTATTTGTTGGTCTAAACATAGTAATTAACAGAATTGAATTCTGTCAATAGGAGTATTTTGATAAGATTTTATCCTCTGAGTCTTGGAACACACATTCAAATTGTGTGTCCTTGGTATACTTGACAATAAAACACCTTTCTAAAGAACATCAAGCATATTTATAGATTCAGAGTTCATCAGGACACATTTTTCTCTACTTTCCTTCAAACACAGGAAGAAAGATGTTGCCTCAAGGTCACAATGCAAGAAAAATTATCTATGTCCAGAAATTCATATGCTATTTACTGTTATACAGTTGTTTTATAGGACAAATTATATCCATCCATATTCATTCATTCTCTCTCTCTTTCTCTCTCTCTTCCCGCCCCCCTCTCTCTCTCCCTCTTTCTCTCTCTCTTTCTCCAGTTTCCTCATACCCACTTACCCAAACTTCATGACTCTATTTCCCAAGTGCTAGGATTATAGGCATGTGTCATCAAGCCCAATTCCTTCTATTTCAAATTCAAAATTATGAGGAAGATTGAAGGGACTTCTTAGTTTGTTCACAAGGCACTGCATCTGTTCAATACACCTAGAGAGATGCTAGCTTCACTATGGAGAATCACTGAATACTTTTTCAATCTTGAGGAATGAAACTACTTGTGAATATTATGACTATGGAAATTAATCTTTCTCTTTTATTTTTTGCCAAACTTTAAAGCACATGGAGCATTTCTGCACAATAGTTACTGACATCTTGATTCAATGGAATAAACAACATATTGTCTTTATGGAAGATTGTAGACATTTTTGGGACATAGACTCTAGTATATTCTACCTAGATGAAAACAATGTATTGTGTTTGCCTACATCCATGCCAGCATTTGTTGCTTTCTCAATCTTAGCTATCCTGATTGCAATAGGATGGAATCTTGCTTTTTTCTGAAGAATGGCTCAAATTTTAAGTAGAGTGATGGTATCATATAATCTTTTTATTACTAAGCTTTAAGTTTTTTCGTATGTGTTACAATTGCCCTGATAATATCTAATAATATCTGGCAAGTGTATTGATAAATAGAGCATATTATACAAAGTTACAGAACAACTGTAAAAAGACACATGTCATATAGCATTCATTGAAACATTCTTTTTAACAAGAATGGGGTGTGCCTTGGAGTATAATTCAGTGGCACATCAATTGCTTAGCATTTTGAGATCATAAGTTTGATTCCCAACACTATAAAAAATCAGCAACAGTATGGAAACAACAAAACTGTTCATATAAGAAAAGTAAATAAATACATTATGGTACAGAGAGCATGACATGTGTGTGCATATGTTTGAGCACAAAAGTTTACAATTGAATGTTGCCTATAAAAACAACAGGTTGCAAAGGAACTTGATAATGTGATTGATCCAATTTTTATGAAAAGAAACATTTTATTATACACATATATGTCTGTATTTATGCATATATGCAAGATGTATAAGCATATTTTAGAAATGAACAGGGCTGTAGAGATGGTTCAGAATTTAAGAGCACTTGCTGCTTTTGCAAAGGACCCCAAGTTCTCAGCCTCAGCATTCACATGATAGCTCAAAAGTCTCTGTAACTCCAATTCCAGGGGTATCTGTCCACTGTCTTCTGGTCTCTAAAAATACTGTCTGCACATAGTGTATAAGCATACATGGAAGGAAAACATTCATACACACAATACTAATTAATAAGTACATGAGAGGAAGTATACTTTTACTTTCAACTTTTCATCTATTGATTGATTTTTACAGTATATGCTATTTAAAAAAAAATAAATGAAAATGAACCACAACTCCCCCATTTCTGAGACTTTTCTCTAAAATAAGTCCAAATGAAGCCAACAAAACTATGCTCTACTTTTTAAAGGTGATCTAGGCATCAACCTGGAATTAGTGAAGCTTACTGTTCTGATTTGACTGATGGTGTACGAGAGAGTAACTTTGTTTCAAAGCAATTGTCACATAATATGTTTTATCCAGAGATTGGATATCAGGAATAAGCAAACAAGTGGACTCTTCTCATCATTGGAAACATTACACTCATTGTACTGACTTTTTTCTTCTCCCTTGTTGATGGTATTCATTTTCTCCCATATCTGTTCTATCAGTTCCAAATTTATTAAAGCTTTGGTAAATTTGGTCTTGTCAACTTTTCAAAAGCAGTTACAAGCTTAGAACTGCTGCACAGACTCGCGTTTACTAGAGTATCTCCTTTCCCTTCCTTACAATTTTTTTCTACTAGATTTAGCATCAGAACCTTAGAAAATAGCATCTGGGCCTAGCAACAACATAAAAAAAGGATTGTATTATGATAATATAAGTGTTTTCTTCCATATTTTCCAATCCAATGACATTTTCCTTGTAAAGGTCTTTTTCACAAAAGCTAACACTTTTCTCCTGACAGTGCTAGTGGCCATTTCATACACTAAAGAAAGATAGAAACAAGGTTGTGTCCTGCTGAGTTTTCTGACTGTTAGACTTCTTGTCCATTATAACCAAAAGCTTTCTTTCTCAGACCTTTCTTCTGTCCCACCCTCCATCAGCCGTTCAAAAGGGCCCTTTGCCTTGTAAAGTATAAAAGATTAAGAAAAACATCCCTGCTATGAATCAAAGCCCCAAACTGTCCACTTTCATTTTTTAAACACTGTATTGTGAAGTTAGAAGAATTACCACAATAGCAGTATATAGTGAAGAGTATAAAACATCTCAAGCTTAGAGCACAGCAAAAGCCTCAAGTCTGCTCTTAGAAACTTGAGTTGGAAAGGAGTATGTGCACACAGACACACACACACACACACACACACACACACACAGAGAGAGAGAGACACACACACACCTATATACCAAGCTGTGGAATTCAAAGTGGAAAAGTGAATACTGCAATCGTATTTAGTATGATTTGTAATTGAAAGGAACAAAAGCAAAGTGTGACTTGGCTGAAACACAGAATGACTAACATCTGAAATTGAAGAATTTATAAGAATCTGAGATATATGTTGGCCAGCTGTGAATCTCCTTCAGGCTCCATTCCCACCAGGCTGCTGAACTTCCACATTCTCTCCCCATCTGTACCTTCTCTGTTCCTTGACTTGTTTACACACTCAAAATTCACCTTTCTATTATCTTTTAACAAAGTGGCAGCACAGTTGCTGTGTTATCTACCTGGCAGGTCATTATTCCTGCCTTCTACTCTTTGGCTTCTTCTAGGCTTTCATAACCTCTCTCAACCTGGACGCTTTCATTTCTTCTTTTGGTTTCTAATTGATTTGCACTACAAGGTAGTAATGGAAGATCAATCATTTTCATGTGAAAATTATACTTTTGACATAAGAAAGCTAGGACTATCCTTGAGGAAGAGAAAACATGGTAGCTACATGTTTGGTTCCTAAGCTTTAGCCAAACTAAGGCCAGAGGGTAGGCGGTCTACCTATGCATACTACTGCCAATAGGAGTTTGAACAAAATGTTTTGGCTGTCATCCCACAGTCACACCAGGTTGTGTTATTTTTTGTGCCAGGTTCCTGTGATGAGGACCACAGGAGACTGTCACTTTGAGATATGCAAAACAAAGCATAATAAGAATTCTTAAATTGAAATGTGAGAGATATATCTTTTTTAGTATTGGTTTCTTCTGTGAGAGAATGCATTTCTTTTGGAGACTTCCTGTTGTCAAGACAAAAGCAAGACTACAATAATCTAAGAAAATAGTTTAGGATTTAAATGGTTATTGCCCAAAATATTTTCATTGTCTGAAAAATCTCTTTCTTACAGGTTAAAGAATCTGATCCATCTATGGCTGCTAAAGAATTGCCAACTAGAAAGCATCAACCCTCCTGCAGTGCTAGCTTGTCTACTAATGGCTCTCAGTAATAGTTTAATAATGAGCTATTTGTCAATGTGATGGTTGAGTTTTTCCCCATTTTGTCACATGACCATTTTCAAAGTTCAAATTCTATGGGTCTATAAACATTTGAATTCTTGTTTATAACAGAGTGCTAGCTGGTAGACTGTCCAAAGAATACCCACACCTCCACATAGAGCTTTAATTATGTCTAGAGACAGAAAGCACTGTTTCAATTTTCTTCTACCAGAAATACTGATATTGAGAAACATGAAAACCAAAGAGTCATTTGAACTATAAGAGAAGCCTTCTCAGAACAGTATAAATTAATATTCTGCCAATCTGGGAAGTAGTTGGGCAAGATTAAAACTTAAACTTAGCATCTGTGAATTTGATCCTTTATAAGTGAATAAAGGAAAATATTATTTTCTTTATATAGGATTGAACTAAGTTCTATCTTCATGATTCTCAAACCATAAGTTTGGTAAGCAAACTAAATCAAACATATAGTAAACTCATTGGTTAAAAATAATCTTAGACTTGGGAGGTGGTGGTGTGTGCCATTAGCCCTAGCACTATGGAGGCAGAAGCAAGTGGATCTCTGTGAGTTTGAGGCCAGCCTAATCTGCAGAGTGAGTTCCAGGGAAGCCAGAGTTACAACATAGAAACCCTGTCTTGAAAAACCAAAAAACTAAATAAAACAAAATAAAATAACAACAACTACAAAAAAACAACCACAAAAAGTCTTAGAAACTAGTTATTTTCTTGTGGCTCAAACGACATTTGACAGCCTCCCATTTCCCATTTTGCCAGTTGAATTCCAGTTGTGAAGAGGGATCCTAAAGCCTGGTTGTGAGCAGTTAAAGTTGTCTACATATATCTCAAGGTCTGTCAAAAAATTCTCCAAACAAAATTACTTTTAGCTCATTTCCAATTGTAAAATATCCCATATAGCACAGTTATTGGAAATTGTGAACTCAAATACTTAAAGAGTGACATTTTCTAATTAGACTAGGAATAAATTAATCATCCCAACACAATTATAAGGATATTTTTCTTTAAAGATTTGCATTGAATTTATAAAACACTTTGATTATTTTTCATCCACTACCTCTGGCTCTTGTAATCATCCTACCTCCTGTAAAACAGAAAGGTATATCAAGTCCCCAAATCCTTCTTTTTTATTTCCTGGTGACCTTATATGAGCTGCATTGCTTCAGCAATGCTCCATGACATGCTGCTGCATGAATCAAGAGGCATCAACACATAAAGCCCACAAAATGATGGAACCAAATAATCACAGCTAGAATTTTGGGAACTATAAACGAAAATAAAGACTTCCCCTCTTAAGCTGAGTTTTCGAGTCACAAAAATTAAAGCAAAAAATGACTAACAGGTTTTTTTTTTTCTTTCTCAAAAACGGTACATAAGTTTCAAACTTAATTAGAAATCAGAGCTGGGAATTAATATTGAGAGTAATATGATTCGAGAAACTGGTTCATGCTAGCATAGTAATAGCCCAGTGAACCTCAGAAATAACATAAACTTCAAGTTATTTGTGTTATTTTTGTGGTAAAATATCTGATAAACACAACTTAAAGGATGGGAAAATAAATTAAAAAATTAAAAGTATTTTCTTTTATTTTATGTGTATAGATGTTTGCCTGACTCTATATATGTGTGTGTGTGTGTGTGTGTGTGTGTGTGTGTGTGTGTGTACCCTGTGAGTGCCTGGTGCCTGGATGCCAGAAAAGGTGTAAGAGTTGACAGTTGTGAGCAACCATGTGAGTGTAGGAAAAGAAACCCAGGTCCTGTGAATGAACAACAAATGCTTTTAACTACTGAGCCATCTATTTGCCCCTTTTTAAAAACCTTTGTAGGGGTAGCAACAAAATATGCCTACTTTCATTGTAATGACTTTCAGATTAAAAAAAAATTCTTCTTGTTATTGTTGTCATTGTCATATTACTATTATATTTCTTGGTATCATTCATAAACTGCCCACTCAATGTTTGAAGACAATAATAGATTTTAGTGCCTATTAACTCACAAACTAAAATGTTTGCAGAGATGAGTTAATGGGTAATACTGCCTGCCGGCAATTCTTACCTTAAAGACTTGAGTTAGATTCCTGATACCCACATGGTGGAAAGAAAGGCTCAACTTTGTGTTATCCTCTTATCTCCATGCACATGTGATCATCCACATACACTAAGTAAATACATAGATGTATTGTTTTAAGATCCCAAAGTAGTTAGCCATAAGCAGTGCCAAATCCAGGTGCTTATTTCATCAGTATTTGATTTCTTGTAGTAAATTCAGTGAACTACAGTAATGATTGGTCTGGCAAGACAAACCCAGTACTGCAATATTAGCACTAGTATCTTGAAGGCAAAGAACAGCTGTCTTATTGGATTTAAGGCCTACTGAACAGGAAGGAACTCATACCTGCTATTATAAACCATTTAAGAATCCGTAGCTGGAGTGGTCACAGATGTTAGAGGAGAACACATTACTGTCATTTTGCTAAACTAATATAGAGCTCTAGTGCTTTTGAAAGGCATATCCTTATATACATAGATAAATACAGTTCTCACTTCTCATCAGTGAAGCTTCTTTTATTTTTTAGCAGATAGAAGATGCTAAGGAGAACCACAACTAGACATAGTGCAGAGAATAAGTGACTGTGAGGTGCCTAGCCTCAAATGAGACATCTGTAATAGAATCTTTGCAGCCAGGGCTCCAAGAACATCATGGAAAGAGGAAGTGGAAGGATTAGAAAACCAGAGGAAGAAAACTGCTGCTAGACAGTGTCTTCTGGGCCTGACAGGGATATTCCCCCCATGAACTCTTAACAGTGTGGCTTCCTGAACAGAAATCTCACAAGACCACATCAGTCAACATGCCAAGATGAATGGAAAAACATTTTACAAGGCTCCACCCCTAGTTGAAGAGCTATAGAAAGTCAATTTCTGCTGGAGAAGGGAAGTTAGCTTTCATCAAGGATAAGTCCTCTGACCAGTTGCCCAAGCCTAAGTGGTCAGCTCTAAATCTATGTTCATACAAGCAACATTAATTAGACTCAGTTGGTTGCACATATATATAAAACAATAAAAAAGAAATCATAAATTAGAGAGGAAGGAAATGAGATGAGTTGGATGGGGAAAAATACATTATACTCATGTTTGAAATTCTCAAAAAATAGTTTATAAAAGGATTGCACTGCCTTTAATCTCTTGGCTCAGCTGTATCTATCCTTCTTTTTTATGCTTTTTCTCTACAAAGAGAGAGGTCATGCTAGTAAGTGAAATATTATAACTCAAAGCTAGCAACCTTAACCTAAAAAGCAGCTCAAATTTTTGTATTTCATTCTGATTTGCATTGAGTGATATCCATGGTGATATCCAGTGGTCGATCACTCATTAGAACATGTACTTAAAAATGTTCCGTAAATATAGCTGTTGGCTGTGAAAAAAAAAGAAAAAAGTGATGCTTATTTCCATATGCTTCACATGTTACACGTATGTGTTGCTGATTTATTCCCACATAGAAGTATATATCACAAAACTATAGTAGTATATATTTGCAAAAAAATGTGATATACCAGGCACTGTGTTTGTTTAACTTCCATTTTGAACACTGTGAGGGATAGGATAGGAGCTTGAGGCTCCCATGAGATTGGGAGTCTGTAGAAATGGTATGTCTTGTATAAGCAAAAATGAGATAAAATCCTGCAAAGGTTCTTGAGATAGAAGAAAGAGCAAAAGAACCATTATGAACCCCAAGCTATCTGAGGCAATATTAGAAATATTTACACTTACTGTGTTTAAGAGTTACTTCCTTTTCATTTTGTGGTGTGTGTGTGTATGTGTGTCTTTTCATTTTGTGGTGTGTGTGTGTATGTGTGTGTGTGTATGTGTATACACCTGTATGGTCAAATGCCACATATATGTGGGTGCCTGGGGAGGCAAGAAGAGGATATTTGATCTCTTGATGCTTGACTTGTAAGCTTGACTTGTTTGGGAGTTGCTGAATATTGGTGCTGCAAATGGTGCTCAGGTTCTCAAGAAGAATAGTAAGTGTTGTTAACTGTTGAAACATCTTTCCAGCCCTTACACCTAATGTCTTTAATATTCATAGCAAAACAAGGCAGGTTAAAGTAGCTCCATCTTACATATGAACAAACTAAACTTTAGTGACACTAAATGGTCTGCTCACAAACACAGAAGCAGTTATAGAATAAGTTAATACAAAAATCCAGGTAAGTATAGCCTGAAAGCCTGTACTCTTTCCTTTCAGTCACTTGGCACTACTGACTTATATCATGCTTACCTATATATTCAATTTTATATAGACAGGCAAAGTATTATACTTTGATCCTAGCATGAACAAATGGATAGAATTCAATCTAAGTAGAAAGAGCTGAAGTAGTCCCTTGACACATGAAATCTGACAACAGCAAAAGCAGTATTCGATGTTGGAAGCAGAACACAGTGGCTTCTCTCATTTGACAAGCCTGGTGACAGCACTAACCACATTAACATCTCAAAACATGATCTCATCATTCATCTCTTTGATTTCAAGATAACTCTACCCTGGAAATTAAATATTGTTCTCATCCTTGATGCAATGTATAATTTGAATAGAAAGCATTACATTATCTTGAAAACTCTTTTCAGTAATGTTCTTTACCATAGAAGTTAATGCTTAAGGATATCTCATTGGAGATCAAATCACAAACAACCACAGAAATATTGAACAGGCCTATTGCAACCAGTCAACTCCATCATGCAGAAAAATTGTTCATTATTTATAAAATCCAATATGGGAGTTATTCCATAAAACATACCAAAAAGTAGACAGAGAGGACTTCTCAAATGTATTAAGCGCAATGTAGATTTTCGTCTCTTTAAAGAATGTTACCTGTCTCTATGGAGTATAATACCCATATCGATCCAGTTTTGAAACAGACACCACTTCAGTTTTAAATATAATTATCATCTTGAAAATAGAGATTTTAACAACAGTAAAGTCACAGTGGTGATAGTTTAATTGCTTAAACGTGGCATGGTTTTCTAATACAGTAACAATTTATTTGCTAGCAACCTCTGTAGTATACTAACTGTTGTTTCACTTTTATCTTTTCCGGGTATGAAGAGGCCTTTTCCTTATGCCATTTGTATAATAAAATGAGTCTTTGTGCTGCAGGTATGTGGCACTGGGCAGCTTTCTTTGGTGAACTAGTTTGTCAGCAATTTCATTATCAGCATTTCTTTTTTTCCCTCTGAGTTATTTCACAACCATTCTAAATTGTATCTGGCCCAAACTTGGCATCTAAATTGCCAGTTTAGATAGAATTCTGTCTCAAAGAAAATCCCAATGTCAGTCTAATGAGCTGAATTGTGTATATATAGCACAGTCATTTTTAGGTAGCTCCAGTCTCTATTTTTAAACCCAACTCTAACTAACGTCTCAAGAGAATTATGATATATAAGCCATTGTTGATGAGAAGACTGTTGCTGCATTAATTTCTTAACTATCTTTCTCTATTAAGGGGTAGAATCTTGGAATCATTGTTTTGATCCTAAAAAGAAATTGATTCCCTTCAACAATGCTGTCCTGAAGGTATTTTTCTTTTGCAGTTGTTATTTGGCATAATTCACCCAGGTGAATCTTTTTTATAGTGTTAGTTTATCTTCAAACTTTTTGTTTGAACATCGACTTAAGCTGTCTTCCCATAGTTAAAGTGGGACAAAATCGATGCATTGTAGGCTTCCTCTGCTGCTTTGTGTGATAAACACTGTCTAACAAGTCGGCAAAAATCCATTTTGATGCTACTTCCCCAATTAGACCTGTTAAATTCTTTGAATGACTGAATTTGCTTTTAGTTTTACACCCAGATACATTGTTCAACTAATGTTTCAAAATAGAGTGAACTAAAGCACCATTAACATTCATTTCTAAAAAGGACTTTATTTTTTGTCTTTTATCAAGCCTGACTATAAGCAAATGAAATTGTAATTGTTTTCTTGAGATTCAGTGTAACTTGATTACCCTCTAAGTACTCAGTAATTTTGGGAAATTTTATTCATTCAGTCTGAATAGTTGCAGATGACTTGTGTGTGTATAAGTAAACTATGTCATTAGTGCAAGTTGGGAGAATACCTTTGAATATGTGTACTTACTTGGAAGCTCTCAAGGGAACAAATGCTGCATTCATTCAAGGAGTCTTTGTTACCCAGGCAAGACTCTGAGGTAGGTTCTCCAAGGGCTGAAATGTGATAAAACAGCTCACACACTCAGGAAGCCTGTTATCTACCATGGTAAACAACATCTACATAAAATCTTAAAAAGCAGGACTTTGTAGGATAAAGAGCAGAAGGAATGTGCAGTCACTGAGAAAACTCCAACCTTTAATTTCTGCTCTGTTCCTAACATAGGCAATTCAACTGAACTGACTGTTTCAACATAATAATCTCAACCTCATGTTTTGGTATGAATCAAAGAAGCTGGGTAAATCGGGTTTCTGGAAGATGGCACATGATTTACTAGGGCAAATGAAACTGCTCCACACACTTGACAATTATCAATCCTTCTGTAGGCTCGCTCCATAAATTCTTATAGCACTGTAATATTTAAAGAGCCAGATTAAAATCAAGGCCATGTTTAAACAATTAAACTATCATCACTGTGACTTTATTGTTGTTAAAATCTCTATTTCCAAGATGATAATTATATTTAAAATTGAAGTGGTGTCTATTTCAAAATTGGACCCTTGTGGGTATTATACTCCATAGATACAGGTAACATGCTTGAAAGAAAAAGCAAGATAGTTGAAAAGAGTGAAGTATCACAAGGAATAGTTGTTAGCCCTCATATCAATGAGAATAGAATAGTTCCACTTTAAAGAGTTTAGAGTTCAAATTCCCTCCCTATGGGAAAGTTAATGCTTTTAAATTAAGGTTATTTCACTAGATGGTGTCTTGTAGCCTAGAGAAGCCATCTGCTCCTATTGATGATACTTTATTACTTTATTAAACACCACATCATTTTTGAGATAGGAAAACAAACAAAAACAAAAAAAGCCTCATTTCATTGCTATGCACAATAAACTAAATGTGGTGGTAGTGTAATGGTTCTCAACCTTCCTAATGATTTACCCTTTAATACAATTCCTCTTGTAGTGGTGACCACCAACCATAAAATTACTTGCGTAGATACTCCATAACTATGATTTTGCTACTGTTACAAATCATAATATAAACATCTGATATGCAGATGGTCTCAGGCAACTCCTCTGAAAGCAGTGTTCAACCCCTTAAATGGCTGGTGACCCACAGGTTGAGAACTACTGATGTAGGAGGTTTGGGAGATGCTATGAAAATTTAAGTGGTATCTTTAAAAAACTGACTCAGCAGAAGCAATTACTCTGCAAGGATTTGGAACCTGTAGTGTTTAAAGAAACTGAAAGTGAAAAGAGAATTACAGCACAGCCAAGTTAACATGTCCTCATGTCTTGGCTCCTTTAGATTTCCAAGTCACACAGTACTCAGAATTATGCAGCACTACCACAGAATACACACTAACAAATCTAGTAAACTACTCTTCACTCACTGAGATTTTACAAACATATTTATTAAGCGTTAATAAGAAAAAAAATCTATTATTCATACTTCAGCTAACAGTGGACTTGGTCCTATTGAAATATAACAGATCAGTCTTGAGAATATATTGAATCTTATGAAACTCTCACCAATATTATTACACTATATTACACTATCTTCATACTAACATTAGATGTCTTCTTTTCAAATTAAGGTATACACTGTTGTGTAGAATAGGGTGCTCATAAAAATCACTTTAAGTCATTAATCTACATTTTTATAACAAACATGGATACAATAGGGGGAAAAGAAAAATTTGTATTGTTAATTCAGATAAAATGGGTACCTTCAGGGAAATTTTCACCGTACAAATAGGACTTAAGTTATGGCAGCTAATTATTACTCCCACTCATTGGATATAATTCATTTTATTGGACACAATTTGAGAAGTAACTAAAATATGTAATTCAAGTGATGGAAAAATAATTTACAATCCCAGAAAAAAGTCCATATTCCACTATCATGATTCAAACAAGACTCAGACACAAGAGCTCCTACTCTTTAGACAATGAACTTTTCTTTTTGTCAGCCTTTGGTTGCCCAATGTAAAGAATCCAAAAAGGAAGAAATATTGACTTGATTTCAAGGATTGAGTGTTTCAGTTCATGGTTACTTGTCTCCCTTGATTGTGATCTTGCACGGTTGCAGGTGAACATGATGTGGTGGCTCAGACAATAAAGTTGCTCATCTCCCTACAGACAGTAAGCAAAGAATGTGTACAAGCATATCATGCTGTGTGAGTAAGATTCTCCATCTGCATTGTGTTATACAATCCCCAAGCCTGTTAGACAAGCCATTAACATTCCACCAGCACCCAACATATGCAGTCTCATATACTGACTTGCTGTCACCCATGCCAATCATTTCTGGACCCACACAAGAAGAAATGTTATCAACTAACTTCTTTGGCATCTCTGAATCTAATCAAGCAGATCATCAAGATTACCCATCATAATCAGAAAATTAAAGGTTTCTTGTATTTCTACCCTTGTCCACAGTGATCAACTATGGAGTTAAGGAAACTAGGAATAGATTGAAGGGACATCTTTAGGGTAGAACAAGAATCATAGGGTGATTTGCCCCTTAACTGCCAAAACATTACAAAAAGCCTAGAAGATGAACTCAGTTCACTGTTTTAAACTACCCCAAGGCCAGAAGAGAGTCCCAATTTTCTGTAACTAAAATAGCTTACCTTATTCCTTGTAATTGCCACAGACTCTTCACATATATTTTTATAGGTGGATAAATATGAATGCTACAGACTAGCTTATATTCATAGAGCCAGATTTTCACTTTCTCCTTTGATTTCTTATCGTTCTTTGAGAATATTTTCCAGTAGTGCATTATAGGTCCTCCTAACTCATTACACATTAATTGAGCAATTTGAACCAAGTAAAATTCTTCAGTTGCCTTATTTTAAACACAAGAATTTTTCATTCATTCTTTTGTGAAGATCTAAATCATGTCCTTATATACTGGGAACTTGCTAGAGATTTGTACTTATGCATACTGGTCCTATAATGGAATGACCAAGATAGTTCTTCTAAATCTAACTATGACAGATTTTAAAAACAAAAACACTTGTATTTAGAAAGAGTTACAACAGTGAAGTTAATTATGATTTAAATATTAAAGCTGTTGTTTTCTGCATGATTTTTTGTTGTTGTTTACTGCTTCATTGCATATCTACCCAGGGAGAAAATTCAAATAGGTCTCCAAATCATTAATGTGGACGTGTTTCCAAATTTAAAAACATGAATGACTTCAGTGTTTAGGAAAAAGATTCATTGAACACATGCAATGAATTCAGGAAAATGTGTATTAAAAAATGAATCTGTTGAAGATGAAACTTGTCTATTCTATCTCCTTAGTAACTGGCTATATTTCAAGTAGGTTAACTATTCTCCATAAGCCTGGATTAGAGTGCTTTAAGAGATTCAAATTTATTCTTATAATCTGAGGACATCACAAAAATCAAATCATATAAAATATGAATTATGATTCTGAACTACTGATGTAGTATTGCCAATGATATGAATTCAGAATTGTACTGTATATGCTGTAGGAAACTACACACAACAAACAGAATGATTGTGTAACAGGAATTTTAAGAGCTCCATGAACTGCGATGACAAAAAAAAAAAGAAATCAATATGGTGATTCTGGAAATTAACCTACCTCAAGACCCAGGAGCATATACTCAAAGGATACTTCACTCTACCACAAGAGCACTTCCTCACCTATGTTCACAGAAGCATTATTCAGCCAGAAATTATATAGCCAGAAATTGAAAATAAACTAGATGCCCTCAAATGATGAATGGATAAAGACATTTTTACATTTACACAATGGAGTATTACTACTCAGCTATAAACAACAACAACAACAAATTACCTCATGAATTTTGCAAGAAAAACTCATCCTGAATGAGGTAACCCAGTTTCAGAAAGACAATCATGGTATGCACTCACTTATACGTGGCTATTAACTGTTAATTAAAGGAGAAAGGTTGGAATATCCGCGGACCCAGAAAGACTATGCAGACTCCAATGGGAATACAGGTCGTATTAAAGTGAACAGATGTTGCAAATGGGCTTGGGGAGGATGGGAATGGAGACCAGGATGGGGAGAGGAATGGAGGGAGAGAATATATGGAGACATAACCAAAGTCGGGAACAATTAGGGAGAAATTAGGAGACCTAGTGTAGTAGAAACCCACCAGGATCTAAGAGGAAGACCTTAGCAAGGATCTCTTAGGGGATAGGGAGCCTGAAGAGGCCATCTTCTGTAGCCTGTAAGACTTCCTTTGGTAGTATTGAGACACCTCCCATCCACAAAATCTCTGACCTCTCAGCAGGATCCTATGGGACAATGGAAAGGCAGAATCCCATGCCAAAAGAGGGAAGCCCTGCCAGATACTTTAGGTCAGACCAGGAATTAGAGACTGAACAGCCCAGAGCTGATTTCTAGTGATGTCATGCTGTGCTCATAGATCGGTACCTAGCCCAATCTTCATCAGAGTGACCCTTGTCAACAGCTGATGGGAGCATATACAAAGACCCAGAGCCAAACATCATGCAGAGTTTGGGAACCCAGCAAAATATGAGGAGAGGGATTGTGGGGGCCAGAGGGGTGGGGGTCAAGGACACTAGGAGAAAAAGCCCCACAGTGTCAACTAACCAGTACTCTTAGGTACTCACAGACATTGAAGGGGCAGACACGAAACCTACAGGGTTCCCTAAATATATCATATGGTTTCCTGGCTTGGCGTGTTTTCATAACTCCTGTAGGCTGAAGTGGGGGAGTCTCTGGCCCTTTTACCTCCCATTGGGACACTTTAGCTCCCACTGATTGCCTAGTCTACTCTTGATGTAGGTACTAGTACCTGGCCTTGTTCCATCTTGTTGAGCTATGCCCTGTTTGGGGAGTAACCCCTCGAAAGCTATTCTTTTCTGGGGAAAAGCAGGGGTGGGGAGGGTTGGCTCCTGTGTGTGTGTGTTGTGGGGGGTAAGATCTAAAGGAGAAGGAAGATGAGGCCTACGTGGGAAGAGTGGAGGAGGGGTGCCAGAATGTATTGTATGAGAAAAGAAAAGTAAACTTAAAAAATGTAGAAAAACTAAATCAATCAATGGCAAAACATTGGAATGTAAACAAGAGAGAAATCTAATAATGCCCAGTTGGTCTGGCCTAAAGTTTTCCAGTTGTTCTTCTGGGACAGTTTGACAAATGGCAATGAAAAACCACTTAGATACATTTCTTCTTTCTCAGTTACAATTGTCCAGGAAAACAGAATAACCTGAATATAAAAGCCCAATGAAAACAACTCCAGTTCAGTTAAGCTTTGAGGATTCTCCTCTACTTTGATTTTTAGAAAATAAAATAGTGAATTGTTAGGCAATATTGGTAAGTAAACAGGAAAGTGGGAAATGTATGTGCTGATTACAAAACTCATGGTTTAGCCAAGGATTTCATGAATACTGGTTGATATTTTTCCTAAAGTATATGTGAATGGGTTACTATTCTTATTGATGTTGCAAAGTACTTGACAAAAGCAACTTAAGGAAAGACAGGTTTATTTTGGATCACAGTTCAAGGATACTGTTTATCAGTGTGGAAAAGACATGTCAGCAGAAGGTTGAGGGAGCTGGTTGCATTGTATCCTTTGTGAGGAAGCAGATCAAGATGAAGACTGTTGCTCCATGCTGTTTTTGCTTTTTATTCAGCCTGCTACTATGAACCTTGGAATAGTGAGCTCACGTATAGGGTAAATGTTATTACTCACTGCTGTTGCTGTTTGTTTGTTTTGTTTTTTAAGACAGGATCTCACCATGGAGTCCTGGGTGTCCTGAAAATCTTTATGTAGACCAGGGACAGCCTTGAATTCACAGAATTCCTCTGACCCCTGAGTGCTGGGATTAAAGGTATGTGCCACTAAGTCTAGCGTTTTGCACCTTAATATAGTCAGTCTATAAACTCTCCCATAGATATGCTCAGATCCTGCCAAGTTCACAAAAATAACAATTGCATTTTTTAAACAGAAATATTAATTTGCAGAAATTGAAGCTTTAAAAAACACCACAGTTGCAACACTTTTGAGATGTTATCTGTGTAAAATTAAAATAAAGTCTCAGGAATATTTATATTCATTATAAAATAAGAATGAATTTTATCATGAGTTTTCTTTAGTCTTGAAAATGTCATATATGTACAAAATGTGTCTTAATAATGTCTATCTCCTGTTCTCTCCCTCTACCTATTACTCTACACTGTAGCAAACACATCTCCCTCCCAATTTCTTATTCTCTTTTCTTACATATAATTCATTGAGTCCAACTCATGGTGCCCATAAGCTCCTGGATGTGGGATCATCCAGTGAGCCATGAGCAGACAACCAGTATACCGGCACCCTTCCCCCAAACAAAAGCATGTCTTTTCTTTCTCTAAATCCCTCTTTTTGTCTTTCCGTCTATTTTTTCCAATACTGAGGATCAACCTGAGGCTTTTGCAATGCTCCTTAAGTACTCTATCCTGCAGATATATATTGAGGTCATGGAGGTCATTGCTAAAGACGGGTGACAAAGGAGACAAGTAATACCTTGAATGTGGGGCATTCTATTTAATAGATAGAAAAAGGAGGGAAATGAAAAAGTCAACTTGCTACAGGAATTTTTGTTTTTTGTTTCTTTTGTTTGTTTGTTTGGTTTGTTTGTTTGTTTTGGTTTGTTTTTTTCCTTTGGAGACAAGGCTTCTCTGTTGTAACTCTGGCTGTCCTGGAACTCACTCTGTAGACCAGGCTGGCCTCAAACTCACAGAGATCCACCTGCTTCTGCCTCCAGGTGCTGGTATGAAAGGCTTATGTCACCACTGCCTGGCAATATGGGCACTCTTATAAATCAGAATTGATGAAAATATTTTAAAAGCTGAATTTTCTTTTGCAATTTTTTAAAAAATTAATTTGGATTTATTCATAGGATGTAGCATTGGTTGCAAAAAGACATTGTCATGCAAGCACATATTATACATTTAGCCTATTTCCTCACTACACTATCTTCACATTAACGCCTCTTGCTCTCCTACACAGTTTCATTCTACTTTCATGTATCTATATAAAATTGATTACTAACAAACGTAAGAAGATATATGATATTTATCATTGTGTGACTGGATTGTTTGTATTTCCTCGAAATTATATAATTTCATTGTTATTTATGTCTGAAAAGATCTTCATCATATATATAAAATATTATGTATTATATAAAAACATAATTAATATATTAATACTAATATATTAATTACATATATTCTAATACTCTTCCATTATTTAGCTCAGTTATATAAATTAGCTATTATGAATAGTGCTGCAATAAACATTGATGCAGAAATATGATTGTGAAATGCTCACTTTAAATCTGACTCCAACATCTTATAGCAATCTTTCCTACAATTAATCTTAAACTATTTAGAAATTCAGATTAATCCTAACTAATACCTATTCCTTTATGTATAATTTGAAATTTATACAAATATTCAAGTTGAAGATTACTATCTTCTTTTTTCTTTTTTGAGACAAGGTTACTCTATGTAGCCTGGTTGTCCTGGAACTCATTAATTATATACACCAGGCTAGTCGTGAGTTCACAGATATCTGTCTGCCTCTGTCTCTCAATTCCTGGGATTAAAGGCATGTATCATCACACCTGGCATACTGCCCTTTTAGTATACCTAAATTTGGTGTTGTGGTAATTTGGTTAGTGTGCTCCCCATCAATTCCATGTGCTGTATACTATTTGGAAAAAATCTTCATTGCAAAACCTAATGAAGGTTCTCTGTATGAAAGTATTCAAGACTGAAGGTAGGAATGAATCAACTGTCCCTTTAATCTTACAGAAAGAAGAGTAGCATACAGAGGACAAGAGAATCCATTTCACTCCACCACTCAATCCACCACTGTATTTATAAGCCAAGAATGACAGGAATTTTCTGTGGCCATCAATAGCTGGGGTAGGAGGTTTAGAAAAAATTAAGTCACAGACAAATGACAGAGTTATATCAAAATCCAAAGCCAAGATTACATGATAAATCAGGCTTCAGCTAAAACGACTTAAAAAAAAAATGTTTGGCCGTGTTCAACGTGCACATATTTTCTCCCAGAAATATCAAAACCTCACTAGGCTAAAACTAGATACATAGATACATATCAGGTGTAGAAGTTACAGTTTTCATCAAAGCAGAATACACCAATGCCATTCTAGACATCAAATGTCATCTTACTCATAATTTCCTTTCCTTTCCAAAACTTTGTTCTCATCTTTTTGCCCTCCCTTCCCAAGTGCTAGATTCCTAGCTTTGATTTGTAAACTCTTCAACTTTGAGGGAATAAATTATTTTTAAAATAAATTTAATAAATTTAAATACAAAAGAAGAAAAATAAAATAACATTATGGATGTCTGAAAAAAGTAATAAGGAATCATACTATTACCTATATATCTTTAAAAGAAACCTGTAGTTCCCATAATTGTGTTCCCCTGTAGTTTAAGTGAAATTTTCTCATTTGGGCTGATGGTGCTCCCTCTAACAATTAAGGACCATCTAACAAAACCATAACATCAGGCATGAGAAGCCCTCTTTTGAGTTGTTGGTCAGGATTGTCCAAGATATTCCCAAAACATATAGCCTATTGCTATTGCCACTAGAAGTGGAAATTGATTAAGACAGTAGATACCTTAGAAAAAATTTCCAGAGACCCCTAAATTAGAACTGACTTACATGACCATCTCCCTGAGGGAGAACTAGCTTTCATGGTATCAGAAGGAGCTATGCAAGCTTCCAAATAGGAAAGTAAGCAAAATCCTGCCTAGCTGTGATACCTACAAACCACAACAATGACCAACATGGCATCGGAACTTTAAGGATGCAGTGGTGGCTCACATACCTTAATGATAGCCAACAGCTGTCTAATAATTTACCTTAAGACCCACTCAACAAGAGAGAAACCATGTCTTGTACTGTAAAATTACCCACTGATAAGTGTGGTCTTTACCCCTCAATAAGGAGTCTTCTCTTTGCAATAAACTGAAATCACTACAGAAAGTCATAAGCAAAGTGAAGAGTTGTGGAGCCCAGCCCCAATGAATACGTCTATAAAACACTCATGCCTAAAGCTCAGAGAACAGATTAAAAGAGGGAGCAGAAAGATTGTATTAGTCAGAGAACGAGGGAGTTTGCTCTGAGATTGTGTCGCCTAGTAATGTCAGAAGCTACACCTATAAATTCTCGTCAAAATAAAAAGAAAGTGTGTTTGTGTGTGTGTGTGTGTGTGTGTGTGTGTGTGTTTATGTGTGAGTGTGAAAAAGAGGAGGGAGGGAGAAAGGAAAGGAGATGTGCATATGTGCATGGGTGTGGAAATGTGAGTCAAGGGATTCCTGTGGAGATCAGAGGATAACTTACTTTGTGGAGTCAGTTCCCTCCTTCTCTGGCTCAAACTCAAATTGTCAGGTTTGTGTTGCAAATGCTGCTACCCACTCAATCATTTTGCAGGTCTTTGACTATTCTTTTTTAAACCACCTCATTTGTGGTATACCATTATAATATTCACAAGCAATTAATGCATTTGGAATCCTGATATTTCAATACTTAAACATAACTCCTTTGCTGCAACTCTGATCTGTTTGACAACAATATGTCCATCTTCTCCTTTGACCTATCACTTGAGAATGTTCCATATTAACCAGCAGTAAGTAACAATTTTCCTGACTATTGCCAATGTATATTTGCAAGTATATAGATCTGAACTATCTCAGATTTCACACTGAAATCTGCGTTCTTATGTTTTATATAAAACAGAATCAAAAGAGAAAAGAAAGAATCAACATTATGTTTTCACAGTGAAATTACAGGAACATCTATATATTGCTCATTTTAGAATAGATATGAGCTGAACTCCTCTTATTATTGTTCATTTAAATTATAGCTGTGCTAGTTATTTTATTTTATTTTATTTTATTTTATTTTATTTTATTTTATTTTATTTATTTTCAACTTGACACAAGCTAGATCCTCTACGAATATGGAACCTCAAATGAAAAAAAAATGCCTCTATCAGACTGACCCATAGTCAAGTCTTTATATGAGTGTATGTGGTGGCGGGCATTTTCTTGATTAATGATTAAAGAAGAACCCAGTCCCCTTTGGGCAGTGCCATTCATGGGCACTTATTTGTATAAGAAAGAAAGCCAGATCTTACTGAATCAAGCCAATAAGGAACATTCATAATCTTTGTTTCAGATCTTGACTCCACCTTTTTTTTCTGTTTTGGTTTTTCAAGACAGGGTTTCTATGTTATAACTCTGGCTGTCCTGGAACTCACTCTATAGGCCAGGCTGGCCTCGAACTCACAGAGATCCACTTGCCTCTGCCTCCCAAATTCTGGGATTAGAGGAATGCACCACCACCACCTGGCTGACTCTAGTTTTTTTTTTTCCTTAGAGTTACTGCATTGGCTTTCTGTAATGATGGAGAAACCGATAAAAGAACATGAGTACACAGAGGTAGAGATTGTTGCATGTCACCTGCTATACATGGCTAAAATGTCACTGACTAAAGGTTCATATGCCCTTTCCAGAGTAATTATATTTCTAAATATGAATTTATGAATATTTTAAGGGTCTCTATCTCATAATTATTTAAAACATTGTGATTCACTCACTGTTAGTACTTCAATACTAAGCATACTTATCCCTCAACTTGATTTGTTCTTCCAGTATAGGACATTTAAAATTGTCTCAGTGAGACTTTTGAATAAATAACACTTGGGTTTTGAAGACTTGCTGATTGCCAGATATTTTATTATACATTAAAAATGTGAAAATTCTTCACTTCTATGAGACTGTTACTTCCTGAAGAGAGCCCTTTCACATTTTGGAGGTACCAATAAGATCAATCAAGAAGGTAAAAAAATGAGTCTGAGTTAAAATCTTATTTAGTAGAGAAAAGAAAAGTAAAGAAATACATTATTCCTTTTCTCTTACAAACCTTAATTTTCATGGCAACAAACCATGAACATAGTCTTTGGAGTCATGATATTATGGACCTTTCTTGAGCAAGATTTCTGCCAACTTGGCAGGTCATAGAATTTCCATATGGTTCTGTAAATGAATTTACATTATTTTTTTCATGGCAAGTTGGAATAGGCATGGGTTTCACATCTCTCCTCATAATATAGCATCAGTCTTGAACATACAATTCATACAAATGTTTCCTGGAGTCCAAATGATGTTTACTTTATAAGTCACAGTGTCTCCTTACAACCAATGTCATTAATCTTGACTAACCGGTGTTTTGTATAAGATTTCAAATTAATAAGTTTAAGTAAAGTTGGATGGATTTAATTTTATAGTTTAACCTATCATATAGCTTAATGTTGGTCCTTTGTTTAAATGAATGTCTCATAGTTTGCTATGTTTTGCTTTATGGAAAGAAATAGTCTTTACACACACATATCAGCATTCAAGCCCCAAAACTTTTGTTTTTGTGTTTCACTGAAGATACATTTGATACTGATTGAACATACTCTAATATTCTTCTGACATGTTTTTAGGCTGTGTGTTAGTTTGGTGAATGTTTATGAGCTTATCTGATCCGTGTACATAATGCTTAAAGATTTGTTAAAGAAAAATTATGTTGGCTGACAATGTTGTGACAAATATGAATGCCAGTGGTAGAAAGGATGAAAATATTTACCCGTGAAACGACAAACCTTGATAAATAGGAAAATCAGCCAAGGTGATGAGGTTTTGGAAGGGGAAAAATATGTGTAGGAAAAATAAAGGGCAATGAATGCACCTGTGCCACAAAGCTAAATGCTCATGATGCCAAATTTCTAATAAGCAAGGCACGTGAAAAAATCATTTGCTGCATGAGAACTGATCAAGATTGATGAGAGAATTCACCAAGTGATTAAGATAAAAATGCCATTCTATTAGGATTATCATGTCACCCAGAAATATAAAGAAATGGTAGGGAATTCTCATATTAAAGCACGTAAGAAAAATTAAAGGAATTTCAATTCTGGTAAATAAGGAATATTGGCAAGAATTGATTGAAAACAGGATGTAATGGATGAAAATAAGCAATGTTCAATAAAAATCTAAATTTAAGCTCCTAAGACAATATTTAGTAAGTAGCCTAGCATGTATATCATTAAAGGAGAAATGACTCTGTTAGAGATATATGAGGCCGAGCTGCACCCAGTTCCGTCGCATTTTTCTTTATGCTGGTTCATGAGAGATAAAAGCTATTTTTTAGAGATTCCTGCTGAGGAACATGAAATCCTCAAACAAAGGCAATTATATTCATGCCATAGCAGGTAGCAACATAATTAGAATGATTAAATGAGAGTAAAGTCCAAGAGTTGAGTAAAGTAGCAATGAGTTCAGAGTGAAAGACTGTTAATGAAAGATCTGTCCTCTGAAACAATTTGGGAATGTTGAGAAAATGCTGCACACAACACAACTTGCAAATTTAAAGTTAATTTTTAAATGACACAAATAATAGATGAATAAAAATATATACTGAATATCATAAAAATTCAGGCAAGTATTGTAATTTAAACTGCCTTACTCACCAGTCAGTGCTATTCACCTGCTCAGTAATCCCTGTGATCAATTGGCCATTTCTACTCTGTAGGCTGCAGTTCTCAACCTGTGGATTGTGACCACTCTGGGGGTTTAATGACCCTTTCACAGGGGGTGCCTAAGATCATCTGAATATCAGATGTGGTTAGGGAACGCTAGAACATAAGGAACTGTATATAAGGGTAACAGCATTAGGAAGGTCAAGAAGTACTGCTCTGGGCTTATAAATACGTAGTCATTCTTTATCTAGTATTCCACAATTAACTTTTTTTCTTCAACACCATCTTATTGTTCATCCTATTCAAATACATAGAAATCTACCTCTTGTGTTAAGTACCATGTAATTACAGGTAACATGAATATAGAGCAGTGTTTTAAGTATGAGCATAGTCACAAACTTTTAACATGCTTGACATTTTTTCTCTCCATAATAAACAATGCTGTCATGAACATTCACAAAAGCAACACATTGTAAATATGTGCAAATAGATACTTATCTGGGACATAGTAAGACTGCTAGAATGAATAGTATCATTGCCTTAATTGGGATTACTATTGTTGTGTTAAACACCATGACCAAAAGCAACTTGGGGAGGAAAATGTTTAATTTGGCTTAAACTTACCATAGTCCATAATGAATGGAAGTCAGGGCAGGAATCTAGGGGCAAGAACTAAAGTATAGGATATAGTAGGATTCTGCTTACTGGCTTGCTCTCAAGACTTGCTAAGTTTGCTTTCTTGTACAACCTAGTACTACCTGCTCACAGGTGGAAATGCCCACAGTAGGCTGGGTGCTCCCACATCGATCATTAACCAAGAAAATGTCCTTCAGACTTGCCTACAGGTCAACAAGATATAGACATTTTCTCAATTGTGATTCTATCATCTCAGATAACACAAGCTTATGTCAACCTGACAAAAAAACTAACCATCCCAATATATCTAGGTAGATACTATGTGCACACCATCATAAGACCATTCCAAATTAATAATAATAACATGTATGTATGTTAGTATTTGTTTCTCCAAATTCTTAACCACACTAGAACATTAGAATTTTTCTCTTATCCTATTGCATCCTTGCCCTTCCTTTTCCTATCTTATAAGAAAAGTATATGTCTTAATTGTGTGAATTTGTATTTCTATAAATGTTCGTGAGACAGAGGGTTTTTTGATATATTTATTGGTAATTTCTGTCTTTTGTGTGAATGTAATGATAATGTCTGTATATTAATTTCTTTTGGTATTTTAGTCTTGTCCTCACATTTCAAATCTGTGTCCATTACATAAAGCATAAACATTTTTTTGCCCAATCTAGAATTTTTCTCATAAATGTAGTATCATAATTTAGAATCCAGAGGTTTAAAACTGACTTAATCCCATTAACATATTGCCTATGACCATGAACCAGAAAATAAAGTACTGTATATGATCTAGCATGAAGCAAACAATAATTTAGAGTAAATGTTGAAAATAGCAGTGAGATAAAACAAACAGGGAAAAAGAAAGAAGCAAAGTTAAACTCATAAAGAGAAAAAGGAGAAGAAAAATTCACATGAAAAATAATTTCTTTGTAACAAGAACTTTCAAAACCAAAAGTAAATATATGTAAAGATGGAGAATAAATGCTAACAATATACACTTAAAGAAATTAAAATAAAAATAAAATCAAAAATTGAGTAAGATAAAGATAATATAACAAAGGGGATATAAAGGGAAATTTGTGGCAGGAAGAAGAAAAGAAGTAAAAAGAAAAAAATTGGTCAGCAATGAAAAGTTCATTTAAAGAAATTAGATACACACATGAAGGGGAGTAAAAACTTCAAACATGTGTGAACACAGTAAAGAATAAATTTAATAGTGTAATAAAAAAAGAGATAAAATATTGGAGAAGATTTTGGGGCATCCAACATTAGTTATATGAATGGAGTTAGACCATTGAGTTCATGCACTCTTCTCTTCTCTGTGATACATGCTGGTTTTGAGCCTTATTGGACAAGTGCTGATGTCAGCCAGAACTATCTTCTTCACTTTAACATCCTCCTTTCTTGAGTACCAGGGACATTTGTGAGCCACACTTTGCAGTCTGTAGGGCCAGTTATTTTACCTTCCTGAGACTTGACAGCTAACAGCCCTCCCCAGCTTGGCTTTAATTCTAGTTGCAGGTTTCTTCAGGTTGCCTTGCAAGTCAGGGAAGCAACCATAACACTATGACCTGTATAGGTCCTAAATCTGTCTTAAAATTTCAGGTCTTCCTGGCCATGAATCATGCAGCTATGGGCATCAATTAGCCCACAGTAGCATTAGCATTTTCCAGCAGCAGCAGTGACCAGCAGACAGGTGGCTCCAGAAGTTGATTCACCCTGGGACCTCAGACTCAACATTTACATTCCAGAATTCTTCTCTGTTAATGAAGTGAATTTCCAGCAACTGAGAGTAGTGTTGCCTTTCCCTGTGCACTGCACTGTCTAAGCCATACCTCCTGGCACATGTGTTTTCATCTGGTCATTGTCAAATCCTTTTGCTCTCCACAACTGCCTTCCATGGATATATCTTGCCCTGAGGATACAAAATTAAATTCTGGCTTTCTACTTTATGGTTATTCCCCATTCTCTCCACTTAAAGCAGTTCAGTTTCAAACCATAGGTTCTTTCTGGGATGCCACGTAGCAACTGCCCTCTGAGTCCTACAGAGTTATAACATGATATTCTTCTCCAGTGCTGGCCCATCTTCCAGAAGAATCAGTGTATCATCAAAACCTATGACTCCCTTTGAGGCTTGTGGGAGTTAAGTGTTTGTTCTGAAGGTAAGATTGCCACAACAGTGGTATTCTCTGTGGTTTAATTCTTTTTGCTGCACTATTACTTTGTTACTTTGCAGTCTTCAATATCCCATCGTTTTTGAAGTGTTTTCTCTCTAACTCTTTGGAACAGACTTGACTTCTTAGCCTAACCCACAGAAGTTTCTTGCCAACTATTTTAAGTTGAAATGTTTTTCCTTTTCTTTATTTTACTCCCTTGTCTCTGTCTCTCTCTCAGTCTCTCTGTCTCTCTTTCTCCCTGGAATTTCCTACATATGGGTTTTCTGAGGATAGATCACCCGTAAAAATTTAGAGATAAGTTGTATGTTTTATATACTTTTAATGCACAGCTTAATTTTTTCACTAGTTTTTAAATTTTTAACAAAAATCATGTAATCTATATTACAATTGTTTTCATTTTTCCACGAGGAAAGAAACGTTTTTTCTGGAGGTGGCACAATGCAGAGGAAACGTATTTATCAGAAAACTTTACAATTTCAGAAAAGAGAGAGAACCTGCAGTTTTCAGGCCTAAAAGCTAACATTTTATCCACTCCAAACTGGAACCTCCTGTAGAGAAGTGTTCAGAAAAGTGGAGCTCTTTGGGAGCAGAAAGTTAACATAATTATATAGACTGTTTTTGAGAGCTTGAAAGATTTGTATATGGTCAAAATGTGTCTACAATTTAGAAATTGAAAATACTGACATCTATTTATCAGGACATCTGGTTTTGTGTTAAATTTTAAATGTTGTCCTAGTTTGCTTTCTGGTGTTGTGATAAGACATTGACCAAAAACAACTTGAGAATTTATTTAATTTTACACTTTATGGCATGGCAGGATCTCAAGGCAGGAACCTGGCGGTAGGAGTTCAGCAAAGACCATAGAAGAACACTGCTTACTGACTTACTTCTTCCGTCTTGTTCAGCCTGCTTTCTTATACAACACTAGACAACCTGCCTTGGGGTAGCACTGTTCAAAGTGGAATGTAACTTCTGACATCATTCGTTAATAAGAAAAATGCCCCACACTTTTGCCTGCAGGCCAACCTGATCTAAAAACTCTCTCAGTGGAGATTTCCCTCTTCCCAGGTAACCTTAATTTGTATCAAATTACAAAGACTAACCAGTACAAATTTCCTTATAAATGCCTCTATATATGGGGAAAATGAGTGAAGTTATAGAAAAAAGCTTTAGAATTAACATGAAAATATGTGTAGAACTAGCGATGACCACATAAAAATGACTAATGTACAAGAAATTTATGAAGAATAATGATATAAAAATAAACCTTATGAGTAATCATTTTTTCATTGAAGCATCATAATCGTCTTATAAATATTAGCCACCTTATGCTGTTATCTGCATGTAGAAACAGAGGGAGGATTCCTGTTTTGAATATATGGCTCTGATAGAATACAGTGATGAAACAACTTCGAGGGAAAACAGTTTTGTCCACTTACAATTCAGGGTTCATCACTGAAGAGCAGTGGAGTCAGGAATTTGAAGTAGCTAGTTACTTCACAGTCATGAAGAGTGAGCAATAAATGTATTTATGCCTAGTACTCAACTCAATTTCTCTACCCTTATACTTTAGGGCCCAAAACCTAGGAATGGTGTCCCCCAATTTTGACTGGGCCTTTAAGCATCAATTAAGGCAACCAAGAAAATCCTACAGAAATTCCCAGAGGCTAAACTGACCTCTTTACAATCTCTCTTTAAGACTCTTTTCCAGATGATAGGAATTCTGAGTAATGTGAGATGAAATGTAAAAATAGTATTAGACAGCAAATTCTGGGGTGAATGTAGGACAGAGAAATTGCTATACGTTCTTGATGGAAGTGTAAACTAGTCCAGCCACTTAGGACATCCTTCTGGAGAATTCCCCTCACAAAAAGTGGAAATAGAATTACAATATGATCAAGCTGGCCATACCACTCTTGGATGATCCACACTCAAAGGACTCACTAATGTCTTAGTACGGGACACTCGAACATATTCATTCCCTCTCTACTCACGATAGCATGGAAATGGAATAAACCTAGATATCCATCAATTGATGAATGGATAATGAAAATGTGGTACATATACACAATGGAATATTACTCAGATGTAAAGAAAAATGAAACCATGAAGTTTTCAGGTACATGGATTAAACGGAAAAACTATATCAAGTGAGATCAGCTATGCCCCACAAAACAAATGTCATGTATTCTCTCTAAGTGTCCTAGCTTCAAAACTTAGTTTTTTTATGTTTAATATGGAGTATATGTAGAAGGTAGGAAAGTAAAAATGGGTCACTGGCAGGGGTTGTATTCTTAGTGGGGGGAAGATAGAAGAATATAGGAATAGAATGTGGGCATATTGGAGGCACAAGGCTTCCAGTAAGTTCTTTAGTGATGGAAGTCAGGAAATGAAGGGGAAGGGGAAGACTTAACCAAATTTAAGTGTGCATGAAAAGGCTACCTTGGTTTTGCAATTAAATTTTAAAAATTAATAATAGTTTATAGTAGAACACATCTGATATGAAAAAGCACAATGGGGGTGATATCTGGAAGTAAAGATTTAAGCAGGTATAGGGAAGGGGTATGAAGAAAAGGATGCAG
The DNA here is from genome assembly GCA_026225945.1 of Cricetomys ansorgei. NCBI lineage: Eukaryota > Metazoa > Chordata > Mammalia > Rodentia > Nesomyidae > Cricetomys > Cricetomys ansorgei. Next base: position 1,962,420 of record JAMJFZ010002798.1, read on the forward strand.
GAAAAAACTTTATGACACACAATTAGTTTTTAAGCTAATTAAAAATTATAGATTTTTTAAAAAGAAGTTTGAACAGAGATACCCTATATTAGTGAACAATTCTGCTCTCAGAAGACATCGTTTATTAAATGAAAATCTCAGTGCAGGGTGCAGGTTGCCTCCCCACAATTTATTGGTCAGGGAGGTTCCAGAGGCACCTAAAACAATATAGCTGTTGCTCTTGGTTGCCTACCATAACTAGATGGTAAGACCATATTGCTGAAGACAGCACACAAATTGGTTACAAGACACAGAGAAATCATTATTGAACTGATCAGTAAACTAACTTCTGCTGTCTAGTGTTCATAGTGCTAGAAGATGCTATACAAGATGTTGAAGAAGAAAAGACACTGATTCTCTTATACAGATTTGGGCCCTTTGGTTTAGATCACTATGCTGTCAGGCAAGAGACATCCAGTGTAACAGTGACATGTTTGTTTATGGGTGTAATAAACTGTTCTGCTCTCTGGATTAGATCTGAAGCCTTATCTGCAAGAGATAATTTGTGCCTGGCATTGTAAACATAGTCAAAACCCTGGGCTATTGGGAAACCTATTATTATTGGTTTCCTAGGTGGTCATGTGAAACAGCTTTCTGAATATTTATGTTTCTATTCATAGATTTCTTCTGCTCTCAACCTTCTTCCATGAAGCTTTTTACTGGAACAAGCAGTGGTTTACACAGAGACTTATTTCTGTTCAAAGAGCAGAGAATATGTGCCTGTAAGTACTCAGTCATAGATGGAATATCTACATCTACCTCCTCCATGCTAGAACTCAGAGACTATCATGAAAGAGTATATAGAAAGAATATAAGCACTGAAGGTAGACAGGAATGGTATAAAATTCTTTCTTTTGCATTTAACTTTTCTGTTGTACACATGAACTACTAGCAACTATAGCAAATACATGAGTCCAGCACAAAATAAACCCAGCTACGAATTCTGGTGAGGATAGGGCAAGGCACCCAAGGCCCAGCCCCTTGTTGAGGAACTGTTGATACCTGATGGCTGCTAAGAAAGAGTCAGTTTTCTGTATGGGTATGACCACTGGTAGGTTTCCCATGCCCCAGTGAATGACTGCACATCCATGCACATATGAGGAGCACTAATTGGACTCAGTTGATTAAAAAGATAATTTAAAAGTAACATGAAATTGCAACATGGATCCTGAAGAGAGTAGGAGGGGAATGGTAAGGGATCAGTGTGGTCAAGATATAGTTTAATTAGATATGTATCCACAGGTGAATGAATTGGGTATTCTCCATACTCTTGAAATTAAAATATATCATTACAAAATAAAAACCTCTCTTCCCAGGGGACTTTAATTTATGTTAAGTTGACAATTAAAAATAAATATCACAAGATGTTAGCTACAGAAGGGTCCTGTAATTTCAATTCACTTGAACATTTTAGCTTGAGTGTTTTTGAGTTCATGTCGTTTGTTATATTATTATGTCAGCATTTAGCCTGAATATTATACAAAAGATGCTATACAAATATATAGCAGTTTTACAAAATATTGCAAATGCTATTTTGTGGTTGGAAATGTTTCAATATGGAGATATACCTCAGTGCCTGACATATAAGAGATCCTATATTAAATTTCTATCACCACTAATAATAACAACAATTATTCCTATATTGTTATTATTATTATTAATAATGCTTCAATGAAATAAACCCTAGCTGAGCAACATCCATCTGCACAAATCTGATATTACCTTCATCAATATATAAAAAGGAAAACCAGGCTTTGTGAATGGCATTTGTTTCTTCTGTTTTAGCTTTTGAAGAGAATATGTGTGTGCTTCTGTCAGGCAATAACATTAAATAAAAAGTATTTAGTACTTTTTACTGATAAACTTGAGCAATTTCTTTAATATCAGCAATTGACTCTGTAAGGCCAAACAGAATTCTAGGAATAAAGAACATATTTCTCAGTGTTCTCGTGTCTATATTGATAAATAACCCAATCTCAAGACTAAAAACTATGACAACTGCTATGCAACCATTTGTTTTACCTCATTTTACCTCAAATTAAATAAGAAATAATAAAATCCAACCTCTGACTGCAGTTGTAGATCTGACAATGTCTTCCTTTGGGGTTCTGTATTTTTTATTAATTGTCATGAGATACACTGGAGTTTTGAATTCTTGTCTCTGATGACTCAATCTTTTTATTCTTATGTAGTTGTGTGTCTGTTTTTCTGTCTGTGTGTCTGTATGAGTATGTGTGTGTCTGTTTATGTATGTGTATGGGTATACAGGTGCCACAGCACATGTGTGTGTATGTCAGGTCACAGGTTGTTGGGGGGCAGGCTCTCAGTTCTCACCTTCCATCTTGTGAGTCCTGGTAATCAAACCTAGATTGTTGGACTTGACTACAAGAGCCTTTACTTACTGAGCAATCTTGCTGGCCCTAGTGTCTTACCCCAATAGCATCCCTTGATTGGAAGTCTATTCTGTTTGCTATTGGTATAGAATTGTAGAACCTATAACTTACATGGTATACTTTTCTGTCTTTTAATTTTTAATATCTGATTTTTCTTTAAAGTGAAATTTTATATGTAGATGTCATCTAGATAAAACTTTAATTGCTTTTTCCCCTCAATTTGTACGTGCATGACTTCAGAATTTTAAATTTTTATGTTACTCATATAATTTAATTTATTTTGTAAATTATTTCTATCACTTGAGATTCTCTTTGTTTATTTACTACATAGCTAGATACTTAAAATTGGTTTTCTTCATCCATTGGCTTACTATAGTTATAGGTCTTCTATTTTAAAATTAAAGTGGTTGCTCTAACATTTATACAATATACATCTTTTTTTTATTCTATTCATTATTCAAACAAGGTTCTTCTTTTGTTGTTGTTGTTCTTTGTTTTCTGAGACAGGGCTTCTCTGTTGTAACTCTGGCTGTCCTGGAACTCACTTTGCAGACCAGTCTGGCCTTGAACTCACAGAGTTCTGCCTGCCTTTTCCTCCTAAGTGCTGGGATTAAAGGCATGCACCACCACCTGGCCAAAGTTTTAAGTGTTTACTATAGCTCAGTGCCTAATAAAGTCTGATACATGGTTCATGTTCATTAAATATCATACTAATTCTCATTATAAATCATTCCTTCCATTCCTCTTCCTCTCTTTCCTAATTCAGACATTAAAACTGAGCCTTCTTTACATGTCATCCTTTCTTTACAAAACTGATACTTCCTTCACTAAATTTATAGCTTTCTAAATGTATAACCTTCATCAAGTTATTTGGATCAGTCTTGGCTTTTCATTCTCAAATGGAGATATTGCTGGGTTGATGTGAGAATTAAATAAAACAACAGAAGAAATCACCTGTGGCACAAATGGTTTTCAGTTAATATCTGTTTAATTTTTTCTTCAGTGTACTTGTCAGGGTTCTCTAGAGAAACAGAACTTATAGAATGAATTTCTTTATATATAGAGAGAAAGAGATTTATTATGATGAATTACAGGCTAATCCAACAGAGGCTGACTATGAACTGAAGTTCCAAAAATACAGTAGTTGCTCAGTCCACGAGGCTGGATGTAGGTCTTCATTATGCACTGGAATCCAGAAGATGTAGGCTGTCATGGCAATGAAGGAATAGACTTGGTAGCAAGGCAAAGAGCAAGCAGGTGAATAGCAGAAGCTTCCTTCCTCCGTGTCCTTGTATAGGCATCCAGCAGAAGGTATGGCCCATATTAGAGGTGGTTGTCCAAGATCAAAAGATCTGGATTAAAAGGATGTTTTGTTACCTCAGGTGATCCAGATTATAAGTACATCTTCCTATATCGCATTAAGCAAAATCCCCTCATGGATGTGGCCTCCATTTTTGGATTTTAATTAATTACAGATCTAGTCAAGTTGACAATCAAGAATAGTCATCATATTCAGGTTCGGTTATGAGAGTCAAAATCAATTTGTTCATTTACTCAGTTTATACACTATTTTTATATTTGTGAAGCTGTGAGTTGAAAGTTTTCAGCTATGATACTCTAAGAGACAAACATATTTTCACTTAACTTTCCTTTAATCTTTTTATTCTCTTTACCTAGAAACACCATTCATTCTTCAATTATTGAACAAATGGCATATTACAGTTTTTTCTGTATGTATTATAATGCTAAGAACATTGCAAGCATTAAAGACAAAACACACTTTGCATTTAATAACAAAAAAGTCTTTTTATGAATCTGAGGCAGTTTACTCTAGCTTCTGATCTTTGCTGAGTAGCTTGGATGGGTTTTCTGGTTTCAGCTAGACTTCTTTAGCAGAGAACTACAAACTAGGTGATTTAAGATGTTTATTTAAGAAAACTTAAATCAGCATATGTATCTCTCAGTCTATAGTAGACTTAATTTGGCATGTGGTCATAGTAAGGACAGAATGTAGGGACTGGAAAGCATAATTAGAGGAGTATTATTTAAGCACATTTTTGAATTACATTGTCAATAAGTAAGTGGTCAAACTCAGAGTCAATGTTGTCAACAGAAATAAATCAGACCATTAATACAAATGAAATTTCATACTATATTAAATATGTGGGAAACAACAGTGATAGAGACAATACCCCCATGAAACAATACAAAATATAGTTTGATGAAGATGGACCTGTAAATGAATTAATGAAGTCACATTTCAATATCTGTAAACCAAATGAACTATGTCTTCCACAAGTAGCTTTTGATCATTGTTTTATCACAGAAATAGATAACAAAATGGGTTATCTATATGCATGACAATGCCTGGAAAAGAAAAAATGCCATGATAGATTATGGTGAGAAAAGAGAAAAGCAGATATGAAGAAAATCTCAACAGAAGTCATACATGAGGGATCTTGCATGAAGTTCAATGGTAGAAAACTTATCTGGTATACTTAAGGCCCTAGATCTTATCCCAACACCACAAAAAAATATAGAAAATTTGTTTATGAACCTCAAAGTAGTAGGTGTTAGGTGAACATATGATTATGATTGTATCAGTTTCATTCATTAAACCAGTTATTAGTCATAGATCATTCACTAATGAAAGTGAAAAAAGCCAAAATACTGTCCCACATGTTTTACAAATTTCAAATAATACTGAGACACATATTGCTTTTACTTAATTTAAATGAATGATTTTTTAATTCATTTCATAGAGACATATTCAGTCATCTCACACTCATTTTTTTATTTTGGTTTATAAAACATTTATTTTGGATACTCTTATAGTTCTGAGATTCAGAAATAACTTAATATTATAATATATCCTCTTACTATTTTTGTTCAAGTATCAAATCCAAGCAGTGCTAAAAATGTCAAATGGATTGATGTGAAATAAAAATAAAGAACTATTTTTGTCTCATTTGTGAGGACCGTTTTTCAACTGAAGGAATTCAGATCTCATTACTTAGCATAATTACTTCAAATACTAATATTTTTGATGATACTCAGCATGTGATACTAAATATAGTTTATTTAGAAGATCACAGTTTGTGGAAAATCATTTGGGCCAATATTTATACATACATGCATCCCCAATTTTCCTAAGTCTTTATTAATGTATCAACTAATTTCTTGTCTCTCCTTACTATCATTAAATTGTGAATATTATTTATATATACAATAAATGCAATGTACAGTCTCCAAAACCTAATATGAAACAGTAGTGTCTCACTGTTATAATTAGAAGTGGAAGTTACAAGACATGTTGCTGGAATGACATTTAGAGGAATGTGTTCCACCACCACAATAAATACAAATTCTAGAATGAAGAGAGAGATGATGAAAAGTTAGAGCATAAGCATGACGTTTGCTGCCTGCTTCCTGAAAGCATGTTTTCAAAATATGTAATAATATTACACAATATATTAGTAGATAAGTGTACTTTACAATTTAAATTAATTGAAACTAATTTAATGATTTGTCAACTTCTTTAGCTGTTTATGTATATTCTACAAGGACAGAGGATATTAATGCAACACAACTTCATATTTTTCTGTTATAACCAAAATATCAATATAATCAGTCATATTAAGGACAATTTTCAGCTTGATACTGTAAAGCTAGCCATGGCTGGTTAGGTCATGCACTCTAGAGGAGAAACTAGAACCGCCACTTTCCTAACTCAGTACAATTTACAACTATTCTAAATACTTATTCTTATATATATCTACAGATATGTGTAACTTCCATTCCTCATCAAAGAAACTTCAACATGAAGTGAAATGAGAGAGTTAAAACCTTGGAAGTCAGGAGTTAATATAAAATTTTCCTCTCTTAACTTAACCCCTCCTACCCAAGTGATTTTACATATATTTCTTTTACTTTATGCCACACATGAAATTTTACAGTGATATCTAAGTTGAGGCAGAAAGATGGTAGTGTTCATAATTACTGGGCCATGGCCCCGTTGGCCTAATGAGATACAGGCAGGGTAGATCCACTGAACCAGATGGAGGAACAGGAGCTGCCCAGCCACCACGTAAGTGATGTTCCATGGAACTCTTACCCAATAACCTCAGCAGTTTCTAACATATGTAGCTCACTCAAGCCATCACCTGCCAGGTGGCCAGGGCCTTGGCAATCAGCTCGGCTGCCTTAGATTGGCCCATGGCAGATACATTGGCTGCCTTCTTAAGCTTAGATTTTTCTACAAATCTAGTCCTCTCTGCTTCCTGCTAAGCCACCTACTTGGTTTCTACCAGTTCTAGGAATGTTCCAAAAGTCAGATATATTTGAAAACCATCATCCAAGATGAGTTCACAAAGCTCTCCGTGTGACATCATTGGATACCTGTCTAGAGACCAACTTCTGCTAGGTGATCGGTTCTAAAGTATCCAAGTGAGTCAACTTGAGAATCTCTGTGGTGATTGGAGGCAGTATCTACTCAACATTATCCGGATGGATACTGGTTTATATCCCAGGAAGCTTGCTGGCAATGGGCCAGAAGAGGGTGCACAGAATAATGTTGATGTCCCAGTCTGTTCCTTAGTCAAGAATGGCAGTAAAAGGAAATTGATTTCTGTATCCAAGGGATGAAAATTGTGAGCCCTTCTCCTTCCGCAGTGTTCTGTACTCCATGGGAATTGTTCAGGATGACAGCTCTGTGTACTACATTCACATTATATGAGGCAGAATTCATCATGCTTCCTGAGACTGCTAAGGCCAAGCAGAACTTTCCAATGGTTTCAAACAGTTTAGAAGCTGTGTTTCATTCTGTTGGATACATTCATGCCTGCTTTTACTATGACCACTGCACTAATCTCCCTCTAAAAGTTGTTTCCCTTAAGTATTTTGTCATAAGACACTGATTAGTGCAGAAAATTGCTACCAAGGAAATAGAATCATTAGTTTGACCATACTTCACCGTATAGTAAGCCATTGGATTTGGCTTGGAGATGAAATCAGGTCATTTTGAAGCTGTAGACTGTCTGAGACCTAGAATGCTTTAAGAAAAGCTTAATGGGTGATAGTGGATGGTGCTCAGAAGACCAGAATGTCAATAGTAACAGAGAATAAAGACTGATTATGAGGTTTGAAATGGGAAAATAAGCTCTATTTTTTAATGGAAATAAATCCGATATGTAAAATGCAACACTTTGCCCCTAAATACAAGGAAGTTCCATTTTGACTGGCATGTCTGTGCATGCATATGTTTGTGCACATTTTATTTAAGAAAATACAGAGCCTTTTAATATCATATAACCTTTGCCTGTACTATTTATATTTTATGTTCCTGTACCTGTATGATTTGAAGATGTTATAGATGGTATACCTATACAAAATTTCATTCCAAGATAGACAATGAATATAGTTTATGTTTAAAATCTTTATATGTGACAAGTTACTTGGGCTTTGACTGTATTTCATAAGTGTGTTAAAAGGGACTTCAGAACGACAACCTGAAATATCAAACAAATTATTCTGCAAAACTACTATAGTGGTTGATTAGGCTTTGCTTTACAATGAGTCTATCAAATATTTGTTCAGACAATCATGAAAAAAAAAATCTCATTGCATGATTTTTTTCTAATGCATCAATTTAATTTCCTTTAAATATTGGTTTAAAGTGTTTTCAACAGTTATGTCTAATTTTCCTCAGTTTTTATTATGACAAATTTGTACAACTGCATTTTAATCTGGAAATAAATTCTAGCATACTATGGCGTATATATGCATACTGTGATAAGGAACCTCATTGATTATGATCTCAGAACTTACTGTGCTTCAGTTCAAATATCAGGCTATCACTTACTAATTGTTTGCTTGAGCAAGCAACTCAAACATTTCTGTACCTCAATTTTATAATGATAGCCCTGAGTTCATAATCATTCTATAATATTAAATGGTGATTTTTCCATACCGAACAACTGCAATGCTATGCAACATTAAGAAAACGATGGCTGTATTTTGTGTCTATTGCTGTTGGGGTATTTGGAAGGGTATGGTATGCCCATTAAGAATAATCCCAGAGTAACTTGCAAAAGAAATAACAAAATATTCAATATCAAAATGTTTAAGATGACCTTACTTCAGAACCCTTTCCACTCCATATGGCAGCACCAGTAAAAGAACAATCACCCTTGGCTTTACTTTTCTCTCTATTCTCCCACCAAGCTTCTCATGTCACCATTCCATTTTAGAACCATAGCCCGGATGACCAAACACACAACAAAAGATATAACCAACAACCTAACTTCAGATGTCCTGGTCCTATCGTAAAAACACAAGAAGCACACACACACACACACACACACACACACACACACACACACAAGCATCAGTGCTGTCAACAACATAGAAAATTGTTCCAAGTGAAAACAACTTAAATGAAATTCAAGACACAAAATTAAAAAATATATATTAAAAGGATCAAAGATTTCAAAGAAAAAGAGCTCAAACAATGCATAAACACCTGAATGAACCAAGAAAGGATAGGATTTATCCTTTCTCAAGAAAACACAGTTAAGTGAAATAAGGGGGACAATTGAGGATATATAAATATATAATTGGATAAAGAGTTAGGAATATCCATAAAAGTCCAAATAAAATTGAAAAATTTCAAAAAATTTCAGAGGAAAGCATCATCAATAGAATGGATCATTTACAAGATACAACACTATCATTATAATGTTTTACATTGAAATGGAATATACAGGATATTTGGAACACCAGGAAACAACTACATCTATGAATTATGTGTATGTAAAAGCACAAAAGTTCCAGGTCACAGGCTATTTTTAATAAAAGAAAAAAAGTAATTCTCCCAATCTAGAGAAATACCTAACTATGTGAAAGAGACTCACAGAATACCAAAGAGACAGGACGAGAAATGAAGCTCCCACATTTTAGTATAGATCAAAAAGTATATACACAGAGCAATGGGATTGAATGTGCTGAAAACTGTGAAAGAAGGTCCAAGTAATATATAAAGGCAAGTCTATCCAAATAACAATTATATTTGTCAATGGAAACATTAAAAGCCCGAGTAGCTTTGAATGATATGCTTCAAGTCCTGAAAGAATGCAGAGGCAAACTCAGATACTTTTTCTAAGGAGAACTATCACTCATAATTGAGGGCAAAATCCTTCCCATGATGAAAGCTGGTGAAAGGATTTCATGACCACCAAGCCAGTCCTATAAAGAATATTAGAAAGAGTGTTTCATAATGAAGGGAGGAATTAGCATAATCAAGCATCTGCAGTGGAGAATGTATTTGTTAGGATTTCCATTGTAGTGATAAAACATCATGACAAAAATCAATGTAGGGATGAAAGTGATTATTTCATCTTACACTACCACATCATAGTCAATTATCAAAGTTAAGACAGGGCAGAAATTCAAAGCAGTAACCTGGAGGCATAAACTGATGCAGAGGCCATACAGGAAGGCTCCTTACTGAACTGCCCACTGTAGTGTGCTTGGCTTGCTTTCTTATATCACCCAAGCCTACTAACTAATCCAAGGGTAGAACAACACACAATAGTCTGGGCCTTCAAAAATCAACCATAAATCAAGAAAATGTGCCACAGGCTTGTCCACAGGCAAATCTTACAGAGGCATTTTTCTCAATTAATAATACTTCTTCATACATAACTCTAGCCTTTGTCAACATGATGTAAAATTAGCTAGGATAGGAAATAACTAAATCATGCCAGTATATCATTTATTAAAACAAGGAGTAAAAACAGCAAATATCGCAAAATGACAGCTATCATTGGCAAACCTTCAATAATGATTCTGAATATTAATATCATAAATTCGCTCAATAAAATGATAGAGACAACCAGGTTGGATTAGAAAAGAGAATCTTAAATTTAACTATTTTCATCATCAAAATAGATACCACCTTAGAATAAAAGGATGAAAAAAAATGTATAACAAGCATATGGAGCTAGGAAATGAGCATGCATAAAAAATTCTAATAATCAACAAAACAGACTTAAAGACAAAACAAATCAAAAGATATACAAAGGATCAATTGACATCTACCAAGGGAATAATCTGTGAATAAGATATTACAATTCTAAATATATACACACAGCAAGCACAGGTGCACCTAATTTCATAAAACAGATGTTACTAGATGTAAAACCAAAAATCTTAACATAGTGATAGTAGGTAAACTCATAGTCACACACTCACTGAGAGACAGGTATTCTGGACCAAAAAAAAAAACAAAACAAAAACAAACAAAACAAAACAAAACAAAACAAAAAACCCAGAAACACTGAAGTTAAATAACATTATAAATCAATAGGAACTAATAGACATCTTCAGAATATTTCACCAAACACTGAAGAATATATATTATTCCAAGGATACCATGGAACTTTCTCCAAAACAGACTATATATTAGGACCTGAAACAAGCCACACAAATATAGAATCACTGAAATAGCATCTATTATCCTACAATGGAATAAAATTAGAGGTCAATATCAAACAAAACCTCAAAAAGTTCACAAACCTGAAGAGATTAAACAGCACACTATGAAGTGATTAACGAATCACTGAGGAAATCAAGAAGGAAATGAAAAAGTCCATGAGTTGATAAAACACGAAAATGCATCATACCAACATTTACAAGATATTATGAAGTCAGACTATGAGAATAGTTTGTAATCCTAAGTGCCCACACCAAAAATTCTGTTAGAACTCAAATAAGTTAATAATGCACTTTAACGTCATGGAAGATCAAGTACAAAGTAAATCACAAATCAATAAATGGGTAGAAAATAATCAAGATTAGAACCAAAACTAATAAAAAAAAATGTAGTACAAACTATCAATTAAATGAATAGTTGAGTCCTTAAAATAACAGAACTGACAGTCAAACCAATGAAAAAAAGTATATATACAAATTTAAAAGATTAGATATAAAAAGATAAAAATTCTAACAGATAGTAATGAAATTCAGAAAACCTTAATTCCACTAAATTAGAAAAAATCAGATGAAATGGAATATGCATAAAACTGCCAAAATTAAATTAAGTTGAAATGTATAATTTAAACATATCTATAGCTAGTAACAATATTGTAGCACTAATAGAGTCTCACAACTAAAAATGTAAGGTTAAGATAGATTCACTGGTAAATTCCAAGAGACCATTTAAGAAGTAAAACTATTACTACCAAATTATTTTATAAAATAGAGAATGAAAGAATGGTTACAAATTCCTTTAATTAAGCTAGTATTACTCCAATATCAAAACCAAATTAAGACATCACTAAAGAAAAATACAGACTAGTTCTCTTATTAAAATATTCTTAACAAAGTATCTGAAAACTGAATTCAAGATCACAACATAAAGATTATGCTTCATAATCAAGTTGGTTTCATTCCAGAGGTGTAGATAGTGTTCTGAATACAAATTAATACATAAAATGAATTGCCTAAATGTTCTCAAAATATCAAGTCACTTGATTATCACAAAAGACATAGAAAAATTCCTTGCCAATCTCTAACATCTCTTCATAACAAAAGTTATAGATATGCTAGAGATGGAGATGACATACCTCAACGAAATAAAGGCTATATATGACAAACTTACAACCAATATGAAACTAAACATAGAGACATATAAACATTTCTACTAAGAACCATGATAAGACAGACGTATCCACTGTAGTAGTTCACCTACTGTCTGGGCTCAGCAAGGAAGAAGTGAAGGCATTTTCAGACGTGCAAACTCTTCCAGACTTCTGCATAGGGGACCACCACCATGGCAAATGTCACACTAGACAGTGGAACACTGAGCATTTGAGCTCAGGTGTTTTTATTGATGCAGAACTCCTCAGGGATTCTATTAACAACACGTATAGACCATGAGCATTTACACATCCCCCACACAAATGCATCTCCTGCAGACAATACAAAATGCCAGACCTCAGCAGACCCTCACCCAACAGTTCACAAAACAATTGTTTTTTCCAAACTACAAATCAACTTCCACAACATTTCCTCTTTTCTGTATAAGACAATCAAAAAAATTTTCTTTATCTCTACAACATAATCTAACACTACATTAGCAAAACTATTTACAAGAGAAACAATCATAAGAACAGGATCAAGTGAAAGCAAACATATGTCAAGCTTTTCACAGTGTCTTTGAACAACAGAAAAACATTATCAATGTCCAGTTATCTGTAATTCACTCACCATCTTCTAGGTTCCTCCAAAGGGCTTGGATCACTCCTCTGGCTCTGACCTCTGCAGCACAAACAGTTTGTAATCCAGGTTCTGGCTGACTCCCCTTCACTGATAATGGTCTTCTTGGTGGTTGTCCCAAAGTACTGGCATCTCCAAAACTGCTGGAGTCCCTTGATGCAACTAGACTGCACTTTCACCAATAGCCTCTCCTGGGCTCTCTTCATGGTGTCAAGCCTCAATTTCTTTACATGACCCCTAAATCTGTACCTACAACTACTACCAAGGTACCTTCACCAATGGCATCCCTGGCATATCACAGTGCCAAGCCTCAGCTACTCTCAATGACTCCTCTATGCCTTTAAAACCAGTATACCTGGGTGACTCTTACAGTACCAAGTTTGACTACCAGCATAAGATACAACCTTGGCCAGTTCTAGAAGACTGTTTCTGTATGCTGACTCTGAGGAAACACTTCTCAGATTTGAAAATAGAGCCTAGTTTGCAGGAAAAACAACTGGTCACTTTGACTGCAGGAAGACAATAACAAACATGCTAAAAAAAGAAAGTCTGAGAGACAATCCCATTCACAATAGCCACCAAAACAAAGTATATGTAATATACCTAACCAAAAAAGCTATGAAAATTTAAAAAGAATGAAAAAAAAATACTGAGGATGACAGTAGAAGGTGAAAAGATACTTTCTCCATGCACATAGATTAGAACAACATATATTGCTGAAATGGCCATCATATCAATAGCAATCCACAGATTCAAAATTCCGTGGTTATTCACACTCATATAAAAAGCAAAGTTAAAATTTATATGGAGGAAGAAAATTAAAACAAAGGATAACCAAAACAATCTCAAAGAGAATGTTTACTGAGAAGTATCACTACATTAATTTCAAATTATACTTTCAAGCCTTTTATAGTAAAAAAAATATGATCCTAACACAAAAATAATTGTATATATCAATGTAATTAATAGAGTAGAGGTTCAAGTTATAATGCCACACAACTCCAGCTACCTTATTTTTTTTTAACAAAGGAGATGAAATTACTCATCCCAGGGTTGGACTGATGGCTTAGCAGGTATACTGCTCCTGCAGAGATCTTGTATTTGGTTTCCAGAATCCAGTTTGAGACAATCGGACACCTTTTCCTGGCCTCCAACAGGACTGGTACACACATAATGCACATACATACATGTTAGAAAAACAAACACAGAAAATAAAAATAAAAATATATTTAAAAGGGAAAAAAAGATCTAAATTACAAGTGGGCAATTGAAGTAAATAGAGTTTTCAAAAGTTTCAAAAGAAATACAAGTGGCTACTAAATACATGAAGAAAAATTTCAATATCCCAAGCCATCACAGAAATTCAGATTAAGCCCATTTTAAAATTCCATCACCTCAGTCAGAATAGGCATAATCAAGATTAGGAAGGACAACAAATGCTGGCAAGGATGTAAGAAATGTGAGGACTTTATACACTGCTGGTGAGAATAGAAACTAGTTGCAGCCAATTTGTACAATAGTGTGGGAGTGGTACTAAAATAATAGAAACAGAAACACTGCATGACCCACCAATGCCACTCTTGGAATAAACTCAAAGGACTATATCTTGCTCTAGAGGTGCCTGCATATCTGTGCTTACTGCTGCTTGATTCACAAGAGCTGTGTAATAGAATCAGCCTAGATGTACATGTACTGATGAATGGAAATGAAAACAAAGTACAATATACACAGTGAAATTTTCATTCATCTGTAGAAAATAAAAGTATTAAGTTTTCAGGTAACTGAATGGAACTGCAAAAGCTATACACTTCTAGAGGTAACCCTAAAACTTCTACCCCATCCCGGCAAAAAAAAACCAAAACAAAACAAGTGCACACTCTCTCTCATAATAAGATAAGACCCTGACTTGGAATTTTCTGCATTTCACTTGGAGTACATGTCAGAGCCAAGAAACCAGAAAGAAGATATGTGCGTGTGTGTGTATATGTGTGTGTGTGTGTGTGCGTGTGTGTGTGTGTGTGTGTATACTTCTTTTTTGTTTTTTCAAGGTCAGGTTTCTCTGTTGTAATTCTGGCTGTCCTGGAACTCACTCCTGAGTGTGAGTGCTGGAGTGGAGTTAAAGGAGAGTGCTATCTTAAGGGAAGGGAGATAGTAGATCATAGGTAAAATGAAGGTTGGGGTAAATACTGGAACTCAAATCAAGGTGAGGAGCTGGGGGAGAAAAGGGGAACTAGAGAGGTACATTTAACCAAAATGAGAGACCACATGCAAATTTACCACTTTGTACCAAATTAAAATCAGAAAAGAGAGTTCAAAAGGAAACATATTTAGATAATGCTGATCCTGGGTCTGGTGGATTACTGAACAAAAATCGTTCTTGTAGGTTTGGGATACCCTTCTTCTGAGTTGTTAGTCTGGGAAGCCCTAAAGCCACCCAAACAGTATATCCTCTTGCAATTCTTATTGGTTGTTTACCTGAAGTGGATCACAAGACCTGTTGATGAAGACAAAAAAATACCTTTGTTGCAAGATATAGAGAAAGCACGCTGGTACTGACCTGGAAACTTCCTTCCTGTGGCTAGATTTCGAACTCTTGGAAAGCTATGCAGGCTTCTAATGGAGAAAAGGCATCAGTGGTCTTTCCCAGCTATAACCTCTATGAAGCATAACACCAACTTGCCAGGCAAGATGTGCTAATCTGTGTGTGTGTGTGTGTGTGTGTGTGTGTGTTTGTGTGTGTGATTGTAGCATAACTATTATGGCTGTAACCAACTGCTCTCTGAGTTTGAGGCCTGTTCTATGGGTTCTATGGGAAGAAATTCATATCTGGTACTGAAAATCCCATTATAACCTATGATGGGAGAAAGGATTCATAGGCTCTGGGTGGCACTTATTACTATTATTTAATTATATTGACAAAGTGTCAAACTGTCTTCTAAATAGCTTCTAAATACCCATAGGTAAATGCCACTGTTAACTCTATTTAAAGATAGTACCTCTTCATTGTGAACTAAAGTGAATGCAGTTATCCAAGATGTTACTCATAGTTACCTAAGATGCTGAGAATATGTGACAGTCCAAAGGAAAGCATATTTACCACTTCCTCTATGGCTCTAGAAATATTGCAGCAAAGGGGACCCAAAAGACTGTAAAATATCAGATAGAAGAGTTTTGAAATGCCATCTACTATACTCGAAATAGCCATTTGTAGTCCTGAATATGCAGCAGCTATGGTTACTTGCAGTACTAGTGAGTTGTGGATCCTGGAGGAACTCATGAGGCCCCCTTTACTGTTATACTATTGGCTAGTGATAGATTCTAGAAGAGCAGAGTCTTCAGTTGTACACCCACTTTTGAGCCCTCCCAGCTCTAATGGATAGTTCCAACCTGTGATTTCACAGACAGTCCTCATTCATCTCAATGGGTCACAAAACAAAATAGAAAAAAAAAATGAAAGGAGAAAAATGTTCAGGGAGGAGGTGCTCTTGAGGAGTTCATAAAAATAAGAGCAAGTTTTGCCTGAGTACTCAGAATGCATAATACAGATGTATGAAATTATTAAATAGTACATTTAATTAATAAAATATATCAGGACATATATCTAAGATTCTCAATGAAAACTTTAAGTGAGATCTGGATATAGTGGCACAGGATAGTAACCCAGAACTTGAGTGACTGAGGCAGGGGGATCATATCTGAAGGCCATCCTGGGTCATGTTGCGATTTTAAGTCTACCTCCACTCAGAAAGGGAAACCCTCCATCAAAACAAACAAAAAAGATAATTTACATCAGGCAATGTAAATTGTTGCCATGTAAAGTAGCCAAAGGACTGCTGTGCTTAATTATGGGTGTGCAAAGGTATGCTGCACTAAAATAAAGTGTTAAGATTAAAAGTTCACCTTGTCATTGGTGCATGATCAGCATTAGACAAATCCTATGTCCCAACTGGGTATATTTTTGTCATCTGTAAGATAAAATGGATGGTAGGCAGCCTACCATGTCTTCAGACTTTAAGAGATCCTTACCGTAATGTAGTTGTTGAAGAATAACTGAATCATTGAACTTGTTGCTAAAAAAAAAAATGTGTCTGGTAAATAGGTGTGTATGTGTTTGTGTGTGTGTGTGTGTGTGTGTGTGTGTGCATGTGTGTAAGAGAGAGAGAAAGAGGGAGAGAGGGGAATGTTTTTAATTTGAGGGAAAAGATATTAAAAATCAGAACTAGGAACACTTTTCTTACATAGTACTATAACAGCTTACATCTCTATCAAATGAAGGATCAAATAATCAAGAGGTAGGAAACTTATTCAAGTCTATACTCTCATTACTTTTAATGAAATCTCCACTTCAATCTTTCTTTGGCTGTTTTCTACATTTGTAGATAAGCATAAGCCCTTTCTTATCAAAGATATTCTGAAGTAAGCAAGCACAGCAAAAGGGCAGTTGATTCATTTTACACTGTATCCAATTTGTGCAGAAAGTTCTTTGAAGGCTATGCCTACTTCCTTTGCATGTGAAAAATATCAGTTTGGGAACAGAAATAGTGAAAAAATTCCACATTGTTAGGCAAACTGATTTAACAAGGCTTTTGCAGATGCTTTTTAGCAGGGCAAGCATTCCCTATGTAGACTTTCAAGGATCTTGGTACCAAATTAAACCAGGAAAAGAGATGTTAATAATGCCTTTGAGATTGAAAGAGGAAATGAAACATCAACATTAATGAAATTCCCATTGCTAGGAAGTCAGGAGATATTTTGCAAAGCTTTCTGTGCCTTGAACTTGTGCAGAATTCTAGGGCAAAGGAAGCACAAAAGCTACATAAGGAGTACCTGGTATACAATGGACATAATTCACAAACTCAATGAGCTTGCTCTCATGCCCTACACTCACAATAATAAGACACCAATGTGAAATGTAATCAAGCAAGTACTCTAAACCTGTATGTGGAGCTGAAGTTGATTTTTTACAGTATTTCCTTAATCATGAACCCATGACCATGAGTGCCAAATATTTCAACTTCAAAAGAAACAAATGATATTGAATTGTGTCTTATAAGAGTTGCAGTCCCTAATGTAAATATACAAGTTATGTGTGAATCTATAGTACTGTGTAGTGTGTCATCCCTATCCATGGATGTTTAAAGATTTAGGCTGATGTTCTCTTTAGCTCATGTTTCCTATTTTCAGTGATAACAGGATCAAAACCTTACCTATTTACAAATTGCCCCTGCTGACTCCTCTACATAAGTCACCCCTTCCCAGTCTCCTTAAAATCCAATAGGAAATAGCATCAGACATCTGATCCTTTTTGGTGGAAAGTGACAATATAAGAAATAAATATAGAAATTACCTTAAAAGAGTTCATGGATAATTACTCTCTTTGCACTGGTTGAGTCTGTTCTACCATGCATACTAGAAGGGATATTGAGACAACTTCCAGTTTACCTATTATGAAAGATTTTGCAAAAGGGGACTAGATGAAGGGCTTTAATGAATAATCTGGACCAAGAGACTGCATTCGTTTATTATCAAATCCATACATGTTTCATTACACCATCAAAATGAGCTGAGATGTGATAGATTGGTGAAGATGATCAGACCAGGTGAAAATGGACTTAGTATATAAGTAACTGAAAAGAAAATATATTGGGTTCTAGTGCTACAAGCCATGAAGGAAAATATGAAAGATAGCTAGGATGCAGTCTTCATTTAGCTCTGAAAAACATTAGAAAACTAGTTTCTTTCTTATTAATTTTGGCTTTTTATTCACTAAGAAAGAAAGGAAATCTATATAGTAAATAATATTTCCTGACATAACACGGCAGAGCCCAGGTAATATTTCAAGAGATAAATAGATGCTGAATTTGAGCTCTCTTGTTCTCCAAATGTTCATTCCATGTCTCTTTGGTTTCAGATTCTTTGCTCAGTATCCATGATTTTCTAAGACAAAATCAAATGAGGAAGGTATTATATTAGACAAAGGAAGAGACGTGGTTGAAGTTGACACCATTGCTACTAAAATAGTACCCGTAGTAACCTGAAAGTTGTGGAAGACAAATCCATACCTTTGGAGGTTCAGAACTTTCTGTACTACTGTTCCTTTAGCAAGGATGAAATTCATAATTGCTTCAAATATGACAAAGGAAGTAGAAGGCCATTCCCATAAAATGATATATTCTGTAAAACCATCTTGTTAGAATACTTGCTTTCCCTTCCTGAGTGGATTTGAAGACATACACTTCCATGAAATACAAATGCATGTTGGAGGTATTCATGTAACAAATAATGTAAGTGACCTCCAGAAATTAAGGAAAGCCTCCTGAAACAGGCAGATTTTGAATTTGGTAACAACATGAGGGAGGCTGGACATAGATCTTTCCATGCTGAGATCATAGCCTCATTTGACATCGAGATTGCTGCACAAATGAGATTTCACTGAGGTTATGTTTTGGTTTTAAGGCAATGAAAACATATAACAAGGAGTTTTGATAGCTATCATAAAACATCAGTTTTCTCAGCAAATATGTTGTGGTCTTATCAGCAAGTCCTTCTAGCTTAATGACTTCTTTAATACCCTGATATTGTATAATATGGGGCATCAGTTAATATCTGCTTTACCATCTTCAAAGCATGCCATTCAAAACAAAGATAATAAGTTAAGCAATATTTTATGGAGGATGGGATAGAAGAGTATGAAGGCAGACCTCTCTTGATTCTGTGGAATTTTATTGAACTTTCCTCCTCATTCTCTCACTCCTTTTCTGTAACATTCTAAGGAAAGTACATGCTTGCAGTCACTGAATATCAGGTATCATTTTTTATCCTTATGTTATTTGTTTCTATCTCTACTCATCTCAAACCTTGTCTTTTAATTTCAAAGTTCTGAGAGAGAGGAATGCGTAAAATACGAGTTTCTACTTACACACAAGGGACAAGATAAGTTCTTTCTGCCTCTAGATATTTACCCATCTCCACCCCTAAGGAACCTTTACTATTTAATTTGAAAGATATTAGATTGTTTGGGAGGGTGTTCAGTTTACCAGATAGCATGGCATGTTCTTACAAAAAGAAAGATGGGGTCTGACTCATTTTGTACACAAATCATTGGGGAAAATGATCTGTGTACAAATACTTGAAGAATACTTGACCTCACAGTTTCAACAATCCCCTGACTAAAGGCATGCATAAGAATACTATTCTAAAAAGAGTCCCAGAGCAAATTAAAGCCAAAGATTAAATTGCATTTTCTCTATAAAATGGGTTACCAGTTTGAAACACAGGAAAACCTAATAAAATCCTTATTACAAGGCATAGCATAACAGATATGTAAGTCTGTACTACTGAATTTTTTCTTTATTTTATGTGATTAATTAACAAAGTTTTCAAGGTGCCACTGAGAATTACATGAATGAAATAGAGAAGAGTAACCTAAAAGACTAAATTAAATAAATTATTAAACAGCTAATTGGGAATTCTAAATCCCAATCTGTTTTTATTTCCAGCTATCAAAAATCAATCTCATTCCCTTACTGAAAGAAAAAGACTAAAAGGTCATTTTTTCTGAAAATCTTGTGATCATAAAATATCTTTGTAGAGATTGGTTTCCATTTCAGAATGAATCAATAGGGATTGAGGAGAAGGCTTCACAGCTAAAGCACCTGCCATGCAAGCATGAGGAACTGAGTTCAGATCCTACAAAACCACATCACGTTAGACTCAGTAGTGCAAGCATTTGCAGTTGCAATACACCATATGGGAGATGGAAAGTGGAAAATGGACAATATCTCAGGACTCATGGGCTTGGCATATGCAGCAGCAAACAGGAGACCCTGTCTCAAACAAAGTGGAAGTCGAGGACCAGCATCAAGGTTGCACTCTAATTCTACACATGGGTGAGCCTTGGTATACTCCTGTACTCACACATACAGACATATAAAATATTTAAAATATGTACATATATAAATAGGCTCTATTAACAGGGTATGTAGTACTCCTATTCTTTCTGCCACCCTTTACTAAGCAGCAAACATATTTCAAGGCTAAGCTAAAAAGCTATTAAATACTGTGTTGAAAATGTGATAGAAAATTTTTGTTAAGTATTCTAAAGTATATTCCACAAATACTAGAGTTTGGGAGATGTTAAAGATAACTTCAACAAAATAGTCCCTTTAAAAAAATGAATGTTTTAGGCAAATGATACAGCCACTTTGGAAAAGAATTTTAGAGTTCTTCAAAATGTTAAAATAAAATTACCATAGAACCTAAAAATTTCTCTCTCCTTAATGTATACCCAGATAGTAGACAGAATACACTCCCATGAAAACTTCTACATGAATATTCACAGAAGTGTTACATTAGTCACATTGTGGAAACAGGTCCTATGTTCATCTATGAATAACAGATAAGCAAAACATGCTGTATATCTAAACAATGAAGTATTATTTGGCAATACAAAAGAAGAGGAAGCTAGGCAGTGGTGGTGCATGCATTTAATCCCAGCACTCCGGAGGAAGAGGCAAGTGGATTGCTGTGAATTCCAGGGCAGCCAGAGTTACAATAGAGAAACCTAGTCTTGACTACCACCCCCCCAAAAAAAAATAGGAAACTGATACATTTAATAAATGGAATTACTTTGAAAATGTTATACTAAGCAAAAAAAGAAAAAGAAAGAAAGAAAGAAAGAAAGAAAGAAAGAAAGAAAGAAAGAAAGAAAGAAAGAAAGAAAGAAAGAAAGAAAGAAAGAAAAAAAGAAAGAAAGAAAATATATACAAGGCCGTATAGTGGATGGCTTCCTTTAATGTGTGTACAAAATGAGTAGTTGACACAAAATAAAGGTGGCTTTTGTGTGGCCTGAAGTTGGTCTGTGAAAATAGGTGCTAATGAATAAATATGACAGAGATTTTATGAAGCTAGGCAGTGTTGACATCTTTGTAAGCATGGCTATACTAAAAAACAATGAATCCTCCAGCTCAATGGATGCAGTGTTTCAGTGTATGCCATGTGAACAATAGCTTTAAAAGCTTATTTAAATATAATTTTAATAAATGAAAGTAAAATCTCTCAGTAGTAACAAAAATATTAACACTAGTAATAAATACATAATACACTTTTGATGTAGTATGCTACAATCTTTTACCTTCAATTTAGGGAAAGACAAAAGGAAGGATAGGAAAATTTTCACCGCTTTTGCAGGTGGCCTTGATAGGGAAAAGAGAGAAAGGTAGTAATTTTCACAGCCATTTAGGCTGTCTTAGCATGGAGAGGCTAGATGACAGTGAGTCAGACTAGCATCTCAGCTCACTATCTGCAAACCAAATCTTTCCAAACTTAGTTTTCCAATGCAAAAATCAACACACTAACAATGAACAAACCAAGCAATGAACCACCAACCAACACCCACCCCAGCTCTCAGGGCTTCCACACTTTTATACTCTAAGCAAAAGTTCTCATAAACTCAAGTGGCACACAATCCCAAGAATATGATACACGTACCAAAACAACTAACTGCACCTGACCAAATTATAGCCACCAGAATCAAGCATTCCAAGTCAAACTCATAATCATACACGACACCTGGGATGGGAACAGAAACCTAGTCAAAACACTCTTCTGTGTTATTAAAGAAACCAAAATAACAAAAACTTCCTCCAAGTGTCTCACTACACACTTTTTACACACACACACACACACACACACACACACACACACACACACATATATATATATATACATATATATATATATTATTTTTGCATGTGTATATGTGCACACGGGTGTGTACTGGAGTGGTTGTTTACTTCTGCCATGTGGTTCTACAGCAGATAATATACTCTTAAGGAGCAATATTGCAAAACTAAAGACAGCAGGGTATCCTATGAATATAAGTAAAGAAATCTTGAAATGCATAAATGCATGATATCTAGGTTTATCCTCTAACTATGACATATTGATTTCATTTTAAATGTTAATATAATAAAATTATGATAATCTTGGTTCCCATGGGAGAAAGAACTCTAGTAAGACACAGCTTCTTACCTTCTCCTATGAAGGGAGAAATGAGAAAAATCAGGGAGAGGCATCGAAAAAAATACAGAGGGATAGGGAGGGAAGAGAGATAAAGAAGACTAAGGATGTTTGTAGGAAAAAAAAGCATTGAGCAAGCTAGAGAGATGGTTCAGTGGATAAGAGCAGTGGCTGCTTTTTGAGAGAAGTCAGGTTTCATTCCTGACACCCACATAACAGCTAAAAAACAGTCTGTATCTCCAGCTCCAAAGGATCCAGTGCCCTTTTTCAGACACTACAAACACTTCACACAGATGGTACACAAACATACCTGCAGGTAAATCACCCTTACCTCCCATACCAGATAAAAATAAAAGCCATAGGGAAATATTTTATTTGATATTTACTTAAATATACATATGCAATATGTATGAGCGAATTTGTACACACACACACACACACACACATAATGTTATACTGCTTGGAGTGATAATGCAATCTTGGCTCCCAGAGCCACAGATTACGTAATTAAAAATCCAGTACCAAGCATGAGATATCTCCATTCCAGTTCTTGATTACAGGAGTCTAAGAAATCACCCAAAACAATAAAGGCTAATACTGTTGCCTTTGGTTTTCTCCTAGAATTTGAAGGTAAGTCTCTATTGCTGAAGAAAACAAATAATTTGGACAAAGGATTTGGAGGAGTTAAGCTAGAACTGACCTGAATGCCTCTATCATGAGATCTATCTCCCTTAGTTCACAAAGGTGATATGCAAGATACCTAGAAAGAAAAACAGTCAATAATCCTACCCAGATGTGAAGCCTTTGAAACAACAATGACAAACTTGGCAAGATATTCTGAATGATACAATAGGGCCACTTATATCTTAGTGGTAAGGACGTAAGGACGTAAGGCCTGCTCAATAGGAAGGAATTTTTGCCAATTTCTGAAAACTTAGACAACTACAAGTAGCTGGTAAAACCATGGACCCTAAAAGGGAATCTACTACTGCCCTGTTATTAAACAGGAATAATTTCTAAGGGCATTCTAAAAATACATCCTTATACCCAAGGTTAAACATAGCTCTCACCCTCATCAAACAAACTTCTTTTTGTAGCAGATAGAAACTTATTATGAAAATCGACAACTGGTCAACATATAGAATACAACAGCCTGGGCAGTGCCCAAACCTAAACATCTACAACATGACCCTTCCTTTACCTGGAACACTCTGGAAGAGGGGATAAGGTGATATCCTGAAGACTAACACATTGGCTTCAAGGTAGTATCTTCTAAATATGAAAATGAAAATGCACACTTGAAATCTAAACAATATGATCATCGAAACAAGACCTGCATAAGAGCTACAGCAAATGATGTGCCAATGTGGAGAGGAGCAATCTCACAAGACCCACCTCTAGATGAAGAACTACTACTAGCAACTAATGGATATTGAGTGAGGGCAAATCAGTCTTCTCTGCAAATGAGACATGAATCTTAATTGGTCAACCCTAAATGCATATACGTATGAGCAAGTTTTGTATATACGTGTATGTAAAACTATTGTAGAACATTTAATCTATTAATTCATCAGCATGGCTACTCTAGCAAAGGATCACATTGAAAGGCCTGTGTGATAGCTAGGAAGGGATCACATCTAAGGGCCTGCATGAAGGGATCACATTCAAAGGCCTGTGTGATCCAGATTAAATGCTCTAAAGGCAATGTTAGAAATGCCTTTTATCCTAAACTCTGAGATTGAATCACAGTGAAGTCTAAGATTGAGTCAGAGTCAAGTCTGAAACTGAATCAGAGTGAGGACATTCCAATCTCTCAGGGTATAAAAGGAGACTCTCATCTCACAGTGCAGAAAGAGACAGAAGTTCAGTTCAGAAAGAAGAGTTCAGTAAGGGAGTTGAAGGTTAGTCAGCTCACAGACAGAAGGAGAAACCAAGAAATCAGAGTCAGTCCAGAATAAGCATAGATAAAACAAAGTCAGAAGCAGACAATTTATGATTTATAGTTCAGAGTTCACAATACAGATCAGATGAAAAAGAGTAAGCTCAGAGTAAGCTCAGTCAGCAGTAAGACATAAAGGCTGAACATTCTAGGATTAGGTTAGCAGGCTAGATTGTATGGAGGCTGAATAATTCTAGGTCTAGGTTTATGATCAGATTGTATATCCAGACAGTGATGGACACATCTTTAATCCCAGCACTGGGGAGACAGAGGCAGGCAGATCTCTGTGGGTTTTGTGATCAGGCTGGTCTACAGAGTGAGTTCCAGGACAGCCAGAGTAACAACAGAGAAACCCTGTCTCAAAAAACAAACAAACAAGTAAAGATTAGGTTGTACAGAGGCTGAAATCTTCTAGAACTGGGGATTGAAGCAAAGAATGAGCTGCCTTTTGCAATGAACCCAATGCACACATCGGTGGATACAAATAATAATTATAGGAGAATAGATGGTGAACTTGAGAAAGGGGTCAAGGAAGGGTTGGAGAATGGAGAGGGCAGCTGGAAATGATATAAATATGGTATGCACATAGACAATTTTCAAAATTAAATTGAAATATAAACCTTTTAAATAGTTGTATTAGTTACTTTTTACATCATGTCAAAATCACTGACAAAGCAACTTATGGAAGAAACGATCTCTTGTGGCTCATAGTTTGAGGGTACTACTGTCCATCATGGCCAAAATTAATGGTGGCCATAGTGTTACCTGGTTGATCACATAGTACTTTTAGTTGGGACATGGAAATAGATACATGCTGCTGCTCAAGTGCTTCTCCCATGATTGTCTCCCTGCCATGGGCAGCAGCATTCCTTTCATATTGGTCCCAAAGAAAAGAATAAGTTGTCAAAAATCCTCAAGAAGCTTCCATCCTGATAAACTCTTTGCATACACCTTTACAGATTGCTCTTGTGCCTGTATTTCCTCTAAGTGACTGATGACACAAAACTGATTGTGGCCAGAGAATTTCCATGCATGTCCTTGAAAAGTGGTTTTTGTTAGTATGAACTCCTAGATGCTTGCAAAATAATGCAAACAGATCTAAGAGTTGCAGAGCACAGGGTTGGAGAGAGGGAAAGGAAATTTATAGTGGAACTCAAACTACAAATCCAAATAGTGACAGTATTTACTGAAAAGTATATCTGGAAAAGGAAGCAACCAAGTGCTAGTGTGTCTGTTCCTTTAATTTAATTTCCACTTTTAGAGATAATTTCAGTTACAGAATTTTTGGCAACAAAGATGTTATTACACAGCATTGTAATGGGATTCTTTGATCACAACTGTTTGTGTGTATGTGTGTGTGTTTATAAAATATTTACTTTTCTAAACACTGCCAATAATGCAGGTTCCTTATGTTTTCAGTAGTTAGCTTACAGTTTCAATTTGTTTGAGTTTAAACATCACTATGAATTCTGAATAGTCCTTGAAGACAGGAAGATAGAGTCTGTTGCCAAATAGATGCAAAAAGTTCTAAAGAAAACATTTTCTTTTATTGTAGCAATTTATATTTGGCAGCACAGAAGAGACCTTGCTAGAAGCTTGTGCTTACTCTCTCTGTCTGTTCAATTTTCACCAGTGCATTTCATTTCAGGCCAATGGGTTATTATTTACTTTGTAGAGTCATAGACTACTTGGAGTGAATTTCTACATGAAGTGTATATACTCCAGCTTTATTCTTTGAAGTGCCTTATTATTATGGACTGAATGTTAGTGTGATGATATATGGTGAAATCATAATTCTGAATGTGACTGTAGTGGTATTAGTAGGTGGAGCCTTCAGGAGTTAATTATGTCAAGTCAGGGTTTGGAGTCCTCATGTATACCAATAGCACATTTTGAAGAAAATTTCCAAGAGCTCTCTAGTCTCTGTTCTACTAAATGGACTAAAGAGGAAAGATGGCCGTCTATGAACAAGAAAGGGAGCTCTCCGTAGACACTGAACAATTTTGGCATGTATAAGATATTTACTTATATAGAATGACTTTTATTTTATAAAGGTTCACTTCTACATGTTCTAGGTTGTTACTGTACATAGAGAATCAGAAAACCTTCATTGTAGTCATGCTGATTGCTTAAACAAATTTATTAGTGCTTTAAGAGTCTCATACTTTGTATCTTGATCATAATCTATCCCCCTCTCCAATTTTTCCAAGAACCACCTCCCTTCTGCACTCGCCACACTTGTGTCTAATTTTTAAAAACTCATCAAGATAATTTTATGTCTCCCAAATATCCTTCAATGTGTGGTCTTCTACTGGGGTACTAATTAGTTTTATAAATATGTTCTCCAAATTAAATGAGCACTTATGTTAATAAAAATCATACTGTGTACAAAAGTTGGTTTGTCTTTTTTGGTACTATTGTTTCCATGATGGTTTTAACTACAGTTCTATCCATCTAGTCTTTTTAATTAAATCTCATTCCACACAAGAGACTTCTAAGAGAATTGGCACCTTTCAGCCAAATTATTATTACATGAAATTAAAACGTTTTTATGTAGATCTATTGTATTCCCAGTGAATAGTCTCATGCATAGATTATAGAGAATATAATGCATGAAATTGGGCATGGTGGATAAATGAAAGATGATAAAACATGAATTTGGAACCTACTTCTGTTTGCTAGACATTCTAATTTAAAAGAAACTCATAAGCTTATAGAATATTTAGAACTGTTGGTATCCTTTAAATAGATAGCATTCTACTTTATGAATATTTTAGAAATCTTTCTGAATCAGCTAGAAGCACATCATTTGAGGTCAGGTTTTATTAAAGAATATTCCTAATATTTGATAAGGGAATCTTGAATTTTTAACTTTTTTAAACACATGGTTAATTATTTAAAGATAATTTTTATAAGTCTTTGAAATATAGACTTTGAGAAAGTAGCTGTTTGCATTTTGCTACAAATAATTAAACTCAACATAAAAAGCCAACATCAGATGCAATAAAACCAAAAAGAATGTATTCTTTCAAATTAATTGATGAACTCTACAGATTTGTTTTTCATGTGTACGAAGATGAACTTGCAAAGTGGTCAATACGATGTCCTTCCTTTACTCTAAAAATCAACTAGTCATATTTACACCTTGCAAAAGTATAAAAATACCAATAATTCAATTTTTTCTCATCTTAAAATCTGTCAAGACTTTATACATAATACAACATATAACAAATCAAAAAGCCTAATAAAGAAAGCATATATATGCATATATACATTTTAAGCTTCATTATGTATTTCCCTAAATATTTGTGAAGTTAGAATATTTAAGTTCCTCTTCTTTGAATTATGTATTTGAGTATTTTATTCCTGTTCTATTATTTCTTGAATTCTGATTGTTGTGAAGTAATTATTTTCATAAGGGCGATATTAATTCTTTGTGTACACACATCAGTGCCCACCTTAGGAAGTGAAACAAGTACAGAGAAACCTGTCTGCTCTCACAAATGTGATCCTCTACCGCTACTAAAAAGAAAAATCATTATTTTGATTTTATTGTGTGTGTTTTTTACTCACAGACTTATACAAATATATAAAAATAATATTTTTGAATATTCTAAAAGTTTACACAAATGGTGAGGATAATAACTACTTTGTTCTGCATTATATTTTGGCTGTCAGTATTCAGAAATTTTCTGTGATGGCATTAATTTTCACTTGAAGGTAGGAGTTTGTTGAGTGAATATGCATAAATTAATCCATTTTGGTTTTGTTCTACTTTAGTCTCTTCTGTTTTACATTGTTCTGTGAAGATTATTGTGTCAATCTCTCTGTTTGCGTATGCAATATTTTTTGCTTTTTTATTGTTTTTTTCAAGACAGAATCTCACTATTTTTCCATGGCTGGTCTTAAACTTGAGATCTTATTTCTTCTACCTCCTGAGAGATGGGTTTATAGACATGGTGCCAAATGTATGGAACAATTTCTTTACAGTAAACACAATGAATGAATCTGCTGGGCCATGGAATATAGAGATCCTCAAGTACATATTCAGGTAAATTATTTCCCAGATAATCTGTATTTATACTCTCAATACACTATACCTCCAGGGTATAATTGGTTTAATTGGACTTATAGTTTTGAATTGCAGTGAGTAGAAAATAGCATATGTATTTTTAGGCTTTATTTTGTATTTCCCTAAGTACTAGTGAAAT
This sequence comes from Cricetomys ansorgei, assembly GCA_026225945.1. Classification (NCBI taxonomy): domain Eukaryota; kingdom Metazoa; phylum Chordata; class Mammalia; order Rodentia; family Nesomyidae; genus Cricetomys; species Cricetomys ansorgei. Next base: position 1,991,297 of record JAMJFZ010002798.1, read on the forward strand.
TTTATCATTAAAATTCCTCTTCAGTGAATTATGTATTTGGTATTTTACTCCTGTCCTATTATTGTTGAATTCTTACTGTTTCAGAGTAATTACTTCTATATTGAGGATATTAATCCCTTGTTAAGTATATGTTCTACATGTATTTCCTCTTAGTCTACTTTTTTATATTATTTTGCTTTTATTATGTATGACATTTTATTGGCCTCCTGGTTTAATTTTATTCATTTTACCAATATATATCATAAGAATGTAAGGAATTGTTTCATATATCTTTTTAAAGAAATACGGTTTTTCAAAGTTTTAATTTTTCTATTTAAGTATGGCAGAATCAGAAATTGCCTTTTGTGTATAGCTTTATAGAGAGGCTTACTATATAGTTTTATAAGTATATTTGTTTAGCAAGGTTTATGGTATCCTGATGTTTACTAGGAAGCTCTTTTACTTACTTTATTTTCAAAGGTGTTCTAGCTACTGTTGACTCATCCACTCTATTTCCCCATGAGATGATTAGGTTTCTATATCTATTTGACTGGGATAAAAGATGCCAAGAAAGTGAATAAAACATATGCTTTAAGTGTATTTCTAGAAAAATTAGCATTTGAATTGACAGGCGGAATAAACAATGTTGCCCTCATCAATAGAAGGGAGGATCATTTCATTCATTGTCACCTCAACAAGAACAAAGAAAAAAGAAAAAAAAAGTTTCACTTTGAGCTGTGATATCCATTATCTTCTTTTCTTAGACATCAGTGCTCCTGGCTTTCAATCTTTGGACTGCATCTGGTTCTTATATTTTCTCAGATCTTAGTACTTTGAATCACTTCAAATAGCTTCCCATGTTCTCTAGTCTGAATTTAACAGTTGTGCAACATTTTGGCTTCTTTAATGTTTTATTTGTTTCTCTGAAGATACCTTATAATATACATATAAATTTTAGAACATGTTAGCTATGTTATGCAAAAGGTACTGCTATAGTAGTAACACTACTTGAATTAAATTAAATGTATGTCATAACAGGAGGTATTAATTTAATTATAATATTGATCTACTGAATGATGAACATGTAGTTTCTGTGTACCTGTGTAGATTTTTCCAATATCTTCTTATTGAATTTCAACTAATATTTAAAAAAATGATGGCTGTTGAGTTTATTCCTACTTATGTATTATATTTCATGACCCCTTTTTGAACATTATAATTATTTGTTGCTACAAACTAGAAAGGAGATTGATTTCAGAAGACTGAGCTAATAGTCACAGCATTTTCAAAAACATTTTCTTAATTCTAATTCATTTACATATTCTTTTGGCTTTTCCTATATGTAGTCTTCTTGTTTGCAAAGAATGAAACTTTTTTTCTTCTCTAGTAATTGAGTATCTTACTAACTTGAGAGAAACATTCATTATAATGTTAATGAGAAGGTATATTATCTGTGAAAGATTTCCAACATTGTATGTTTTATGTGTGTATATGTTGTGGTATGAGTGTTTATAAGTTCATTTATATCCACACATGAATGATATCACTTATATAAATGTGTATGAGTGCATAAGGAGGTCAGAAGTCAATGTCAAGTGTCTTAAATACTCTCTATAGGGGAATATTTAAACTTATTCTCAAATATTTTAAAGGTACATGTACTTCTATGTAGTAATATGAACTTTGAATAGCTGTTGTATTTTTCAGCTAGAGCTGCTGGCAGAAAGTCACATTGCTTAGATGTCAGAACCAGCTTTCTGGGTATGGATAGGCTGCAGTTTTCTTGGATGCAGAAAGAATACTAATTTGGAGCACTGACAATTTTCTACTCAATTACCCATGGATAGAGCAATTCTTGTTCACATTTGACTTTGGCCACTGAGATCTCTATGTAGAAAGCACTTGATTTTATTAATGCTGATATGGAGGAGCCTACCATGGTCTCCTCCCCTAGTCTAAGGACTGGTCAAGGAATACATTGCCCAGGATCTTGACTTTGCCTGTAAAACCTCATCTGATTGGCCAGCTAAAGTTGGATGTTGGTGAACTATGAAAGTTCTATTCATTAAGAAGGTAAGACCTATGTGTTGGTGTGCAGTGTTTTTCCTCAATAATTACCCAGAGGCCACATGCTCTGGATCAGTCCGTCAGAGGCGAGATCTTTTAACCTAGGCTGTTCTGTCTCTGTTCTCTATGAAACTCACTGGAGATATTAATATTTCCATCTATAATTCTCTAATGTATATATATATATAATTAAGATGGACTATTCTCTGATTTCATAAAGCTTGCCTTACACTTATTATCATTGTAAAAATGGGATTATTTGCCAAAGGCCTTTTATATAAAAAATGTTCGGTGAGTAAATATTTCCTTTAAAACATGTATAAAATTCCATGTGCAGCATTGTGGTGATTTGAATGAAAATGATCCCCATTGGCTCATAGGGAGTGGGCACTATTAGGAGGTGTGGCCTTGTTGGAGAAAATGTGGCCTTATTGGTAGAAGTGTATCACTGTTGGAGGGCTTTGAGGTTTCAGATGCTCAAGCCAGACCTAGTCTCACTCTCTCTATTGCTGCTGATTCTAAGTGGAATATAAAGGGAATGGTGAGCTCAGAGCAAGACTCCACTCAACTAAGATTCCTACTTGTGAAAAAAAATTAAAGAAAAGTGAAAATGAATTTTAAAAAATTTAGTACCAGACATGGTGGTACACACTTTTAATCCCATCACTCAGAAGGCAGAGGCTGGTGAATCTGAGTTCAAAGCCATTCTGGTCTACAGAGCAAGTACTGGACAGCAAAGCTTAGGAAGTGGAGGAAACCATCAAAAACAAAAGTTGATGAGGTCAGGTGTCCAGCAAATATGTCCCTTCATAAAGGCCTAGAGAAACCACTGTGTGAAGCTATGAATGCAAAGCCTGGATAGGCTTGGAAACCCCAGGATGTTGGAAATGCCAGAGTCCTGAAATACCTGCTGAGGAAAACTGTTAACCAAGAGTATAACCAGTCCAAGAAAGAGATGTATGTTGTAGTCAACAAAGCTGAAAAGAGTTGGATATCTTAAGAATGCTTTGGCATCATAGATGGAGGTGCAGAATTTGGAATTTGCTCTGATGGTTTTCAATCTTGTTTTGGTCCAGTATTTCTTCACTGTGCCATTGTATGTTGGAACTATGTGATCTGCTTTTTTAATCTGTTTTTATAGGAGATTACAAATAAGAGAGTGCCACAAGTTTCTGAAGAGACTTTGAACTTTGGACTTTTAAATAATGTTACGACTTCAATAGACTATGGGGATTTTTGAGGTTGGACTGAATGCAATTTTGCATTATGACATGGCTATAAGCCTTTGAAGACATGGAAATAGAATGTGGTGGTTTAATGGAAACTGTCCCCATTGGCTCATAAAGACTGGCACTATTAGGAGTTGTGGCATTGTTGGAGGAAGTATGTCACTAGTGGAGGGTTTTGAAGATTCAGATGCTCAATCCAGGCCCAGTCTCATTCTCTCTCTCTCTCGTTGCTGCTTGCTGATCCAGATGTAGAAATCTTGGCTCCTTCTCCAGTACCATTTCTATCTGCCTTACACCAAGCTTCTTCTTGCTATGATGGTAAATGAACAAAACCTCTGAAATATAAGCCACACCCAGTTAAATGTTTTCCTTTATAAGAGTTGCTGTGGTCATGGTGTCTCTCCACAGCAAAAAGAAAAAGAAAAAAAACAAAAAACAAAACAAAACAAAACAAAAATACCCTAAGACAAGCATATCACCCAAAACCTTAAGTATTTTCAATTATTTTTTAATTCTTTGAAATTCATATGTATATACAATGAAGTATGATCGCATCCCATCTCTATTTATCCCTCCAAGCCAGCAACATTTCTATCTCCTAGATACTGTGAAGAGAGCAGTGAAAAACATGAGCACCCCAGTGTCTCTGTAGTAAAATGAAGTAGAATAATCCATCTTTGATTTCTGAGGCAGGGTATTTTTAGTAAGCCCAAAGCTCTCTGATTAGCTAGATTGGGTGGCTGTCAAGACCCAGGCATCCTCCAATTTCCACTTCCCTAGTCCTGGTGCTACAGATACATACCACCATTTTATATACCAGTTCTGGCAATTTAAAAATGTAAGTTCTGAGGACTGAACTTGGGCCCTAATGTTAGAGCAACATTTTTTATTATGCATGATGTTCACCAGTTTTGGATAGTTTGCATGAGACTAAGGCAACATTTTCTTCTCTTTACTTTGCTAACTGAACATGACAAATGATACTGAATGATTTTCTACATATAAAGTAGTAATTTTCTTTATTAATGCTTCATATAGATTTTCAAGTGTTAATTCAACTTTGCATTGAAGAGATAAACTCACTTGCTCATGTTTGAGAGCTGTTAACATTTTTCCTTCTTACCTGTTTTAGATATTTTTCATTTCCCTCTCCCCCTCTCCCCCTCCATCTCTGTCTCTCTCAGTCTCAGTCTCCTCCAACCACCCTACACTCCCATTCTCTACTGGATAAATAAGGGGCCTCTCACATGCATCTGTGTTTTTTTTTCTTGAGATAGAGTTTTAGGATGTTGACCAGTCTGGCCTTAAACTCACAAAGTTCTTGCCATAGACCTCTGAGTTTTGTGATTACCAATGTTCTCTATCTAGTCATCATGTATTGATTTTCTTAAGAGAGAGTAGCCTACAAGTTTTTTTTTCTCAATTATTTTCCCATGGTCTTAGTGTTGCTTGTATATTTGTCTTAAAAATAATTGAGAAGAATATTCTATTTTTGATTTTTCTGGAAGTTGTTCAACATTTTAACTTATTGTCCTTCTAATGTTTGGCAGAATGTATGAGTGAAAATCTGTGCCTATTTATTTATGTTGCAGAAGTAGTTATAGCTATTGATTTGATCACTTTAATGTCTATATGTCTAGTTGGCAGTGTTCTATCAACTCCAGTAAAGTTCTATTTTTATAAGAAACTATCCTTATTTCTCAAATTTTATTTTTACAAACTAATTTACAATTGTGATTATTATGTTTATAGTGTCCTTTGGGTATATGTCCAAGAGTGGTATATCTGGATCATGTGGTAGATCTATTTCTAGCTTTTTGAGGAACTTTCCCCACTGATTTCTATTGTAGCTTCAACAGTTTATACTTCTATCATGTGTGAATAACTGTTCCCACATTTGACAGTAAGACCCTCTCGCTCAAGATACCATATTCTTCAGTCTTAGAAGATAGAAATCAATCAGGGTCATACCTACCTGGAATTCATTTCTACAGGCTAGCTTTTATAGTGCTTTAAGGTTTTATATATGCTATTTGAAAATGAAAGCAATCACAATTCTTAATCAAATGATTATCTTGTGAGTTATAATAATGACCAACTTGGCAAAGCAAGTCCACTTATGTAATAGTGGCATGAATATCATGTGTATAGTCAGCTACTTTCTGATTGGGTTTAAGACCTACCTTACACATACCTAGCATCAATATCGAAGAAAAGAACCTGTGAATAGATAAATCATGATATTGACTCATACTGACTTTTTGTAATAACCATCTCTCAAATCTCATCAGAAAAGTTTTTTATTTTATTTTAACAAAGATCCACAACTGGTCAAGGTGCACTAAAAAGGAGATTGTGGCACATTCTGCCCTTTATGTGGCATCAGAATCACACCCCACTCTGCTCAATCCTCATGCATCATTGTAGAAGAGGACATAGAAAGATTGTTGGATTTGGAGATAGTTGGTGACTAAAAAGAGTTACACATATATATTCATAATAGCTGGAAGGGCATACAGAAAAAACTATGCATGTTCAAGCTAGACAAAAATCCCAGAATGGAGAGAAGTGAGTATGAATTCCCATGTCTAGCTAAGGAACTATTGGCATTTATTAATCCTAGTTTGCTGAATATGGTGGTTTGAATGAAAATTACCCCCAAAGGTTCATGTATTTGAATGTACAGTACCTTCTGTTGAAGGAATTTGGGGGAAGGTAGGAGATGTGAACTTGTTGGACGGGATGTGTTACTAGGGGTAGGCTTTGAGGTTTCAAAAGTTCATCTCCTTTCTAATCATCTTTCTCTCTTTCTCTCCTCTTCTCTCCTCTCTTCCCCTCCCTCCTCCTCATCCTCCCCGTCCTCCTCCTCCTCGTCCTCCTCCTCCTCATCCTCCTCCTCCTCGTCCTCCTCCTCCTCCTCCTTCTTCTTCTTCTCTCTCTCTCTCTCTCTCTTTCGCCTTGTGTCTGTAAATCAGAATGTAAGCTCTCAGTTATTGCTTAAGAATGGAGTCCTGTGAGAATTCTGACTGCTTGTGAGAAAATTTCAAGAAAACAAGAGTCTTGTGACTTCAATTTTGTCAGAAACAAACACATATACTCCAGAGATTTTCTGTATAACCTAATAAACTCCTGGTGTCATTTAAAAAAGATTATATGTCTCCCCAAAGTTCTATCAAAAAATGTGCATATTAGTATCAATGTCAGTGTGAATTAACTAGGCACATATAAATAAAAACGAATTTTTTAAATATAAAGGAGGTATATCCTGACTTTAAATTTTTTCAAGGCAAAAACAGTTTGCAGAAACTATGTACTGAAAATGTTAATTTTCCTTAAATAAAATCAGATCAGATTGCTATTAAGTTAATTTGTAAAATTTAGCAAAAACGAAAATAGTCTATAGAAGACAAGGAGCTCATTGAGCATAATAAACTAATAATAACCATAATAAAACTTTAAAAAATGAAAAAAATTAACTTAAAGTTGATTCTTTTCTTTCTTTTTCAGATGATAACAGCAACTCCTTGATAAATTGATGTATCAGACTAGTGTTTTCATGTTACATGGAACAGAGAATCTAGTTATAGTCTCAGATAATAAACTTTACTATTTTGTTTATAAATGTAATTCTGGAGATTATAAATTCAGGTGAATTGAGAGCTGTTCAAATTGCCTTACCATAGGGGCCCCAATAAATTGATTGGTCATGGGCCAATATCTCTGTCTATCATTATTCTTTCTTCTACTGTACATCTGTTGTACATAGTCATAGATATTTAAGTCTAATATTAATTTGAAGCCAATATAAATGTGAAAATTTTAACTCAAAATGTTAAATGATATATAATCATAATAGTACTAACACTTACAAATTAATTCAAAATTGTATGTATGAACAATTTGTAAATGTATATAAAATCCAATTAGGTAAAAATTCAAGTAAACCTTTTAACCAAAAATTCAAAATAACTTTATAACGTTGAGATTACCTGGCTTGAAAGCCATTTATCTCAAAAAATAAAAAAGTCAAATCTGGAAAGTATTATTAACTATAGGTTCTTTCCATCCAGATGTAAGCTAGTGGATAAAGACAGGGTCAAAGAGCCTGAGTTACCTCTCCTTCACACTGCATTATTGGACTATGTCCCTGAACCTTTACATTTAAATGAGGGGCTTTAGAAATATCAGTGGGCAGGACACCATTCACTATGCTCTCTTTTCACATTTTATTTACCCTGGATGTGAGTATGTTAACAAAATTCTGCAAGCTCAGATTCCAGAATAAAAGTGATTAGCAGAACATTCCTCAGTGATCCGTATTGGGTACTCAGTATGAGTGAGAAATACATTTGTTGTGTTAATCTATAAAGATTCTGTAGTTTTTTTTGTCAGGAGACCATAACAAAGCCTCTATTGGATAATATATTTCTCCTGGCATGACTTACTAATTTCAATCTTATTTTTTTTAAGTTTACATGTAGTTGTCAAAAAGTAAGCCTACCTTACTTTGAAACACTAAACCACATATCAAGTATCAGTCTAGCTCTAGGTTATTAAAAATCAAGATGGATTTGAACAAGCAAGAATTAATTCAAATGAAGACAATCACATAATTGATTATTCAGGAAAATATAGATGATAGATTCATAAAAGAATTAGAAAGATATAGATTGAAATCAAACATCAGATGCATTTTAAAACTAGTAAGCCTACAAGAAAAAGAAAAATTTGACATTTGCATATAGATCTAAAGACTGTAACTAGGATGCGGCTGGCTTTAAAGAACACTTGTTAATAAAAAAACTAACATCAACTTGGTATAGGACATCCTCTTCAAAAAAGAATCACTTGCTAAGCTCTGCATTCTCATCCCTACTACACCCTTGTACTCATGTATTGGTACAAAGGGACCAAAATTATGAGAGCTCTCCATATGTCACATTTCCAATTACATTCTTCAACCTAGAATACCTTAACTGCTCCTCCCTTCAAGATGTCGTTCAACACAACTCTGACATTCACTTTCCACTCTGTTTCTTATTTTCTGACCAGATGAAATTAGATTCTTCACCTTTCTTTTCTTATGGCATTTGCCTAGTAGGAAGACAGATTTTGGTACAATGAAGACATTAAAGTAATGAAGTCAAGATTAATTACTAATGAACAAGGGATTTGCGGCTACTGGAAATATTCAAGGAAAGGCATGTCTATTTAATGATTGATTGAATTAGATAGTCTCCATTGTTCCTATAACCTCTAAGGGCTATGCAAACATGAGGTTGATTTTACTATGTTCAATGTTTCATGGTACAATGCCTTCATCACAAGGAGATATGAACATTAAATTAATAGTTATTAGTGAAGAATTATTTTGAAGGCCTCATCAATATTAAGATCCTTAGGACTCTGATTTTCTGACCCCTTTTCCTTTTCAATAGAAGTGCTTTGTTTATTAAGGAAGATAGCTTTGATATAAAAATAAGGTTTTCTTAATCAAATCTAACCTTAATCAAATCTAATCTTAAAAATTAAAAGATTGTCTTTCATTTGCCTATATTTAACTCTTTGCATTATTGTCAATTCTCTAATTTATATTACCCTAACACAAATCCTCCAAGAATAGGAATTGCACCATAATTGTAGCATTTATCCAAAGGCAAAAGTTAGTTACAGCAATAATGGGGCTAGAATATCATCTAGCTTCACATATAGGTTTTGAAGTCTGTTTTACAAAGGACACACTGTGAGTGGAAATATGATCACTGATAAGAGTGTTAAATGTGGTTAATATATGTACTTTAGATTTTTGGTTTTACAAAATTATAATAAAACTGCCAATAAAATATTTCCAATGTACCATAATTATCCTGAAATATGTCACCAGAGTACAAGTCCAAAATCCCCAAGATTTTAGTAAGATAAATGAATACCTACAAAACACGTCACTAAATTGTATTTAAATCATCAATAATGAAAATGGTGTGGTAGTAGTACAAAAGCAACCAATTTAATGTGATGAAGTAAGATTTTAAAAATTCTAAAATCTCACAAGGAGCATAACATAAAAATAAAATAATAAATAAATATAGATGGAATTATTGACTAAAAATTCTATTTGAAAAATTAACCTTTCTTTTGGAAATTAAAAATGAAGTACTCATGCTTGCTTACACTTTATGTTACTTTAAATATCTGATTAGGGTACATCATTATAAAATTGGGTGCAACTGAAGGAAATATTTTTAAGAACCATTATAATTATGGTTTTAATTATACTTATGGTTTTAGTAGTTTATAATTTTAACTTTCATTTGTATAGTCTAATACAAATCCTCGGATGATTATGGTTTCAGTAGTTTAAAGATTCTTTTGAGGACAGATTCTTATAATATCACTAAGACAGACGAAAGTAAGAAGCCAGTGTTACTTATTGCTCCAAGTCAAGGAAGAATGTATGATCGGGCCTCTACCAGAGGACAGAATAAACAGCAAATGAAACTTATATGCCAAGTGATAGTGTCACAACCTTCAAGGCTTTGGATTTGACATGACTGGGACCATGAGGGAATGAAGAAAGAATAGACACAAACACACATACAGAAAAGCTAGGTTCATGTGGACCATGTGCTCTGATGGAGCAGCACCAGATGCCTGGAAACTCACCTTTCTTATTATATATCACTGAGTGACAAGGCAGGTTTATTTTATACAGCTACATGAAGAGAAGGCAGTTTAGCTAATCTAGGTAGGAGGTCTCTGTCAGAGTTTGAATGCAGCTGTAATTGACAAAGAGGTTAGTGCCATTGAAGAGAAGTCTATCACTCTATACCAGGAGATTATGAAAGATGTTGTACAGGTAAGATCCTACCCATTAAAGGCTCCAGTTTGTGAAAATGCAAAGAGACATTCTAAACTAAGACTGATGCAGAAAAGGTACTTTTCTTGTAAACAACTGCATAGGAACACATGTGTACAGGCAGTAGAGTTGGAAAAGCAGGGTCACCTAAACCCTTGTGTTCTAGATGATTCCACCATGATTCCAACATGCCTCACACAAAGCTCTAGGATTTGATGTTTTCCCTGAGAGGCTTTCTTCTTTCTACAGACTTATCTTTCTTAGGTATGCTCCCATTCCTTTCTTTAACAAGAGAAATATATATTCTGTACCATGCTATGCCAGAAGTATGTAATTTGCTTTTTGTATTCATTAATTTTATATGATTTTTTTTTATAGACAGACATAGTCCATTTTGATTATTGCTTCCCTTAGCATTCCTTCAATGTGTTTTTTCTTTTATTTTACGGGGGGCCAGAGTTAAGAGATTGCTTTGAGTCTCAAAAGAGACTTTGTACTTTGAACTTTAGAAGTATGAAGACTAAGAACTTATGGGGAATTTTGAAGTTTAAATGAATGCATTTTGCCTCATGAGATGGCTGTGTGCTTATGAGGCCCAGGGGTAGTATGCTTTTGTTTGAATGTAAAATGTCCCTGATAGGCGCATGTGAACACTTGTTCTCCAACTGTTGGTGTTACTTTGCAAGGTTATAGAATTTTAGGAGGCAGTGCCTCACTGAAGAAAGTGTGTCAGTGGGTGCTGGAGAATCCTTAAACTTTATAGCCAAGCCTCAATTCAGATTCAGTCACTGCTCCCTGAAAAAAAGATGACATTTGATCAGCTGGCCTTCTGCTCCTGAGAACAAGCCTTCCTCATCTGCTGCCATGTCTGCTCCACCATGACAGAATGATTAGCTACAACAATAAGCCAGAATAAACTCTTTTGTTCCTTAAATTGCTTCTTGTTTGTTGTTCAATCACAGCAGCATAAAAGTAACTAAAACATTCAGATGTCCACAGTAATGTACTACAAAAATATTGGGAAGGAGCAGATATAACAATGAGTCCTGATAAAAATAGCAGTACCCACAAGGAGATGATGGTGTCCATCATGTATAGACACAAGAAAAAGTGATATTTAAGACTGGTGGCTGACAGAAGCCAAGTAGAGAGAATATTGAATGGTTATGCCATCTCGGTGGATAGCAGGTTATGCATTCCTCTTTTTGAAGGGACAATGCTATGTCTTCAAAGTTTCTGGTTCTCCTAGTGCAGCAGTTCTCAATCTGTGGATTCAAACTTGTTTCTGGGTATTGAATGACCCTTTCACAGGGGTCACCTAAGATCATCTGCATATCAGATATTTACATTACAATAAGTAGCAAAATTACAGTTATGAAGTATTACCAAAGAGAATCTTATGGTTGGTGGTCAACACAACATGAGAAACCATATAAAGGGTTGCAGCATTAGGAAAGTTGAGAATCAATACCCTAGTGCTTATCTGTGACCACAAGGAACTTCATGGTTCCCACAAGTCCCTCAGGAAGTAAAGGTAGATTTCTAAGCAAGTCCAGTTTGATTTGTGTTCAGCTATGAGGATTTTTATGACATGTTTTCTCAAATGAGACTTGTAGATTTTATGTAGGAAAATAATCATGGATCAGTGTGCAGTAAACCCTTCAATACCAGTAAGAAGCACTTATTGGTTCAATGAAGTGGACAAAATCACAATGTCAGTGTTTCCAATGGTTAATAATCTTAAACTTTTCAGATTTATTATGTAATTTTTCTAAATCAGTCTGTTAAGAAATTCAACAATCTATAAACATTTGTCCTCATGGGCCTCCCTAGACAAAGAACTACAGACAACTGAATAAAGCTGGGAGAGGAAGAGGTGGCTCTCCCTGGGGTAGAGCGCACCAATTTTTTGTCCAGTATCAAATGGTCAGTCCTAAAACATACAAGTTACATTACATTATAGACTCAAAGGGTTATATTTAAATACACAAATATATATATACAATATGGATCCAATATAATGATAAAAAAGAGGTCATGAATTTGAAGGGGAGTTGGTGGGAGTATATGGAAGGGTTTAGAGGGAGGAAGGAAAGGGAGAAATGTAACTAAAATACAATCTCAAAAATAAACACCCAAAATATTTCAATTCCATTGTTATGCTGGATATTGTTCTTTATGGATAAAAAAAACCAGAGATGGTCTGATTCTTTGTGTTTTACAAGGGGTTGACAATGTCTCTAGACATATTTATGCCAAAACTGATAATATCTCCATCTCTATACATATATTTGCAACAATATGTAATATAAATTTGTTCTACTCTGGTCTTACACCTAAAGAAAAAAGTAGAGCTTGGAAAGTTTCTTACAGTCTTTCAATTTATTAAATCATGAATTCAGCAATCAAAAGTATATTTTAATGTCACCAAAATTATGAAAATGGTAGTAGATACATACATAAATACACATGTGTATGCATGCATTTACATACATGAATGCATACACACACACACTCAATCACATTGCTTGTTTCCCTAGAAATGTTGTCTCTCAAGATTATTTTAAGCAGAGGCTTTTGAATTTAACTAGCTCTAAAATGCAGAGATTAATATGTCCAATTCATGGACATATACTGTTCTGTATATAAACCCTGATGATTATGGAATACACACACACACACACACACACACACACACACACACACACACACACGTATACATATATATAGCCTGTAGCAAATAGGCTATTTATAGCAGTCTTTAGTTTTTTCTTGAACTATTAAAGTTGTAATTTTTCACAAATAATCTTACATGTCTAATCAACCTGATCATTGCCAGACACAGGAAAATTTGCTTCATGGTGCTTCACATTCTCTCTTTGACATTGCTCTTTTGATATGCCCAATGTAGTCTTCATTGACATTGTTTACATAGTGTTCTTGCTATTTGGAAAGAAACACATGTCTTGGCTTAAATTTTCAGCATAAAAAAGAATGAGAGCTAGAGACTTGGGAAACATAGAGATTGGAGATTTTGTTGTTTTTTTTTTTTTGTTTTGTTTATCAAATCTACTGCATATTGACTGTGTGCCCTTCAGAGAGTTATTTAACACTTTATGCTTCACATTAAGAGATAGCAAATAGGCAATTTCAGAAGCCTTTTTGAGACTCTTAATACATAACTATTTTAACTTTCCACTATAGCATTTAAAACATACAACACAAATGATGTCACTACTATAATAATCACTATAGACTGGATTAAGTAATAACATGGGTCATTTGTGTGGCAGATGTCTTTGGAAGTGACTGCACTTTTGCATTTGAGGTCTACATCATGTACTATTTACTAGCCTCATGTGTCTCTTCATAGTTCTATGATTATTAGATTTTTAACCTTATAGTTTACTATAGCAGAAAATTATTGAACACTGTACTAAGTGTTCATCTCTGAATTAAGTGCTTAGGAGAAAAAGATAAATTAAGCTGGATGCTTGTACTTGAGGAGCCTTTTAGGATTCAAAAGTGAAGGCATTCATTTTATCTCTTTGTACTACTGAAAACCGAAAATATGTAAGGATTATCACACAAATTATGTTTACATTTTGACAAATGGCATCTAAGATTGTTCTTTATTTGTTAACATGTAAGAAAATGAAAAATATCCCCCACTTTTTCCTTTTCATTAATCTACCAAGTGTGCAGACAACGAACATCAAGAAAACAAGGCACCCACCAACATTCTATTATAAATTCCCTCAGTATTTCTTCTATGTTTTTATTGCTCTTTCATGTGGCTTGACATTTTCATGTGAGTAAAATATAGTCCTACAGTCAAGTTGTTCTCAGTCAGGTCTACAAAGGGAAAGTCATTCAATAAACATAAAAAAAAATGTAAAGGAAAGTGCTAGAAGACAATCCGCTGCTGATATACATTTGAATATTCTTTTTTTCTTTTCTTTTCTTTTTTTTTACTTTGATTAAAACTACATGCAACAATGTTTTTGAGGAATACAATATTGTTATTTTACCAAAGAAGGCAGTTAGAACAGTCTGAATAGCAATAGGTGCTGTCTTAGGAGAGTAGATCCTCTAGGAATCAAAATGTTTATTGAAGAATGTGTTAGCAGGTCAGACCATAAAGGTATTTTGTTGTAGCCATGTTCTTGGTACAAGAAATCCAAGACCTCAGAGGACAATAAAAACTGTAGGAGCCTTTGGAGTGTTGTTCTAATCCCAGAGTTTCATGCTGTGAACATGAAATTGTTCTGGGCTCTTTCAGAGGCAGGGCAGGGTATAGTATCCTTGTTGCTTTAATTTTAAATACCTCTGTGACCAAAGTATCCCAGGAAAGCACAGGAGCTAAAAACACAATCAAAATACTTCACTTTTCTGTTCCTTTTCTTTCCTGTATGTTTGGATGATAGTGTGTGTGTATGTGTGTGTGTGTGTCTGTGTGTCTGTGTGTCTGTGTGTGTGGAGAAAGATAGAGAGAGCACTTAGATATATTCCTTGTATAGAGAAGATATTGGCTTGTTTTGTAAGCTGCATTTCCTCCATTCTTGTGAGATAATTGAAAATCCACCTGGATTTAAGATCATTTAAAGGTATTTTTGATTATTGAATAATTATTAATTCATTGAATGTTCACATGGTGATCAAACTACAATAAATACTCTAAGAAAGTCAGTGAAAATAAAATATGGACAACATCCATGTGTTTTGAATATCTGGTATAGAGTCATTTCAGAAAGCAAAGAGCAGTAAGATGCTGTACATTTTAGAAACTCTTTGGAACTGATAGCCTTTCTCCATTTGCCTTTATTTTTCTTTTAATATTATTACTTAATTTTAGGAATATTATGTCACAGCATGCATTTTTTCATTGTTTGAAAATCTATAGCTAGATACTACTTGAAAAAGACCATAAAGATATTTTTTTTTGTAGTTATAGTGACATGGGTGGATTTCTCTACTTATACTTATTCTGTACTTATGTTAAAGGATTTTTCTTTGAAAAATACAGTATAAGAAAGCTAAATATTAGAAATTTTGTACTAATTTCACGGCTGTATAATTTTTTTTCCTTAAGTTGGGAGATTCAGTTTTGCTTCATTTTCCAATTAGAAGTTTTTATATTCTCCATAATTCATTAATTATTCCTCATTATTAATGACTCATTTCAAAATGCTGACAAGAATTTGATATGTTCATACATATTGTCTATTGTCAGCATATTAAACCTATTTTATCTTTCTCCTTCCTGTTTCCTGATGAAACTGTTGTGTATTTCAATATGGGTCTTCAAAACCATATCTTTTCATTTCAAAGTATATACAAGAGTTTTTTGTTTTTGTTTTTCCTTAATCTCTGTGTCAAAATCTTAACAGATAAATCAATAAAATGTTATGGCCCATCCTTAGAATTCTCCTTTACAACAAGCAAAACTTTGCTTGGCATTCAATTGTCAGCTTGACGAAATCAGAAATTACCTGGGAGACAGACCTCTAAGCATATCTGTAAGAGATAACTTTGACTGTATTCATTGAGATGGGGAAGATATACCCATTGTGGGTGACATCATTCCCTGGGCAGGGGTCCTGTACTATAAAACCTAGAGTAAGGGAATGAGCAGCAACATGCATTTACCTTTGTGTTTCCTGATTGTGGATGCAATATAATTGGTTTAAGTTCCTTCTGCCTTGATTTTCCCATAATGATGGGCTATGTCTTGAAGTGCTAAGCCAAAAATAAACGTGTTCTGCTTGAAGTTGCTTTGGTCAGAATATTTTATAATAGCAACAGAAAAGAAACTAAGTCAAGACCTCACTATAGTTATAGTTTTCTACTGTATTTGAAACTAGCTTTCACATGACTTATAAAAAGGAAGGATATGAAAGTGTGAGGTTACAGAGAAAAACTGTTATCTCTACTCTGGTTTTCTTGAGCAAAATGTAAGCATGGTATACCAAAAAAATTAAAACTCTGCTTTGTGCCTACATGTATATAGAAATTTCTGACATATATTTAACTCACACCAGAAAAGCAAGTAATAACAATAAAAATATTTTCTCAATTCTATGTTTTTGTCAGTACCATTTCCAATAAACAGCATTCACATCTGGCACATTTGAATTTTTATGTATTGGAAATGAGGAAGTGTGGTACAATTCCTTTCCCATGGGAGCCTTGCTATGAGCTCATTTGAGCAGTGACCTGCTTAAACTGCCAGAAAGTGTAGTATTTTTGCAGAATCTTTAAAATAGAAATCCAGAATGAAAGGACAATACCTGAGAATTAAATCTTTTTAGTCTACAGCAAATGAAGCATATGAGGGAGTGTATTTTCTCTCATTGAATAGGGTTTCACAACTTTTGCCCTTTATCAGATATTCTTAATAGGCAAACTTTATCTGTGAAATTGCTTTTTTCAATAAAATTTTTTCTATGCAAATTGAGCATCTTGAATCTTAGAATTCTGGCTGGCAGCAGCCAGATTTAAAGTCTGTGAACATCTCAAGCCAAGTAAGTATAAAATCCCTTTCTTCAGATATGGGGATTGATGTGAGTTCTTGGGTGATGAAGGTAGTGACTATAGGAATAGTTTGGGTACATTTGTAAATTGAATTTTTATATATGGTTCCCGGAAAAGATTTTTAAATAGTATTCTGAGATTTTAATAAAATGAAGAAAAGGGGATTATGGATAGCAGTAAGGAATAATTGATCTTATTTGTGATAATACTTTTAATTATTCTGTCACTTTGACTTCCACAACAGTGAAATAGGTTAATAGAGCAAGATCTCATCAGTAATGAATGTGCTTCATTTATTATCACAACACAAACTTTCATTTTCAAGGCATTCCATTGTAGAATGCATTCTATTTCTGTGGTTTTTTGCTATTTCTTCTGCAAAAGCCAGAGTGTCCTTTAGCATTCTCAAAGACTTCTTGGGTAGCTAATTTTCTTTACACAAATGTTTCGACCCCATATTATGTTTTTGTGTCTCTATGATTTTCATGACATCTTTTAATTCTCTATTATACCATATGTCACGTAATATTTTAATTACTTATCTGAACATTTCCTTTGTAATGGTAAGTTGTTTCCACGACAAAAGTAATAACTGTCATTTATTAAATACATGCTATGAGCAAAGGATTATTCTAAGTATTTTGCATATTTTGTAATATTTATACTTCATAACAATGATAATCCATAGATCCACTTCAGAGATGAGTCAATGGAGGCCAAAATACGTTTAAATATCTTTTCTAAAGCTATATAGTCAGTAAAAAATAAAAACGAAAATTGAATCTGACTCCAGAGTGCAGGCATTTTACCATTGTTTTATACTGCGTCTTTAATATTATGGTTGTGTTTGGCTGCCTCACTTGTGTTCCTAGAGACTAAATCAGTGCTAGTAAATAGAAGAGTCACAATAAAACATCTGTGGAATGAATTGGTGGATTTATTAAGAAAAACACTAATTATTATGCATGTACCATGATGCTATTGCAAAATAACAGGAAAAAAAAAAACTGGCACCTGATTGAAACCTTCCTGAAATAGAAAGGAAATCATATAATTATTAGATTCTAATACTAGCAGATGTACCTGCCCAGTTGAATCTACAAAATAATACTACTAAAAACATTCTGTGTTTTGTTTTTCCAATTTAATCAACAAATTCAGGCAGTGGAGATGAACACACACACAACATTGATATTTAGACAGAGCAAGTCAAGATGAGATGTATTAGCATTAGGAAGAGCTATCAGGATTAAAAGAACAATTGGGAGTGTCCCAAATGATGTTTTCTTTGAGAGATAAAGGGATGAATTTCCATGAAATAGGTATATCAAAAGCAAATGAATACACGCATTCTTTTTAATTATTTTCCAAGACAGGATTTCTGTGTTGTAACTGTGGCTGTCCTAAAACTCACCCTGTAGATCAGGTTGGCCTCGAACTTACAAAGGCCTGCCTCTTCTTCCCAAGTTCTGGGATTACAGGAGTGTACTACCACAGCCCGGTGAATACATGTATTCTAAACTACCTTTTTCTAACAGTTTTCAATTTCATCTGATAAAAGTTTATTTTTAGGTAGACTTAGTTAATGGCTACTCACAATACACATATTTGTACTTATGCACATACTGTAAATTTGGGTAAAATATATATCTTATGCTTGTGAAGATAAATTAAATATTGTGCCTAATATTTCTGATAAGCTTGAAAAAATACTAGTTGGTTCATGAATACTGGTTATGCTAGTTCTGCATGAGTAATTTTCAGTTCTAATAATAGACTGTGTTGAATAGAATCTTATGCAATGCCTGATGATGCCCCAGAGAGATAAGATTATCTAGTGAAATATCCAGAGGAAAGATCAGAAGACCCTGGAGTTTTCTTCACTCAAAAATTGCCTTTAAACAAAGCTATCAGCAATGTTGATGTTAACATGATTTAATTTATGATCTCACAAGCTATTGCTCTGAAATCATTATGTAGTTGAACAAAAACACATAGAAATAATCAAACAAGGTAATTTACAATGTCCATGACAGGTGTTTTTGAATTTATGAAAACAAATTATGGTGAAAAAACAATGTTATCCAAGGAAGTTCAAAAAGGGGTACCCAATTACACCTATACCTCAGACAGAGGTAGCTAGTCATAAAAAGAGATAATGGAAGTAAATTATTACCTGAAGAATTTTGCTTAGAAGTTTGTGGTTATGTTTTCTTGATTTTGTTAGATATTCTATCTCAACAATATAACCACTGTTTTACTTTTGTTATTTTAATACGTTTGAGGAGCTAAATGAGTGGCTGTTTCTTTTCTATAATTAAATAAAAACTATGACAGACACATACTATGGATTTAAGTACTTTTAAAAAATTTTATAACAGATAAAGCAATGAGTCTGAGTGATGTGCATAAGAGAAGTTTCAGTTTTGCTTCATTCTATCTATCTCATGTACTTTGGGAGTTTATACTTGTTAATAATATAGGATAAAATTGAAAAATACATAATTTTCTTCTGCAGTTATTGTTCTCTTGGATGTACTATATGTGACTAAACCCACTTTAAGTTTTTATATATTGCCCAAGGTTCATATATATACCAGGTAAATATGTTTAATTTGCTACCAGTACTTATTAATATCAACAACACTTACAATGGAGATCATAGAGTAAATGTTGCTTTTTTATTCAATCACAAATTGAAAGCTAAAAGGAGAACTACACTCAATCCCTGAGCACTTTAACCCAATCCCTTGCAGACTAGAAATTCACATCAGTGCTACAAGTGATGTTAGATGCTAATCAGGTTAAGTGCCAGTATATCAGTGTACAGAATATCAGAACAGCCCATGTGAGAACCCCAAGGGAACAATGGAAACTGTGATTTTTAAAATTTCTAAAATATTCTGCTGTACTTCTTTATAACAATCTAATAGTGTTTGGTTGATAGAATACTTTCCTCTGTGATAGAAATGGATATAATATGTATGGGAAAGGTAATGTGTTCTGATTCCCACAGAAAAATATATCAGTAATCATATTTGAATATATATAATTCAGGAAACCACTAGGTAAAATATACCACAGCAGAAGTTATTTTATTCTGCAAAGTGATGCTTTGGTGTTTTATTGGTGAGTTGTAGACATATAAATATGAAAAGAAGTTTTTAATTCAGTATAGGAAGACTGAAAAGCTTTGTGGATATTCAAACTAGCATGTCAAATTAAAGACAGCCTCATTGAAAATCTTCAGAATATCCAATATGTGATAATTGGTAAAATTCTAAAAAAATAAAACAATAACTTCATTAGACATGTCTCCTTATAAGCCACCTAGATGATAGAGAAATTTATTTAAATCATTTAGACAAAAAGTATATTATTTAATTTTTAAAAAAAATCAAAGATGCAATCAAATCATTATGTCTGAACAACTCTACATTGAAAATTAAAACACAAAAATTAGATGAAGGAGGTTGTTAAAAGCCAGTGTTTTACACAGCAAAAATTTGCTATGTAATTATTAAATCCAAAAAGTAAAAAGATTCTCAAATTTGTCTGATATGCTATCATAAAAATCAAATCACAGATGATAATAATTCTAATATACAAGTGATGCTTACTGGGTAACATTTAACTTGAATGTGTCATTTAACTTCTTATAGTAAGTAGCAGGTGGATATAAAAAATAAACTTTGTAAACCAAAGGAAACAATAGAAAACAAGAAGATAGAAGCAGCACTTAAATATCTGCATTTAAGGAATATAATACACAACTAAACCAAGTTAAAACTCCACTCTAACTGCCAGATTAGTGTTTGTTTATTTCTGAAATGTCCATTTTGATTATATTCCAAAAATATATAAGAACTATCATGGACAGTGCTTTGTTCTTGATAAAAGTGCACAAAGTAGCTAGTTAATTTTAAGCTCACTCAATGTGATTTGAGTCTATTGTGCCAACACATGATTTCAAAATGAATTTGAGTTATGAAAACTAATTTAGGTACCACATTGTCTTTCTAGACCCCAGAGCTTGGTGAGAGGAATCCTCTGAATATGTGTTTCTTCAAACAAATGAAAAAGAAACTTTATAAGAGAATAGGAGTCATTATCCCTCAGTTCTGTTGGGGATTTCCTTGTCTTATCACCCCAGATTGACATCTGGTCCCAACTGGATGTATGCCTAGTCCCTACAACATTAATAAAACTAAGTTTATTCTTCTAAGATTCTACAGTTTAGGATCACCAGGTTCACTTAATGTAGAAATAGCTCCCCCTTTGGGGCGACCCCCTAAATTGTCTATTTGTTTAAGTTTCAACATTTGTGCAAATGTCAAAGCAATTAAGTTGTGCTACACAATATAAATTTAACTTGATTTTTACAAAACAGTAGCTGATAGTTTTACTTTCATGTAAATGATAGATATCCTTGCTCAGGAAATAAATAAACAAAACTTATTTTTGTTTTGAAATGAACTATTGGAATTACTGAGCAAATGTCACACAGGAAATATGTCATAAATTCAGGAGAATAATTCCAGATTGTATTCCCAATGTACTTACAATAAAATCAAATATAAAGAACTATATATTCAGCAGAAATACCTTGGATTTGCATTTGCATCATTTATGCTACATGCACTAGAAATTCTATCAAATTGTGGTTCCGTCACCCCAAGAATCTTAACAAATTATATTATATTTAGGATTTTATCTAATAAATGAATAATTGGTCTTCAAATTTGATCTGTAATTATAGAAAGAATATAATGAAGTGTCATATTGGGTAATTAAAAATAGATCTTTTGTATGCATTTCATAATAGTAATTTTGGTATTCATTTTCCCTTCAGTCTCTCTATTTTTATAGTAAATAAATAATATTGTTTTTAATACACCTATATATACAGCATGTGCTCATTTGCATTATTTTTTCCATTTTATTGCATGTGTACATCTTTTTTACTTGAACTTATTTCTCATTTTATTGCCTTTATTCTCATCTCTAATGCTCAGACTACTGTAATGATAACATAGCAATGATTTTGGTTACATCTACATCAGGTCCTGAGTCTTATACATGCATCTTTTTACATTATGAAATTGTCACTCCTCATTTTAATGTCTACACAGTCTTAGAAAAATCTGTTTCAGTAGCTGCATTAAAGAAAATCCCTTCATCTCTGATGAAGGACAAGATCTATACATATCTGTGGGTATAAAGATGAGTATTTAGAAAGCAGTTAGAAATATATGTTTAGGAAAGTGGCAGTAGTAGGCTTTCCTCTAACATCCATGGCCTCACTAAAACACATGGAGTTGGCTAGTTTATTAATACCAAGTATTATTTCCCACCTATAAGTCCAATTAAAGAGCTGTTGGTTACCATCACCAAGATATAAATCGGACCTCCTGCATCTTTAGGGATATCTTTACATACTATTCACTGTTGTAGTTTACAAGAACCATGGCTGCTAGGACTGTTAATTGCTTTCCTTCTTTAGCAGCTTGTGAGTCACCTTCTCGTAATCTAAAAGCTAGGCCTCAGTGAAGAGGCTTCTCTTTATGTCAGAAGGAATATCATTGCAGAAAGCTACAACTAATCAAAATGCAGAGAATAACTGACTGTGGGGTGCCCAGTCCAATTGATACATCTACAACCCAAAATCCTGTAAGCAATGCTAAGGGAATGTTGAAGAAGAGGGGTCCAGAGGACCAGTAAGTCCACAGTCGGATTGTATCTTCTAGCTATGAAAAGGAACACTGCATCCATGAAATTTTAGCAATATGGCTGACTAAACAAGACACAATTCCAACATCAGGTGTCATATCAGTACACATAGGGAAAATATTTCTACATCTCACACCTAGATAAAGAGCTACATGCAATTAACAGTTTCTAAGAGAGGAAATATTAATCTTCTCTAGGAATGAAGCCCATGACCAGTTATCCAATTCAGAGTGATCATCCCTGGAAACAAATACAAGCAGGCAACACTGATGTGATTCAGCAGTTTGTATTTATATACTGATTTGTGTGCATGTGCGTGTGTGTGTGTGTGTGTGTGTGTGTGTGTGTGTTTGTGTGTGTGTGTGTGTATAAACACTGTGGTTAAAGAAAAAGAGGTCAGTCAGGAGATGGTGGCACACACCTTTAATCCTAGCACTTGGGAGGCAGAGACAGAGAGATCTCTGTGATTTCAAGGTTAGCCTGGTCTACAGAGTGAGTTCCAGGACAGCCAGAGTTACAACAGAGAAACCCTGTCTCAAAAAAATTAAAAAAAAAGAAAGGGAAGGAGGAGAAGGAGGAGGAGGAGATGTTTGGGGTGAGGGGGTCAGAAATGGGAGAGGAAGAATGGAGAAGACAGAGGGGAAATGGTGTCATTATACTTTAAATTTTTAAAAGAGCTTTAAAAATATTGATATATGAAAATAACCTCATTATATCTTCAAGAACAATCACTACTATAATAGTTCTTGTCATTCATTTTCAAGCTTATAAACTGTGTTGGCTAGTTTCATGTTAACTTGACAAAAACTAGAGTTAACTGAAAGAAGGGAAACTCAATTGTGAAAATTCCATCATAAGAGCTGGCTTTAGGGCAATTTCTGGGTGGACCCAATTCATTGTGGGTGGGGTCATCCGTGGTCTGGGGATCCTGTTCTATAAGAAAGCAGGTTAAGCAAGCCATGATGAGCTAGCCAGTATGTAGCACCCCTCCACAATCTCTGCATCAGCTCCTGCCTCCAGGTTCCAGCCCTGTTTGAGTTCCTGTCCTGACTTCCTTCAAGATGATCAATGATATGGAAGTGTAAGCTGAATAAATTCTTTCCTCCCCAACTTGCTTTTGGTCATGGTGTTTCATCACAGCAACAGTAACACAAACTAAGTCAGAAATTAATATTTGTTCAATATTGTGCTATAATTCAATAAAGTCTTTTAATTAGAAGAGTAAGTAATTCTTTTGTGCCATATTCTAGATCTATACAGTTTAACCAAAATAAAATGAAACCAAAATTTTATAGTCAAAGTTGATTTAAAGAAGTGCTGGGACTCCATAGATAAAAATTACCTTGTGTGTTTATAATGAATCCAGAAATAATTCAACCACCACAACAAAACAGAATTAGGAAATTCAAGTTAACTGAAATTGATTTTCAGTTATTCTAGAGAAATCACAGGGAAGCATTTTCTTTTCTCTCCCATACTGGTCCTTTCCAGTTCCTATTCCACTCAAGAATATCTAAAATATCTAATATTTCCACTCTAAAATATCCATCTGATCAAGTAGGTAAAATACTCCTGTGCCATAGTAGACATGAGAATTCCCCAGAAATTCCTCTCTCAAGCCTCAGAGCATTTCCAATAATATTCTCTTTATCTGAATCCCTCTGTGCTTGGTATTAGCACATTTTAAATACATGTTATACAATACACATTGCTGACATAATCCAATAATTATTCAGCATGTACTCCTTTATGTGACTTCTCAATTCAATAATTTATTATGCACCTTTCTTGGACTTCAAAATCATTATTTCTAATGAATGCCTGATATTTCCTTGAGTAGATGACATCATAGATTACCAAATATTTTTTCTGTCAGTATCTTTGAGATTTTCACTGTTATAAGCTTGACTATATTCATCACTATAATTTAAATATATTGCATTTAGGTTGCTATCCAGTGCATTATTACCTATAGCAGAACTTCTAGAATCATAGCAACACAATCTTTTAAGAACTATAGCACTTATTTTAAAATTACTTTTCCTAAGTATTTGACGAAACTTCTTTCTACTGACATTGTAAAAGGAGGCCCATTTCCACACAACTTTACTGGCATTAGGCATTTCCATTATTTTAAATAATTTCTAACCTTGTAAAAGAATAATCATATTTCACATTGTGTTTTGTCTCACTTTATGCCATCAGCATGCTCAAATATTTTCCATAGATTGGTTTACAAACCCCTTTTAAGCTGCCATACTGTTTAAATTCCTTTTTGAAATCTGCAGAGTATACCACAAATGTGCTCATATTTATTAGTTGCTTTGCCTATTTTGTGACTAAATGGACTTAATACACACACACAGATACATACAAATATGCGTACATAGACAGCAATACTGCATTTAGTAATGCTGATTTGTGCTAATGTAAGCAGATACTAAAAAGAAAAATATTTTACTTTTTGTAAGCAAAAGCACTGATACTAAATGTGTGCTTGAAAAATCACTTGGGACATTTGAGCTGAAATTTTCAGTAGGGAGAGACTATCTAGGTAAGAAAGAGGCCCCTTGAAACAGTTTAATCTTGATGGTTACATTCTTAAAAGGAATCTGGGGAATGAATGTTTGTGAGTGACTAGAAAGGGAAGGAGAAAAATAAAAGGAGAAGTGAATAATTGAATTATAGTCTTAACTGTTGCCAAAATCAAATCAGTGGCTTAGCTAGAGGCTGAGCTGTTCATTTCATTCAAATTATGTCACAGGTCTCTGGGCTCTTTTCGTATGTGTCATTGTCCTTTGCTATTAAAATTCATCACATAGTATTTATTCAGCTTTCACAATTGACTGCTTAGTTTAGGCTCTCTCCTTGCCTGCGTTAGCTAGGTGTCAGTGGTACATATTATAAAAATAGAGAGATAGAAAACAGCAGGGTAAGGGACTTTTAAGACACTCAATTGAATGTTTGACATGTATTCTAGGCACGTGACAGGTAATAATTAAGTCTGCTTAATTAGTTTTTGAATATTGGGATGAGGAATAGTAGCAAATTGAATAGTACTAATGAAAGACTGAATTACTATAATCAAAACATTCTTTTCTTTGCATCAGATAAAAGACTTTCACATAATAAGTGTACTGCCTTTCTTTATATATAAGAGAAATAAGAGTTGAATTGCCACGGTGATTAAAACCAAAGTTCTGGCCTAATTCTTATAATTAAAAGTATTTTATAATGTTAGCAAGGAACTTAAGAAATTAGAGTGGAATTTCTAACATAAAAGAATGATTGGGTGTTGCAGCAAATACTATTTCAGATACACTGCTGTGGAAATTTAATAATTTGACAGAAGGGGTTATCATTGTGTATACAAGGTAAAATAGTATTACTAAAAATAAATAAATCTGGAAACCATACTATTATATATCATTTAGTTTTTTCTGACTACCAATATTTTGTATATGGACAAAAACACTCCCAATTTATTTATTGTTGCTTAAATACAACCTTATTAGCTCAAGCTCCTTGGATTTCACTAAATTAGATTATGTAAATTTAACGTGACTGCATCTGAAATATGCTGATCTGTGGATCTCGGATCCTATTACCAGTGTACTAGGTTGAATTTGTGTCTGTTCAATGGAATTTAACAGCAATCAGAAAGAACCAGCAACTCCCAAATTTTCCCATTGTTCCGTTTTTTTCCCCCTGTTGCTCAGTTGTGTGTATAGCTTCTTTCCTTCTCCAAAGCCAAACAGCTGGGGCTTCCTTCACTATTAAGAAGTAGTAACCGCCAAACTTCAGTTTTGAAAATTGCAAAATAGACAGAATTCTCAAGGGGGGCTTTGTCCCAGAGCATGTGGAATTTGAAAAGAAAAGCAGATGGAGTCCAGGAGAAAGACAGCTTGGTCATGATGATTTTCATTATTAACTGAAAATCAAGTGAGGCACATTGAAGTAAGGAAAGATTTGGGAAGCTGTTAGAGGGTCACAGGGAGAGGAAAGTTTCTGTGCTACAGCCTTGCCTTCCTTAAGCATAAGCCATAGGCAAGAACCATAATGCTCTAAGTGCCCAGAAGCCTAAGGACAATAGATGCGTGGAACATTCTGATTAGTGATGGCAGGAGACACAGATGGCTGGTTAACCCGTTAGGTGATCAAAAAGGACAGCCACCAGGGAATATGTGGCCTCTTCATGCAGCAGGACCTAGACAGGTGGCAGACAGCTTGAGCTGGGTTCTTTGTGTTTAATTTCTGACCTTATTTAAAATGACAGTTTTAAAATGCCTATTAGGCCCTTACTTTCCTTACTTAAGCTTTTGTTGTTATTGTTGTTTTGTGCTTCTTTTAGCCAAATATTGGTAAATGGGAGTACTATGTCAGGAAGCTTATTTTCAATTTTGCCTTGGCATTATATTTAATTTTTTATTCATTTATTTTGACTTAAATATTTTCATACAATTATTTTGATCATATTCTTCCCCACTCAACTCCTCCCAGATTGTACCCAACTCCCTGCCTACACATCCCCATGCTCTTTCTCTTTCTCCCTCCCACTCTCCATCACTCCCTCCCTCCCTTTGTCTCTCTCCATCTCTCCCAAATATACCAAAAAAATAAAAACGATCTTCAACAAAAGAAGAAAGTGCGAAAACAAAAAGTGTACAGAAATACCTGGAGTCTATTTTATGTTGTCCACCTAATCCTGCTCGTGGGGCCTATCCCTGAGTATGATTGATATACCCGGTGATACTCTACTGGAGACAGCTGATTTTCCCTTTCCCAGCTGGTACCAATTGAAAACAGCTTCTTGGTTAGAGGTAAGACTTAGTGTCTACTTCGCCTTTTCAGTGTTGAGATTTTGTCTGCTTTGAATCTGGGCAAGTATTATACATGCTGTCACAGTTTCTGTGCATTCATATGTATCAGTCCTGTTGTGTCTAGAAGATGCTATATCCTTGAAGTCACCCACTACCTCAAATACAATCTTTCTGCCACCTCCTCTACATAGATCCCTGAGCCTTGCAGTTTGATAAAGACATCCCGTTTATTGCTGAGTGCTCCAAAGTCTTTTACTTTCTGCACATTATCCAGCTGTAGGTCTTTGTGTTAATTTCTATCTACTGCAAGAAAAAGCTTTGCTGATGAGAGTTGAGTGATACTCTTCTCTATGGGAATTGCAGTATCCATTAGGAGTCATTTTATTGTTATGTTCCTTTAGTAGAAAAATCATAACAGGTTTTCCTCAAGGGCCTATGACCTAATCTAGTCTAAGGTTCTTGATCAAGATAGCAGTATCGGGTATTGGTTCCATTTCATGAAATGTGTATTAAACCCAAACAAAAAGTGTCTGGTTAGGCTCTTAAGATTTGTGCTTTTATTGTACCAATACATCTTGGATCTATAACAGGCCTCAGGTTGTAAGTTATAGGGCTTGTAACTGTGTGGCATTGATGAATATTTTTATCCTCCAGTAGCATGCAAATTACCTTCCAACACCATGAACATTTGTATGTAAAGGTGAAGCTTTTAGTTCAGCACCAACTTGAGTTCTCTATGATCAATGACATAAGTTTTGTCTTTGGCAATATGGAAATACCATCAGGATAGGGAGAGTAACGTACAGCCTTAGTAAGTGCCTGTACTGTATTGTTTAAGGAGTTCTATGGAAACCATTTGGCCATGAATTCAACAAACTACAAGCCATTCCTTTTTCTGAACGTTTTATTTTGATGACATAACATGCCTGGTTGGGTCATTGTCTCTCTAATTATACGGTAACACCATTTAAATTATTCTCATATATGTATGCAGTTTAGGAAGTTCCTATGGAAGTAGGTTCCATATGGCTTTCCCAAAGGCCTTTAATGTTAGTTGTTCCTCCCCATATTCTCTCCTTTATCCTGCTTTTGACTCCCCCTCTCCCTTAAATCCTCTTATTCTAGCTTTCCCTTTAAATCTTTATAACACTATACTCTATTTTACCCTCCTTCAAAGATCCTCTCTTCCACATCTCCACCTTCATCCCCAAACCACTATGGTTAATTAGAATATATATATATATATTGTCTTGATTTTTGTATTATATTTTAGTCATCCACATTTCTGGAGGCACTCAGAGCTGTGGTATTTCTCTAAAACAATGCAAAGGAAATTTTCTGATGTTGACCCCTCTCATCTTCTTTTAGGTACACTGGCTGCTCATCCAAGTCATTCCCATATGGGGTAGCACAGGAGCTTCATTCTATGTGTAAATGTATAAAGGGCAGTTGTGTCAAAAGCACATGTAATGGTGAATGGATTTAGTGGGTGAAAACACCTGTTGTTTCATATTTTGTATATTATATATTGTTTGATATACATTAAAAAGTTATAGGGAATATTATTCATTAAAGGCTGGCACTGGAGTGGCTGATGTATAGGATAAATAGATAACCTATGCGTTGCTCCAGGTATTTTGGGATTTGTGGTTAATCCAATTTCTGTGGCTGCTCAGTTTTGCATTTAAGCTAAAACAATTTTAAATGCTGTGAAATAAAACAGGGTTTGTTTTTGTTCTGCACCTGCAAGAAACCAGATTTCCAATCTGAACTTGCTGTTCATATCAGATGTTTTTGACACAATATTTAACTGGTTCAGAAGAATGTGTTATAACCTTTGCTCTCCTTATAATCGAAGAAAAGGTAAAAGGTGTTCGAAAGAGATGTCTTAGATAATAACTAAACAGGGTCAATTTCAGGCCAGGAATTCTGTGAGGCTATTCTAAAATGCTTGTTCTTCTCAGATCAGAAAAATGCTAAGAAGTACCAAGAGGAGAAAAAAAAGAGCAAAGTTGAACATGTGATTCCCAGGCTCCCACTCTGCTGCTATGTGTGGACAAATAGGTTTTAGTTCAGTTCCTCACAAACAAATGCTTTGAAAACTGTTGGGTCAAACAGAGGAGAACATGGTCTTGTTACAAATCTTCCCAGAGAATTCTAAATGCTTTTGTATATTCTAAAACAAAAAAAAAATTCAAATGCAATCCTTGCTGCCTGTCTTTTTTATTACAGAACCTTTATTCTGAGACTGAGCCATGTGCTGTCATATTTAAACTGTGAGAGCATGATTTCAAAGCATCATTACACATTCAACTGTGTAAGGCACATTTTTATAAAGATAACTAGACTGCCATACCTTTATTTTAATTTCTTTTCTTTTTAATGTTTTATTTATTTTTACATTAGATGTATAAGAGCTAGCCTGCATAGGTACATGTGCACCAGGTGCGTATCTACTGCCCTTAGGAGCCAAAAGAGGACATCAGATACTTCAGAACTGGAGTTTCAGGTGGTTATGAGTCATCATGTAGGTGTTGTGAACTGAACCCCAGGCCTTCTGCAAAAACAGCAATTTCTTTGAACCTTTAAAACATCTTTCAACCCTCTGATTTCTAATCCAATATTTTCTAAGGTGTTTTTGTGTATTCTGATGGTACTGATGATATATTTATGTGTTGGATAAGAAGAGACTCTGGTTCAACAAAAATTAAGAAGAGTTACATTTTAAAGTACTTCCTGGAATGATTTTAAAAGAAGACTCTACTTGGTATGGGTCCTTCACAAATTATATTCCTCTATGTGAATTCCCCAATATTATCATCTCAATTGAGCTGCTGTAAAGAAAAAAAAATACCACTGACTAAGTAAGCAATTAAAAGAAATGTATGACTCAGTTTTGGAGATTGGAAAGTCCAAACCAGTAGGTAGATTCAGTGTCTGATGAAGGTCCATTTCTTTTAGGTTGTGCTTTCTCCATACCCTACACAGGTTGGAAGGGCTACCAGGCTCTTTCAGTTCTTTTACATGAAGGCATTAACACAGACATGAAGATTAATTAGCTAATTCCCACAAGGTCCCATTTTCATATTAGCACTTTGAGAACTTGGTTTCAAAATATGAAGTTGGGGGAACTCAAACATTTAAACCATACTGTCTCCTCATTACTCATGAATAGATCTGAACAATCAAGTAGCTTCTAATTGCCCTGACTGCAGCTGTCTCATTGCCCTGGTTTGCTTTCTATTGCTATGGTACTGACCAAAAGCAACAAGAGTGAAAAAGGGTTGGTTTTTGCTTATCTGTCTGGATCACAATCTATCATGGATGTAAATCAAGGCAGGTATTCAAGGCAAGAACCTACAGCTAGGAACTGATGCAGAATCCATAAAGGAACACTGCTTACTGGCTTGTTTCCCATGATTTTCTTATCTTGTTTCCTTACAGCATCCCGGGCCTCCTGATGAGGGGTTAGACCATTCACAGTGATCTGAACCTTCTCAAATCAAGTATTAATCAAGAAAATGTTCTCACACTCTTGCCTACAGGCCAATCTCATAGTGATATTCTTCTCAACTGAGGTTTCCTCTTCCCCGATGTCAGCAGCTTGTGTAAAGTTAAAAACACAGAAACAAACAAAAACTTATCAGAACACTCACCAAAGATTAAAACGTGGTTCTCTCAAGACTCTGTAGGAAGAACCAGGCAGGAACAAGGCCTACACGGCACGCATGCATGGTGCACATGCATGGCTGGGCTCCCACGTAGGGTGGGCCCTATGCTCAGAGATAAGCCAGCTGTTGACCCATGCATAGCTAAGACTTCATGTTCGAACCAACCTAAAAACCTGCCAATGGGCCCACCAACAGATGATGTCATATGGGGGCTAGACACAAATCAATGAGAAAGAGCCATAGAATTTTAAGATGCGTTCCTGTTTCTCTTGATAGTGATGAGTAAATAGCAGTTCCAAAACTTGTCTTAATTCACTCTCCCAAAATATTGATTCTTGTGCTCCAAATATGATCTGTACCTCAGAATGTCTTGTACTTGATCTATGTGAAGCATATTTAAGTGAAAATTATGGAAGGCACACTGTGCAGTATGTAGCAGACACTGTACTTTTAATAAGAATTCCAGGAGAATCTCATATATTCTCAAAGTAAGCACTGCTCTTAAGATGTGTGTTTGCAAAGCTCTCTGACTTTTTGCTACTGAGATATTCCTAATGCTGCTGACACAGAGGTTTGTTTCTTGAACTGCTTTTTATTTCTGCTTATGTGAACAATTGCCATTTCCTTTCAAAAAAGTCATACACTTAAGCTAGATATAGCAAGTTCCTGTTACCTGCAAAGAGCAAAACCTTAACTAATATGTTATTTTGAATTTTTAGTGGGGAGTTATAGCACAAAGTGCTCACAAACTTACATGATCACTGAATGCTTTTCAAAAGAGCTTCTCTTTAAAGCACTGTTCTGCCCCATATGCTTTGGGGAAGTACTTGTTTAAGGTAATTAATTTAACAGTGGTGTGGATTTCCTTCTGGCTACATGCTGAATATTGGAATTGAGGACCAATTTCTAAGGTTTATACTAATTGCTTTCCTACATGCTCATAGAATTAGGGATACTGAGTAGTGTTACAAACAATTAAGTGTGATTAAATGAAGCCTTGGTTCTCCATTTTAGGATCTGTCTTGGGGAAAGAAATCAAGGCTCCCCTTAAAAGATAAAGTGTGATTTGTACAAGCTAAGCCTTTTCCAATCACTACCTTCTAGCACATACTCAGAGGCAAAATTATTCACACAGGGATATCACTCTGCAGACACAAGAAAAAATAAAACCATAAGTATTATTGATTGCATTGACAAAATAACATTATCTTCCAAATATCTGCAGTATTGTTGAAATATAAGGAAATGGTGAGATAAAATGTAGTAGAATAACAACAGAGAAGTATAAAACCAAAAAGCTGTCACTTGTTAATTCTGTCACTTTGAGTGAGATTCTTTTCTTTAAACCTAATTGTAATGCCATCCAATGGGAAAATTACTTTTTTCCGGTTTGGGAGAATAGAACTAATTGAAATGCTAAGTATTATAAAAATACCATTTTTAAGATATTTCTACATGCCAAGCACTATGGTAAGTCCTCCAAGTGCATTTCTTTATTTAAGTTTGTAAACAGTTCTTTGAGATATTTACTAATCTTTGTGTTTTCCGTTTTGTAAATAAGGAAACCTAGGTCCAAGAACACTAAAAAGTTGTACAGTAGAGAGAAATAAGGAAACAAACCTTGACTCTCTGACTCCAGTGCCTGAATATTGTAAGCAGCAAGTATTTAATCATTTTCTTTATAATGCTCCCTTAATCTCCATCAATAGAAAAATATGTTGATTCCATTTATCATGGAAGGAAAGCTTTAATATATGTAGATGCCATTGGTCAAGCTAGCCATCTTTGGAAGGACGATTTCAGAAAAGGGGGAAAATGGTTGAAATATCAAAAGAATGATGTAAAATGAATAACAATAACGTTATTGCACACATCATATGAGGAGAGATGAAGTGGTGCAAACTAGACAGGATTAGAGAAGGAATGTCATCTGAAGAAAGGATTTTAATGGTAGGGATGTGGATTGGTGGGAAATGGTCAGTTAATAAAATCAGAGATAACATGTTCAAAGTCTGTGTGGAAACAATGTGCAAACTTGTTTTTTGGATGGATGATAGGACTTAGCTTAAAGTGTGTAAGAATAGTAGGAATGGCTGCATACAGTAATGGGCCAGAGATAAAACTCGCTTCTTCACCCTCCTAATACTGGATCTAACAGTTATTTAAAGGTACTCTTTGGGTAACACTAACCTAATTATTTTACTTTCATAAATCAATTACTCCTGAAAACAACTCTATGAATTTGGCACAGTTGCTATTTCACCATTGAGGA
Source organism: Cricetomys ansorgei (assembly GCA_026225945.1). Classification (NCBI taxonomy): domain Eukaryota; kingdom Metazoa; phylum Chordata; class Mammalia; order Rodentia; family Nesomyidae; genus Cricetomys; species Cricetomys ansorgei. The sequence goes on from JAMJFZ010002798.1 coordinate 2,024,455, forward strand.
AAGTGAGGCACATGGTAGTTTAGCAATTCCCTAGGTTACTAGGAAGTAAAGGAACGACACTAATTAAGCTTCATATTCTATGATCTATACTACTATGCTACCACATCATAGGATAGTTTTATTTTAGTTGTTACTCCCGTTCACATAAAACTAAAATAATTTCTTATCCCTTTGTTCTCAAATCAGTGTACCTCTCTCTGACCTTTAAGGGCCTCTATTATCTTCCAGTATTTGGTCATTTTTCCATTCTTCTCAAATGAGTACCTTCCTGTTACAGACAATATAGACATGTCCCCTAATTAGAATGTCCCTCCTTTGCGATTCCTGACTCTAAATTAAAATTATGTTTAAACTGTTGTCTCCAAGAGTCTATCTCTGAATTTTTTACTTACTATCAATTCTAAATTATTCCTTTTCCTCACAAAATTGTTTTTTCCTATGAACTTTCTCCTTGGTAAACTTACTTGATAAACAATATTGTGTCTGTGTTAACACGTGTCCATTAAATAAATTGTCTACATAGAATGATGTTATCTGTATAAATTATACATTTATTTAATGCTGACCTTCAAATAGAATTGGCTGTAAAATGAAAATAAAACTAAAAGTGGTAAGACAGGTTTTTATTGACCTCTATGTTTTTAAGAAACAGATTCACTTCATATATTCTGATACAAAAACGTAACCTCAGACTATTAATATTTTTCCTAATACAAAGTAGCACCAGTGTTGGAAAGGCTGAGACTCATTTTCTTGCTTATGAAAATCAGATCATCAGTTCAAGAAACAACAGAACTTAGCCTAGAAATAAGTGTGTGGATTAATCAAGCCTTTTTTTCAAAATGATTTTAATTATACAGAGCCCTGCAGAGATTGTTTATTTCATAATTACTGAAAAATGGCAACCATCCCACACAAAACCCTTTCCTTTTGAATATGGAAATACACTTCCACAAGTACAGATATTTGTTTGGCAACTAGACAATGGGGAAGATTTCCATTGGTGCTTAGTGGAATGAAGTCAGTTGGTCCTCATGAATTCAGCCAAGGTTCATTCTGCTAATGGCAAAACATGTTTGTTCCTGTAGCTAAACAAACACTGGATTATTCATTTTTTTTGGCAGAAGCCATTGTGCAATTGCCCACAGTTCTTGTTTATCATGAATTATTGTCGGGGGAATATCCTTTAATTAAAGGAAAATCATTCGAAATAATACAGATATAACTAAACATTTTAGACTGAGTGTTTACAAACATATGTCCAAGCATTCATATGACTTTTCGTTTTCTTAAAATATGGTGTTTTGGGTGAAATCTTTCTTTTGTGACGTTTCAATAAGGGAACTAATGTAAGTGAAGTGATCTTGTGCCTATGCAGACATCAGATTGCACATAATTCTTTATTGATGCCTTAAAGTTGCATATTAAGGATTACTCATAGTTTCTAGTCTCACAAATAGCATTCTGAAAGTGGTATGCAGTCCAGTGATCTATGTGACTGAGGTAGATGTGAACCATCTGATTATGTAAACTCTACAGAAAAAGGACAGGAAGGATAATTGAGCTTAATCAGGCAGGGAATATAGATATATTAAAATGCATATCATTTTTTGTTCAGTGTGATTAGCTGATTAAACAGGGTGCTACTGAGGACAAAATACAAAGGAGTTAACAATTAAGAGTTTGAATGTTTCGGTTCTGTTTTCAGGTATACAATTTTGAACTATTTGACAAAAGCAAGTATGTTACTCTTCTTCCTCCTAACTTGGAGTAAATGTTGGTTAGAAGTGCAGTTCAAACTCACTTAGTAATATATTTAACAAACTAGCCAAACAACATGGAAATGTGATTTTTGGACAAAGAAGATCACTAAGACTGAGAGTTTAAAAGCCTTAACTATCCTTTTATTGTCTTAGAGAACATAAAAATTCAGAGACAACATTCTCTGAATGTTGGGGTCTAGTCTTGGCTTGAGGAGGGTCTTGAGAAAGGAATGCCTGGGACTGACACGAAGAATTGATTCAGGAGTCAAAAACTGGTACAAACTGACAGCTAGTCATTTTAGGAGAGTATCAGAACTTGAGGATAATCTACTACTGAGCATGAACCAACCCAGTCTTTTAATTACTAAAAGTATGCAAATCTAACTATTTATCAAGGTCAAGCATATTCAAAACTTCACAGAAAAATCACATAGCTACATTTCCCCAAATTTCTACTTGGTACACTTAAGCAAGAACAATTTTCATTGTAACAGCTTAATCATTAACCTGTTCTTTTCTCAGAAAACCTCCAAACCAATGATACACTGGTGATTCACTGTGTGCCCTGCTTGTGGTTTTAAGATATACCAAACAGAGAGAAGGACAAAAAGATGCTAGACAGAAGTTTTATATTTATATATTTTAAGCTTGCTCTAGTTTTCTAATTCTATATCTATCCAAACACCAATCCTATATTTCTTTAGGATTAACAACATTGATTCCTCTTTTCCTTGACTATCCATTTTCCTTTTTTCTGGGGCTCTCTGTAGACCCTAGCCAATTCAGGAAACACAGGCTCAGTAGTATAATTACTGTCCCTGAACTTGGTCACATTATACAGTTACGAAAAGTTCTTTAAGGAGCAGTTTGTATACAATATTATCTTGTCCCTTGTTGACTTGCATTTAATGAGGCTGATCCAGGGGCAATAGCCTTTAGGGCACTCACAAAGGCTTCCATCTCAGAGTCATAAGATTCAGCCTTCTTCCTCCTTATCAAGGGGCTACCAAGAGGGTAGGCTCCCATGGAGGCATTGGCCTGGGTCCAATTTACAGGAACAAAGGAAGCTTTAGAGAGAAAAAGAAAAGTACAGCATACAAAGAATAGTAGGCCCATTTATAGAACAGCCATTGTCAGATGTCTTCTGTATGGAAGTGGCACACCAGAGGCTGGATCTATGTCAAGCCATCTGTGCAGCCATGGCAGTCGTGGCATCTGAATAAAGGGAGAGTTTCATCATTTATATTCAGAAGTTTTATAAAGGTCAGTCTATTAATATGGGGCAAGTGAATTAACCTCACCCCAAAGTACGTTTATTGAAGATCAAAACAGGAATGTGGATTGAATGAAGTTATACCTATAAGACTTTTAAGGTGATGTTCAGTGCATAGGAAATAAAAAACAAACTTCAGCTGCTTAAGTGTTTAGAATAAGGCTGGTAAGGTCAGACCATCATTGGGCTTGAAATCCCTGTATGCTTCATCCACTGAAAAAGTCCTTGGAGAACATTTACCATATGTCTGGTACTGTCCTTTTCTGTCAAGATACAATGGTAAACCAAGATATAAAACAGTTCTTGCCTTCACGGATCATGTATTCTAGTAAGGAAGATAGACAACATATGAACAGACAAGTACTAAAATCTATAGATGCTATGCAGAAACTAAAGCAAAAAAATAAAATAAAATAAAAAAGATTAACAGGAAATAGTCGTGGAAACACGTGCCCATGAAATGAAGTAGGTGAAACTATTTCAAGAAGACAGAACAGATGACAAATGCTCCAAATGAAGGAAGGATACTCTAATGAAGAACTGTAAGGGGACACAAAAGGAGATGAAATAAGATAAGTAAAGCCAGATCATGCTGAGTTATATGAAACACCAGCTATTACTGTTGTTATTATTGTGAAGCTCCAGGGATTTTGATTATTGAAGTAATACTTTATCCTATTTAGTAAATCTTTTTAAGATCCTACAAAGCAAGAATTCAGGACAATAATAATTCCAATAATGACTGACTTTATAATTTGACTTTTCAAAAATTATTTTCATATATATGATTTCATTTCCTCTTTACAACATCCTGTGAGTAATATAATGACTAGTATCTTTGTTTTGAGGAAACAGGTGAACAGAAGATACAGCCCCTTGTGCACAGTCACATTGTAAGGTATATGGGAAATATATAGACTTACACCAGACCCTAGATTTATTTATGTTATGGTGGTGCTGTCTGGGTCACAAAAGTGGTAAACTAAAGAGGATCTGATTGATCAAAGAAATAGAGCTTAGTTGCCCGGTTACAATAAAATTCAGAATCTTGATTACATTTTCTTAATATAATCAACACCTGAATTCACAGAGCTCAGTTGATATTGGAGAAATAATTATTTGTTCTTAGTATGTGTGAATTTCATGAATAAAATTTAAGTGCAAAATAGTATATTTGAAGAATCAGTACAAATTTGTATTTGATGTTGCTTCTCATATGATAAGATTCTGTAAGATGTGACTGTTGCTTGCTCTCACCCTCTGGTGTTTTCCATTAGTTCAAGGATAAAGTAGACTTAGAAGGGACAACATCTGAATTTGATTGAACAAAAAGATAATCTTATTTAGGATGAATTATACATTTCAAACAGAGAGATGCTGGAGCTTGGCGCCAAGCCATTCTATATATAACATTTATTAAGATGTATCAGATGCTGACCAAGTCAATTGTGAAAGAGAAGACACAGCACCAAGCTGTTACTTTGTCTTTCACTGTAGATATTTCAGAAGTTCTTAGCTAAGGCAAAAATGTCCAATGATATATGTGCATATCAAAACATCACATTGTGCTCCTCAAATTTGTATAATTATCATGCCAATTTAAAATAAGGCATTTTAAAATCCAATAATACACTGGATTCTAATTATGTCAGAAATTCAAAATAGAAGTTGCCATGCACATCAATCAAGAATCAAGTTCTGTTGTTTTATTTACCCCATCTTGCTCTATGATTCTTTCTTCCCAACAACAGCAAGTTTTGATGTGTCTGCTTTTGTTTAAGTCCTCAGGTATGACAATTTAGTCATTAGTCATAGTCCCATTGAAAAGAACTAAAATAGCTCTATTTTAGATATTTAACTCATCCAAGAAACGTCCCAGCTTCTCTGTCCTTGAAAGACAACAAAGAGTAAAATGTCATCTAAAAAACAGAACTTAATTGCAGTTCCTTGACTTCTCCCCACTTCCCCTAGGAAACATTGAATCCTGCAGGGCAGAGAACACCTGTGTCAACACCAAAAGAGGAATCTGGAGACAGGAGTCTTCTGAGATAAGAAAGATAGAAAGGCTTAGTGCTACTCCCCCGCTCTCCTGGTTTCTGAGAAGGAGCTTATCAGAAACTTCCCAACTTCTCTGTGCAAACACCAGACATGCTTCTTAAGACATTTTTAGTATTCTTGACTCCCCACTCCCTCATCTCCTCCCTTTTGGATAGGTTCTGTCAGTTCAACCCCCTGGGGCCAATCCTGAACAGCCAAGGCTTGTAACTCCTTGCTTGTGGTTTTTCCCCTATATAAACTCCACTCCCCCTGTGAGCAGGAAGACATACAGCCCAAGCTCTAGCCAGAATAAAGAGACCCTGTGTGTTTTGCATCAGGCCGGCCTCCTTGGTGGTTTTTGTGGATCTGAACATGGGCACAACACCATTAATACTGTGTTGATATTCCCAAAGATGCCAAATTTTCTATTATTAACTACATTCCACTAAGCTAATAGGCCTATTCATATACCAGTTACTTAAGCTGGGAAACAATATTGTATGCATGACTATGTTGTAAATTAGCTATACTATAAAATAGTTTCAGCCTTCTTTCAGCCTTCAAGACCATTCCAATTGAGATAGGGAAACCAAGCACATACAAATAAAATTGACTAATATATAAGAGATTTATAATGCATATCAAGACTAATTTACTAGTATACATTAAAAATTATAGTGCATATACAATTATAATGTATGTCAAACTGTCCTTTTGATCAAATGGATAGTCTTATACATATAATTTATTTGGACTTTATAGAATTGCCAATTGGGGAACATCTCCATTTTAAAATTTCTTAGAGATAATAATGAAATAAAGAACAATTACTGCAATATAACAATACAAGTAAATTCTGAAAATTTTCTAAAATTCAAATCTGAATGTGTTGCTTCTCTGCTGAATCTTAGCTTTAAGATTCCACAGAGACTGAGGCAGGTGACGTTTTGTACATGTAAATATGCACAAAGATGACAAATTATTGCTGTCCTTTCAATACTGTAAGAAAGGATTCAAAATCCATTTTCTCATTTGATACAATTAAAAATTACAGCAAACTATTACAGAAATTTTACTATGTTCTTGTACATGTGGGGGAAAAGGGTATTTTTAATTACTTTTCTTATCTGGAATTATGCAGTAAACGAAATTATTCTCATTTACTGTTTACCTTACATTTCCTCAGTGTATAAAACACAGCTATAATTTATATATTGATTTTATTCCTGCAACTTTGCTTCAGCAATAAGATCTTATCCATCAATTTTGGGATGATAACCAAGATCAATGGCAAAAGTTTGTAGTATTTACAGATATATGGGACCTCGCAGGCCAACAAGAATGCTAAGGCTTTCATTGTGAAGGGAGGTTGGAATTTGGCAAAGCCTCTCTGCATTTAATGAGATTATGATGTGGTTTCTGTTCTTGACTCTATTCTGTGTTAGATAACTGTGGTGGTTTCAACAAGGAGTCCCCCATAGTCTTGAATATTTAAATGCTTGGTTCTTATTTGGTGGCACTGTTTGGGAATAATTAGGAGGTGTGGCCTTGTTGGAAAATGTGTCACTGGATGCAAGCATTAAATTTTCAAAGCCTTGTATCATTCCCAGTGTGTTTTCTCTGTCTGGAGCATCTAGTTCAAGATGTGAGCACATAGCTGTTGCTCTAGCCACCATGTCTACTGCCTACTGTCTCCACTATACTATCATGGATTTTATCCCCTTGGAACCACAAACACAAATAAACCCTTCCTTCTATAAGTTAGTTTGCTTTGCCATAGTGTTTTAACACATCAGTAGAAAAGTTTCTAATATGATTACGTTTACTGTTCTGTGTATATTCAGCCATCCCTATATCTGTGGGATGAGATCAGCTTGATCATGTTGAATAACACTTTTTGTGTCTTCTTGAATTTAATTGCCAGTATTTTGTTGAAAAAAATATTCATCTATGTTCATCAGAAATTGGGCTACAACCAGTCTTTCTCTGGTTTTGGAATCAGGGAAATACTATTTCATAGAAAAGAACTTGTATCTATTTATTTTACAAAATAATTTGAAGATGAGTTGTGTTAACTCATGGAAGATCTGGAAAAGTTCTGAACTGAATCAATCTGGCCCTGGGATACTTTCAGTTTGAAGATTTTTAATTACTGATTCTAACTTATTGTTATAGATCTATATAAATTATTTGCTTTATTTTGATTTAACTTTGGTGAGTTGTATATATACATATATAATACACATATCCATTTTAGATTTTCCAGTTCAATGAACTATAAAATTTAAAGTATGTCCAAATGAGTCACGGAATTTCTTCAGTGTCTATTGAAAAGTCTCCCTTTTGTCTCTAATTTTATTAGTTTGAGTCCCTTAATGACTTAGTGGTATAGTTGAACAACATCACAAAACAATAGCTGCATTTTACATTCTATCTGACCATATGGAAATACAAAGGAATATCAATGTCAATAAAAGCTACAGAAAGAACTCTAATTCATGGAAACCAAACAAGGTACTACTGAATGTTAATTGGGTCAAGAAAGATATCAAGAAGGGAAGTTAAATCTTCTAGAACTGAATAAAAATAAAAAAAAACTCTCTGAATATAATGAAGGCAGTCCTAAGAGGAAATTTTATGGTAGTAAATGCCTACATCAAAAATTCTATGGTCAGAGATTTCATTATGATTTTTATTTAATTTCCTAGTTTTTCATTTTAAGTTTTATTTCAGTTTTTTTCTTCAGAATTTCTATCTTTTTATTAATTCCATTTTCATCTTGAATTGATTCCTTTATTGTAGTCAACATTTTCTCATAATCCTTATTCTGGCATTTATTCATATAGTATTTTAATTCCTGGAGCACATTTGTAATTGCTATTTTGAAATAATTGCCATGCATTTAATCTAAGTTGCTTTTCTCATTGACATTATTGTGAGAATACTGATTTTTGGAATAGATGTATTATCATGGTTATTCATGTTGTTTGTATTTTTGCAATGGGATCCAGGCATTTGGAGTTAGGTCTTTGGTATAAATATCTTGGTACGAGTCATCTGGTTTTGTTAAGTGAGTAGTTGGATCTCTTTTTACTGTTATTCCCAAGTTGTCAGGTTAAAAATGTCCTGAACGGTGTTTGAGGTTCAGTATGGATATTCACTGAATGGGGTATCAAAAGTCGTCCTAACTCAGCTAGAGGTTGGTATAGCTTTTTAGTGCAGGAGCAAAATATATAGATTTAAAGTATTGTCACTGATATTCCTCAATAATCTGTGAAAGGCTCCTGAGTACTACAGTTAGTATTTTGGTGGCAGAACTGGGGTCACAGCGAGAGTGGGCAGTATTACCTGGGGAAGGTGCCCATGACATATGGTTCTCAGTCAGTGGGGCTGGAGTGGCAGAAGGGGAGGGATTTCCATACCTAGAGGCAGGGCATGGTTACCACACATTTCTGAGATGGCAGGGGTGGCAACAGGAGTGAATGTTCATACCTGAAGGCAGAGTGCAGGGCACTGACTTGATTAATTCTTAAGGGCAGAAGAAATGTATCTTCTATTCTAGTTTTTGGAATAGCTCAGATTGTCTTGTTTCTATCTAGATGCAGAGGTAAAGTCAGATTCCATTCTTTAACCAGAAAAAAGATAGTTTTGCCTTAGGATGCCTCAACATAGGCCCACTATTCATGCTCAGTGGCCTGGAAGGCTTCTGTAATGTTCTTTCCTGCATATTTAAAACCCTAAAATCATTAGGAGATGAGATGAAATTGGAGAATAGATACAACCTAGTCTCACAGTGAACATCTAGAGATCCAACTCTAAGACTGATCACCAGAAGGGATTAGAATGTGATTTGAGTTTGGGTCATGTATAGGCTCCAGGCACAGGTGTTCATTTAAGAGCAGAGATGATAAGACAAAAGATCTCACTCTGGCCTTCCTGACCTCTGACCAAGACACAACCAAGACATTTTCAACTTATAGCCAAGGACAAGAATTTGAACTGTGTTCTTTTGGGGTCTCTGAACCTAAATCTGCCTGACCTGTTTCTGCCTTCTGTCCTCATCATTAATAGTGAGTATGATAAGATTATATTACATACATATATGACATTGACATAATGATATCCATTTTTAATAACTAATATAAGCTACCCAATTTTTCTCAAAAGTACATTTTCTAGGTGACTTTGGTATCTTCTTTGACTTGCTGGGTATTTAAGAGTATATTATTTAACTTTACTATATTTGAGAAATTCCCAGATTTTTCCCTGTGCTAATTTCTAATATTTATTCTTCTGTCCTTGGATAAAGTATTCTGGATGATATATCAGTCTTTCAATGAGTCTTTGATTAAGACTCATTTTGCAATCAAGCTAATCTGGAGAATGCACTGTACACACTTGAGGGAAATGTATAGTCATATGTTGTTAGATGGAATGTTCTGTGAGGTCAAATTGGTTCATGATCTTCATGAAGTTCTCTATTTCTTTATTGATTTTCTGACCAAGCGTGCTATTCATTATATTAAGGAAGGTATCATAGTTTGAATGTTTGCTTGTTATCCAAAATCATTTTAAAATTACTCTTGAATTCAATAGTAATAGCAAGACCCTCAGATATTGAGAAGAACATGATGGCATCCTCATGTGTATATGACTGCTTTTTAAATGTTTCAAGGAAACTAATTTTACTCTTTCATCTCCATTTCTACTCCATATGAAAACAAAGCATTCATTCCCCTCCAGTGGACGCAGTAATAAGATACAATCTTGCAATAGATGCAAAGGGCAATTGTATGCAAAGAATAACCTCTACAGCTTTCTAGGCCAATAGGATAATTATGAATAGTAAAGTTTAATTCACCTTTTAAAAAATTACCAATAGAGATTTTACATGCCCTCCAAAACCAACAATAATTATGGGAGGTGGAAAATATATCATCTGTGCGTCAATGAGGTGACTAGGTGGGTAAATGTGCTTGCTGACAAGCATAACAGCAAGGGTTTAATCCCTGCACGTCACATAGTGGAAGGAAGTACCTGACTCCTGCAAGTAATCCTCTGACCTCCATACACATGCTATGGCACACAAGTACTCTCCACCACAATAAATAAAAAAAATATTAATATATCAGTTACTTTGATATGATTACTATATACTTTACTGAAATATTGCACCATATCCTTTACAAATGTACAATAGTAAAAAGTAATTTCTTGAAAGCAGAAAGAAGTCCTAACCTGACAGTGAATCAGTGGATGTATTGATCTTGATCTTCCCCACACAACAAATTATAAGATATGAAAAATTTTAAGTTTTATTTATTTATAGAATTTATTTATATAAATGAGGGATTTGTCTGTATGTGCCATGCACAAACAAAGGGGGCATCAGATACCATTACAGATGCTTATAAGCCACCATATAGTTGCTGGGAATTTAACTCTGAACTCCAGAAAAGCAGAGCAGCCAGTGTTCTTAACTGCTGAGCCATCTCTCCAGCCCAAGAAGTAAATTGCAATTGTTTTAAAAAGTGCCAACTATAAATATAGTATAAATTTAAATGTAAATATGGTATAAATATAGTTCAGAGTAGATAGGTATGGTGGAGAAAGACCCATAATCCCAGATACTTTAGAAGATGAGTTAAAAGGATCTCAAATTTAAATCTGGCTTGGGCTACATAGTGAAACTTTGTATCAAAAGAAATTTTAAAAGTGCTTACTAATTTAGTTTGGTGATACACATGCCTAACAGGTGAAGCATACAGTGTTCAATCCCTAGTACATTAAAAACATACATGGGGTATTAAAGTATCAAGTTATTCTATAAAGCTATATTTTTCTTTAATGGTAAACTTCATTTTTATACATATTCAGACTTTACATCTATATAGGCATATATTCATTCATTCTTATATATTACATTTTTCATAATATAACAAAACATATACATATATATACACACACATATATCTTTGTGACTTAAAAGTTTTCTCACTTGAAATCAATGTGTTTTTCTGATAATCATATAGACATCTAATATTCTTTTGTTTAATATTTTTATGGATTGTTCTGTTGCTTTTTTACTCTTAACCTGTTTTTTTATAGATAGCACATAAATCATGTGCATCTAGATGTATTTATGGAGGTAGTTGTGAAAATCTGTTCTCGCTTTACACGACCTGGGGTCTGGGGACTGAGTGCATGCTGATAGTTTGAGTGGCAAGTGGATCCACACAATGAACCGTCTTGCCAGTCTTTTTTTGAGGATTTATAAAGTGGCTCCACTTTTTCTCTCTCTGCTTCCTGGGTGTGTATGCAATGTAACTGGCCAGTTTCATTTTCCTGCAGCCATGCTTCTGCCATAATTGAATGCATTTTTTTTGGCATGGCTTGTGAAGAAATTAATTGCTTTAATTTGATTTGATTTGCTTATATAGTAAGTCTTCTAATAAGTGTCCAGGCTAATCTGTAACTCATTACACAGATTAGGTTAGCCACAAACTCTGCCTCAGTTTCCCCAAGACATGAAATGACAGCTGTGCATCACCATGCCTAGCCTAAATCTATTTGATTAGTCTCTAATTTTTTTCAATTAGAGTAACCATATGCAATGAATAATAGTTATTTTTAAATTGTGCTTGTTTTATTTCTTTTTCATGAAATTCTATCCACTTCATCACCTTTTTTTGCATGTTTGTCTAGTGCCAGATAAGCATTCCTAACCACCAAATCTGAAATCAGTTATGTTTCAGATGCTGAAAATCATTTCTGTGATGCCTCTAATGGAAAATACTATACCTGACTTCATTTGTAGGAATATAGTGAAAAGACATTTTCACTAATCATAAAGTATGAAATTACCTTCAGATCACAGGTGAATTTGTGTTTAAATCTGGTATTATTGCACCATGATGGCATCCTCCTAGCCCAGATACATAGTGATGTATATGCAAATATTACAAAAATCCAAAAAGAAGTTCATCTACTGTGAGGAGCCATATCAGAGGATGTAGCCAGCCTATCATATGCCTCTGTGGGATTGTCTCTTGAATAGTTCCTCTTTGCTGCTGCTAATGTTGGACTCTGACATGTTGCCTGCTATTAAGGTCATTTCCTCTCTCTGGTGGTACAAAATTTCTGTGCAGTCTTCAGTACCTCACTACTATTCATAACAACATTGATGATTCTCTAAAAATTCAATGCTAATCAGTTAGATTGGTTTAATTGAAACTCTAGAAAGAATAACTGAAGAAACATTTATTGTTAAAAAGACTATCTGTATGATTTTCCAGATGCTATGGAGGTTACCTAGTGAAAGCAATGCATATTCTTGGTTGCTGAGGACTTATTAGATCAGGAAGCCAATACAAACAAAGTGCAGTTACGAGAAGACAGGTCTATGATTAATAGATGACAGGTGAGTTTCAGTGCTTACTGTTAAGTTTGAACAAGTTTGATTTTTTCATTTTTTACAAGTATTATTGGAATTTTCTGATGTACCTTGAGAATATAAATACAATGAAACATATATATTTTCTTCTCTATATGATAAAGAAAAAGTAAAAATTATCTTACTTGTGATCCTTTGATTAACTTTCATAGAAAAATAATAGGATGATTAATTATTGTTTGGTTAACATAAACTACAGCCTAACAAGGAAATTGGCTAAGAGAAAATGTTCTGTTGATCTGTAATAAAAAAAAAATCCATTGCTTTGTTGTTTGATGTAACTATGGGAACAAAACATATGAGAGATATTTTGTTATGTGTGGGTATTCTGCTTAAGGGCTTTTGTTCAAAGGGTATATAAGATGAATGTGTGCTGAATCTTTATTGAACCTGTGAATCCACAATGTTGAATCCACAATCCATGATCCACAAGGCTTCACCCACAAGATAGTTTGAAAGATGTTTGTGTAAGGAATATGTGTGTTAAAGCTTACAAGAGGTAGTGAGTGAAGTGTGTGTATGTTGAAGCTTTGCATCATCCACAAGATGTGTGAATGTGTGAATAAGTGTGTGATTATTGGAAATGAAAAGAATAACGTTATTAAAGTTTGCCTTTACCCACCAAAGGTGTTATGTATGTGTATAAGAGTGATGAATGATCTTATAGAAAAAATACAGTAAAGATGAAGTTTAAATTAGAAATAAAATTAAATTGTATTGAAAGGAAAAGCTTGAATTGTATAGAGAGAGAAAGGAAAAGGAAAAAGCCCAAGTAAAGTGAAAAGTCTGGTGCCATCTATAAGAAGTATGAATAAAGAGAGCTGAAATCTTCATTCAAGAAAATGAGTGCACGACTGATTTTTTGCAGACTCCACACTCTCCTCCTAAAAGCCCTGACCTGACAGCAATCAAGAACATTTATGGACCCAAAGCATTTTAGTTAAGGGCTATTTCACTGGTTTACTTCCTTTAGAACGGACTTCCACAATAAATCTCTTCTACTCCCTCCAGAGCCTGAACCTACCGTTCCATCCTTGGAACACCAGGATACTGCTTTCAGAGTTTCCACAGAGCCAAGGAAGAGGTGTTTCAGTGCTCCAAATACATCCATTTTAACAGTTTCTTGTAGAGATACAGGATTGTAGAGCTGCCAGTTTTTATGTTTTTTTGCCAATGTCTTTCTTATTGCCTCCAAGAAAATAAATTCCATACATAATTTATTACCACATGCGTGAAGACTAATGCTTCCTAGTGATAAATGAATTAGATGGAAAAAGGAAAGACCATTAAGTAGAATATTGCATTAATAGATGTGCTCAAATATACATAAAATATTAATTTATAATAAAATTGTCATTTAAAATCAATAAAAACATATACTCCTCAATAAAAAATGTTAATTAGTCAGTATTCTCTGTAGTATAAAACACAAGATCCTTACTCATAACTTATCCCAATATGATAGCAAAGGTAGATATATCAAATATTCAGGGAAAGTTAAACTAAACAGAGAATAGTAGAAAAATGTAGGCATACCAGATAGTGAGAAAATCTAAACTAAAATAGCTGTAAGTAGAAATGGTTTAGAAACTAATGTCAAATTCAATAAATGGAATCACTCACTGGACACACAATGATAAAAAATACAGTAAAATACAATCAGTGTGGGTAATCAGAGTGACAAAGATCAGCTTCAGTTAGACACATGGCTCTTACCCACATTTTCTTAGGTGAAATATGAATGCATCGAGAAGACTATAATGAAATTCAGGCACTTAACTTTCCTTAAGCTTCAGGAGAATCCAAGAGATTTCATTTACTTATATGTAAATAGGAAGAGTGAATTCATATTTAGGGTTTGTGCTGGCTAGTTTTATGTAAACACCACATAAGCTCAAGTTATCTGAGAACAGGGAACCCCAGTAGAGAAATAACCCCCATAAGATCAGGTTGTAGGCAGGCAAGCCTATACGGAATTTTCCTATTTAGCAGTTGATGGGGGCGAGGATTTAGCCATTGTAGGTAGGAATAAACCTGAGCTGCTTTTCCTGGGCTCTATCAGAAAGCAGGATTAGCAAGCCATAGGGAGCAAAACCTAGTAAGTAGCAATAACCTATGGCCACTGCAGCAGCTCCTGCCTCTAGCTTCCCACCTAGTATGAGTTCCCACTTTGGTTTCCTTCAGAGGACTCTGTGATTCAGGATATGTAAGCCAAGTAAACCCTTTCCTCCTCATATTGCTTTTGGCCAAGGTTTTGCGTCACAGCAATAGTAACCCTAAATAAGACAGAGTTTCTGTTTTTTCGAGTAAAGAAAAGTCACTATTCCATCCAGTGCTGGTATGTAATCAAATTGCCATTGAGTAGCTAGCTGGTTTCCGATAAGAAATTTTTAGTAATTTACAAGTTCAATATTAATCTCTGCTAACTTTCAGAGAACAGACCTTAAGTAGAGAGTGAGAAATCTAGATTGTTTTGTTCATGTGTCTGAAGGTCTGCCACAAGGGTGGTCACATGCAGTTACTACATCTTTCCTGGATGACCAGCCCATCTACCCAGTACTTCAGTGCCTGTCGTTAGTGCATTTTTTTCCTAGTGGACATCAACACAAAAATGCATAGCTATACTTATAGGCCCAGTAAAATGTCTGTTCCCTAGAATACTCCTTTTTTGATCTGATTTTGCTTCTTTCACATCTATAACCAATCAAATATATAACGTAATAGTAATTATCATTCAATGTTCAAGTCTTCCCCCATTGACAGTAGAAGTGGAAGAGTTAGGGAGTGAGTACCATTAGAGAGATTTCATTCACTACAATAACACAAGACATAACACATCAATAATTGTCTACTTGGCCCAACAACTAAGCTGAGCCTCCTATGAGCAAGACCAAGGAAGTTTAGGATTCACATGTATCACATGAATATTAGGATTATGGAGTTGACTGGTTTCCTTTCCATTTTTTCCCCCCAATTTACGTTTGATTATACTTTTAGGTCAATACAGAATATAATGACTTTCATTATGAAGTTTCCACAGATATGAGTCAGTATATTTTGTTATAATTCCTTTGCCTCATTCCTGCTTTCCTTCTGTGTGGTTCCTTTCCTCCCTGTAGATGGTTCTTCTTTCTCCTTTTGTGTTACAAGCTTATATTTTTACTTCCTTGACAAAAAGAGAATGAGAGGCTGAGGTAAGCCATTTAAAATCTCAGAACATACAAAGAATGCAGAAGAGTACCTTAATGATTACCTAAGGGTATCATAAAATTATTACAATCTGAGAACAGAATCTTTTCTCTCAAACTTCTAGAGGTCATATTCCTGAAATCATGGTGTTGAGTTCTTTGGCAGGCACCAGTGAATGGAACATTCTGTATCTCACTCCTAGATTCTAGTAGTTGAAAGCTATTCTGCATTCTTTGATAGATATAGATATAGATATATATTTAGATAGATAGATATTAACATATATATATATATATATATATATATATATATATATATATATATATATACATTGATATACATATATAGAAAATCTTGTCTCTGTCTTCCTATAAACTTCATCTCTAGGTATCTCTGCATTTTCTTCTATTTTTTAATCATGTTTCCATAATCATGTTAAGGGCCTGTCTTAAATTTGGGATGATTTCATCTTGAAATCCTCTAATCATATCTATAAGAATCTATTTCCAAATAAGGTAACACTTACAGGTATTAGGGCTTAAGAATTGGACAGATTTGTGGTTAGAGATATTCATCTCCTACAATGATTATGGTGCAAAATGATAAAAAACAAGATTTATAATTTTATAAGTAACAGTGACATAAAGAATATTTAATATGAAGATTGACAGGGATTCTATTCTCAAATCAGGCACCTGACAATGGTGCACCCTAGGAATGTATCAGGCCATGCCATTAACATTTGCATAATTACATTCTATCATGATCATTTAATGACAGAATCATATTTCTTTACATTTCTTAGAAAGGAATCTCACCAATTTAGTAATGCATGAGTATATTATAAATCCTCATTACTGGTTGAATAGAATCTATCTAATCACTGTTCTTCCTAAAGAACCTTCCAGTAGATACTGGAGAGATGGCTCAGTGGTTAAGAGCACTGATTGCTTTTCCAGAAGATCTGGGTTTGACTCTTAACACCTATACAGTAGCTCATAACTGTCTGTAACTCTAGTTCTAGGAGATCCTATGTTCTCTTCTGGCCTCCATAAGCATTCAGAAAATCACACAAAAATACATGCAGGATGTTTTGAAAACTGTTATTGAGTTTGTGTATTATTATTAAAGAAATAGATATCTTATACCATTTATAAAAGGAATCATTTTAAGTCTTATTTCATGTACAGTTTTCTATATTTCACCCTTTTCCATATTGATCTATATCCTGAGAATAGCATTTCTTTAGTAGTTCCAATAGTTTTTAGTTCCTCTGAAATCACTAAAAGAAATTGGTCTGAAAGCACTTTCTAAATATTGAAAATAATATGTGTTTTTTTTTTTTTGGTTGTTGTTTTGTTTTGGTTTGGTTTTGCCTTTTGGTTTTTTGGCTAGTTTCAGTGTACACACTGTCAGACTTCTATGCTACAACATTTCTATTGAAGAGCACATCAATTAGTTATCCAGTGCCAAGTGCTCAGCTCTGAAAACACACATGTAGGCAGCATTATATAGACCAAACATACATAAAATATTTAGGAATATATACATATATATATAAATATATGTGTGTGTGTGTGTGTGTATGTGTAATTTGCAATAACAATAGAAAGGGAGGATTTGAAAGAGAGTGGGGAGAGTATACAAGAAGGTGTTGAGGGAAGAAAGGGAAAGAAGAAATGTTGTAAGCAAATTATAATTTCAAAAATAAAAAAGATATTAAGAAGAGAAACTACTGCATTGGACTTTTTATGGTGCTTCTGATTTAAAAACATCATTTCTAGGGTTTTGTAATGTTTTATCCTTTTGCATTTGGTCATTTTAGTTATAGTTATAATATATATATATATATATACATATATATATATATATATATGTATATATATATATATATATATGGTTTAAAAAGTTTAAAAAGTTGTTGCTTTCTAAGTTCTGTTTTGTCATGAAAGTTAATTAAATATTTTTTAAATCCTAGTGGGAATTTGCTGTTTTGTTTTTGTTTACATTGTCTTGATGGTAAGTGTTCAAATATTAAGTTATTAATATTAAGTTATTCTTATC
The DNA here is from genome assembly GCA_026225945.1 of Cricetomys ansorgei. NCBI lineage: Eukaryota > Metazoa > Chordata > Mammalia > Rodentia > Nesomyidae > Cricetomys > Cricetomys ansorgei. The sequence goes on from JAMJFZ010002798.1 coordinate 2,042,234, forward strand.
ATTCCCCATGTGAGCCAAATTTGATCAGGTTTTAGTACTTTACTGATTTTGTTTCCAAGTATTTTGTTATTCACAATTTGTCAGTCTTTATGAGATTATTTTGCATCACCGTCTATAGAACTGTAATGTTTAATTTTGAGGGCAATGGAATACAAATTCAGTGGAAGAATTCTTTTTTATTTGCACTCCAAAGATTTTGTTTAAATAAGATCATATTTATTCTTTAAATATTTTGTAGATTTTTTTTCTATATAATCCTGCTGTGGTGGTTATATTCTCAGTTATTCTTCAAAAATATTTTTTCTTATATTATTGTTGTATAACAACAAAATTAATCTACTCATGATTAAGAATTTTGTTTAAATTTTCTATTCTATTAAGTCATGTTTGGTAGAACATGGCTTCTAGGTGGCTTCTAAATTTATTGGCACACATTTATTTACAATTGTCTTCTACAAGTTTGTCAAATCTATTACAATAAATGTGGTGTTATATTTTCCATTTCTATTATTTTCTAATTGTTATTTCATACACACATACACACACACACACACACACACACACACACACACACATATATATATATATATATATATATATATATATATATATATACCCATCTTGACTATTGACCTCTGCATAGATTCAGTCTTTGGTAATGTTGATCTGCTCTTTTATTTTGTATTATACTAATATGTTATATCATTTGTTTTTTAAGTTGATCTTGATTTTTTTTCATATTTTATTGGAAACATAAAATTTTAAGTCAATTTTCTTTTTAAATAATTACATTTAGAATTATGCAATTTGATGTATGCATTGCTTTAACTGTGTGCCACACGTTTTTTTATCTGTATTTATTTTCATTATAATTTGCTTTTTTGACTAATGGATGGTTTACATAAAACCTAAATTTGCCAGGTTTTTGCCATCATTCTGTCAGTAATTTACTTTTTTACATATTAATCAGAGAAAACATAACATGGTTTGCATCTTAATTCTTTGTATTTGTTAAAAATTTCATTAATATCTAGCAGGTATACAATTTTTATAAATATTTTACTTTAATCAAAGATATTATAAAATTCTTTATTGCTGGGAGCACTAATACCCTGGTAACATGGATGACAAGGTTCCAGACTCCCTGGCCCGTTCCAGACTCCCTGGCTAGTTCCAGACTCACTAGCCATTTTGCCTCTTTCTCCCCTTTGCTGTAATGGTGACAAAAAGCCTTTAAATGGCCTAGTAATATCTGAGCTGGCTGCTGTTGATTGGGAAGGGAATGTACCCATTTTTTACTCAAAAGTAATTGTCATTGTAAAATACCTTGCAATCTTCTAAGTCCTGGCATGTGTAGAGCTAACTATTCATACTGATAGTACATTGTAAGGCTATTCCTGGGCTGGGTGTTGGCCCTCCAAGGAAGAGAAAAGCCTTTAACAGATAGAAGCAAAAAGAGCCTAGATAGAAAAAAAAATACGCACCAAAGAGCTAAAACTATAAAATAAACCTTCTTTGGTGCCTACCTGGCACCCTGCTCTGTTTGAGGCAGATGGAGATATTATTCAGCTAACAGAAACATTCAACCAATTATGGGTTATTGAGTCAAATGTTCTTTCATAGTAAATAAGATAACCTTGAAGTTTGTAAGTCCCAGGAGGAAAGAAACCTGGCTCCTCCCTGGGTGTGATCAACTTCTACTAGCAACTACATCTACATATTAAATTCTGGAGGCTGGACTAACATCTACTTACCAAAATAAGCTGCTTTTGGCTTTTTAAACTTCTTGCCAGAGCAGTTCTCTTTCTCTTTTCTTTCTGGCATGGGCCCCTTCCCTCGGTAATGTACATTGTCAGTCTCTCCCTCCTTCTCTTTTTGGTGTGGTTTTTCCACTGAAAAGACATTGTCAGTCTCTCTCTTGCCCCTCTCTTTTCTTAAAATGTATACTGTTAATTCCCCTATTAAAAATGCTCTTGCATTTTACCTCTAAAGCATTCTACGTGTCATTTCAAAGCAAGATCCTGCGTGCCATTTCCTTGGGTGCCATAAAAGAACAAACTACTCTGTCATTCCTCATTTTCTGCACTCATACTCCCTCCTGAGTAGAGTTTTCGTGAACCCATTTGTGGAAAAGGCTAGATCCCTCTGCAGTTTATTGTTCAATGAAGTCATATACATGCCAATTAAAGCAAGCTAGTTTGGCTTAATGATTAGAATTGTATATTCTTACTTGCAATTTTCACAGATCTATCAAATTTTGAGACAATATTTTAAAAATCTCTCTTAGTTTATTGCAGTGATGCTTGGAACTAAGGTTTTTTTTGGTAGACAATTATCAGAATTAACTATAAGTGCTATTTGGCAATGAAATAATATCCAGAGAACATTGGTGTAGCAATATTAGCATTGCAACATTTTCTACAGTTTAATGTTCATTATTTCTGCCTATTACAAATGAGCAAAATGACTTTTAGTTCAGCCTGAGGATTTCTTTACTAAGTTAAATATTTTGAGTTTCCAAATTAGTATACTTAAGTGTTAATGATTTATGTTTTCCTTTTCAAAAGCATCTTCTACATGTGCTCATATTCTTTGAATTGTGCTTGTACTGGTGTGAATGTTATCAGTTCTTCTAATAGATTCCCTGTACTATTCATATGTATACTTGATTTACTAAGTTTTACTAATAATCAATAATTGTAAATTCAAGTACTTTCAAATACTTTTACTTTACCCACTACTAATTTCTCTGCATTGCTCTCTTGTCTTTCATTTTATTTCCAAATTATGTTAAGTCCCAGACTATTAATACTGTTGTTTTATTCAGTAAGTGATTACTATCCATTCTATCAATGTCTTCACTGCCTTTTGCTTCACATTTCTTCCTGAGTTCAGTTTCGTTCTATGAATTATTTCAGTGAGAGCCTCAGTATGATGAAGTAGGAAAGCCAGTGTCTAAATCCTGCTTTATTTTGTTATTCTGCTGTGTGTAATTGTATTATATAAACTGTTATGGAAGTTTATTCTTAGTTATGTTTGAAATTGTTTTTTGCACCATTGAGTGAGGGCCTAGCTAGGGTCTTGGCATTCTATATTGTTTGCAGGTGTTAGATTTCTGCGGGGATGTTTGATTGCTTATGATATGCACCTGAGGAGTGCTGGATCAATAAAAACACCAGAGCTCAGACCCTCAGGGTTCCACTGTGTGTATGGTAATGGCCAGGATGGTGGTTCCCTCTACTGAGGTCTGACAGAGTTTGCATGTGTGAGAATGCCTCCTTGTCCCTCCTGGTGAGCAGCAGGACACTACTACAAATGGCACCTGCAACATGGGGCCCTGACATCACACCAGATAATCCAATGTGAAGACAAAGAAGAAACTCAAAACCTGGGAGTAGGAAAAAAACAACGTTCTTATTGCTTTTCCTGATCATGGAGCCCATTGTCTCTTCCATGGCTGGAGGTAGCTTACTGTTTCACAATCTGAGTTTTCTGATAGCTGTGTTGTGTGTTTGTGAAGCTGAAGCAGGTCTTGTGTTTGAGTTCTGTGAAGAAGGGTGCATGTTTATGTGTAGCAGAGGTGAGAAAGAACACCAAACTGCCAAGACTTTCCCAGATATTCTTCCCACTGGCCAAGGACCCTCCTCCTGTTGTGGAAGCCACTGCTTAGAGTCAAAAATTCCCTTAGTTAAACTGAACACTTCTTTTCTGCAAACCTGTATATAAGAGGTGCTGATAAGACGCATCTGCTCTAGTGATGAGAACTCCACCTATGAAAGAACCCCTACTGCAGACAAGGGACTAGTTATTTTTCTAGCAAACCGGACTCTATCTTAAAATCTGGAAAGTGTCAGGGTCAGCATACAGAAACTATCTTTCAGAACTAGACAAGGTTGTATCTCATTCTGGAAGTCGAAGCTGGTACTGTAAGAGTCACCCAGATGGTGCTGGTTTTGAAGTCATGAAGGGGTCTTTGGAGAGCAGCTGAGGCCAGGAGAGGACAGGAGAGTCCATTAGTGAAGGTGAAGCCAAAGAAGTACTTGAAGATACAAAATGAAGAGGTCCTGTAAAAAAGTTGAGGCTTGGCACCATGAAGAGAGCCCAGGCAAGGCCATTGGTGAAGGTGCAGCCTCAGTGGCAATTGAAAGTCCAAATTAAAGGGATCATGCAGAAAAGTTGAGGCTTGGCATCATGAAGAGAGCCCAGGAGAGGCTATTGGTAAAAGTGCAGCCCAGTTGCAGCAAGGGACCCTAGCTGTTTTGAAAATGCCAGTCCCATGGGATGACCACCAAGAACAGCAGCAGCAGTGGTGTGGAGCTAGCCAGAGCCTGGAAGACAAGCTGTGAGTCCTGCAGAGGTCATAGCCAGAGAAATGATTCAAGCCCTTTGGGGAATGCCAGAAGATCATGAGTGAATTCCAGATGACTGGACACTGATGTTTTTCTGCTGTCCAAAGACATTGAGAAATCTTGATAGATGTTTGGTTTCATTTGGTCTTATGCATAACAACCCTTGTGATAATTCCTCTTGTTAATAGTTTTGTTGGTATAGTGTTAAATTGTGTTGTGGAAGTTTATTTTTAGTTATGTTTGAAATTGCTTTATGCACTGTTGGGTGAGGGATTAGCCTAGGTCTTAGCATTTGTATTGTTTGAAGGTATTAGATTTCTGTGTGAATGTTTGATTGCTCATGATTTGTACCTGAGGAGTGCTGGATCAATAAAAACACCAGAGCTCAAATGATCGGGGTTCCACTGTTGATGGAGTATGGTGCTGTCCAGGACAGTGGTTCTTCTGCTGAGATCCGGCAGAGTTTGGACTTACGAAAACACCTTCTTGTCCTGTTTGCTGAACTCCCAAAGCAGCATACTACTACAATAAACTTTGGCAATTCCTAACTAATGCTTATATTTGTTGTGTCTCTGGGTTCTCCCTTATGATGGGTCACACATTATCTTCAAATATTTAATTACTTAAGCTGATTTCAACATTCTGTGTGATTATTTTTCAAAGATTACAATTGCACATGGATGTATGTTATATGTAGAGGCCGTTGACCTGTAGATTTCATATTAATGCCAGAATAGATTTGCTGCTAGTGTCACTGCAGTGAAGCACCAAAGACTGGGCAGTTTAAGCAAGAGAAATTTGTCATCTCAAAATCAAGATGTTATCCTGTTTTCTCTGTTTGTTTGGTTTGGTTTATCTGATGGCTGAGGTATAAAATCTTTGTTTAGACCATTCTTAGATTATATATTGTTATCATCTCCCTACTGCTTCCCATATCTTCATCTCATCCTTGCTCAATGTATATATTTTGCTCAGATTTCTCTTTAATGAAGACACTATTCATACTGGATTAGGGCCCATGCTAATGACCTCATTTTAACTTGATTATCTCATTAATGGCCACATCTCTAAATAGGGTCTCCTTCTGAGATGCTAGAGGTTAGAAGTGCTAAAATATAAACTGGAAAGGCTGCAATTCAATTCATTACATAGATTTTTTTTATCACTTAGGTCTTAAGGGGAGATCAAACTTCCTTATTACTATCTTAGCTAGTTTTAGGAATCTTAACAGCCTACTATTTAATTCTATGGTCATCCTGGGACCATGAAATATGTAGGTCACATGAGCACATCCCTACACATGTGCACCTCCAATAAGTAACTACATAATATATGCTAAAACAAAATCATAAGCATACACAGATTTTGGTTTGCTTTAAGGTTATGGGTGTATTTACCTAAGTGATTTTATTGTATTTCTAATTAATTTCCATTATGCCTTGAGGTGTGTGGAAGAACTCTTTATTAGTTCAGACCATTAAACATTTGAAGGCTCCATTTCATTAGTGCATATAAACAAATATTAGTACACATCAACTAATGCATGAGGTGTCAGTAAGACATTACTGTTCCAGTTTCTGTGGAGTGCCTGTTCAAGTCTCATTTTAATTAGTCTGTCCTATATTCTCGTACATTAGGGAAAGCCTCCCGTTAAGTCATAGCCTCCAAATACCTCCTATTGTACTGTAAAGATATTGACACCGGTGTCCAATTCTTATTCACAAAGTAGAAGCGTGTATTTTAGACCACAGATTTGAGATTGCATTTCTTGCCACAGTATCTGGTGTCTTCAGTTTCTGTTTTCTAGTTGGAGGTCTCCATCACTACCTCTCTTAGCTGAGGGGATAATTTTATATTTTACTGTAGTATAAAACATTCTTTTAATGCTCTCCTAGTGATTTGTATTCATGATGGTCTAACTACCGTTAATTCTGCCAGTGCTTTAGGTCCTGCCATCTGCACAATGGGTCTAAGAAACATTTCAGCCTAGCACAGTGATAAGGCAATCTCAAAACTAAGAAAGTCAATTTGAATGTAAATTAGGATCTTGAGTCAACTGATGTACTCTAGATTTTCTGGCTTAGTGTCTCAGTATCTATTTTAGTTGCTACATTTCTGATTAGATCAGATGTTCCCTTTCTTTGCAGTTTTCATTATAGAGTTAAATGTCTTTTATAGTGAAGCAGAGTGTTTCAAAGTATTTTAAAGGGCACGGATTTCCCTTTCAGCTAGACGTTTCCTAAAAGTTTCCCCACTAAATCTTAATTTCTCCTTGACCTAAAATATTAGCAAAATGTGTTGTCATTAGTTACTGCATAAAATCATTCCAATTCATAGCAAACAGCTACATGCCAACATCCACCCTGGGAGTTTTACTTATTCTTAAGTTCTTACAAAGAGAAGTTAAGAAAAGCAATTTAGAAAAAAAAAATAAAAAGAACAGGCTCTCTTATCATCAGATAAAAGAACTCTTGGGGAAAAAGTCAAGTAAACTGTATCACAGAAGGAAAAAAAATGAAATGATTAATGCTTATCTTTACATTATTTCCAGATACAGAGAATACTATTCTTCAGATTGTATATTCTTTTTATCACTTTATATGTTATAATTCCAAGTTGTAAATATATGTAGGCTCCCAATGAGATGCTATTTTCCAGCATTCTGGGACTTTAGAGGTAGGTACATTCCACCAACAGACTTGTAATCAAATCACGATATTAATTTTTCAACCAGGTATTAGGATGATGCTTTGTGAGAGTCCTCAGAGCATCCAGACCCTAGCACTTAAGACACCTTTACTTCTTGCATATGATGCTCATTCTGTATATCTTATCTTCTTCTGCTTTGGGTATATGGAAATACAAACAAAATCTGCTCCCCAGGGCATCTTTCCTCTTGTTTATTGGTGGAGATTCTGGGTAAGTCATACAGTAATCTTTAATGTCCTTATGACTCTCAAAAGTCTCCTGGTTTGGATGATGAATTGTATGCTCACTGCAAGAATAAAGGAAACTTGAATAGCTCTATATAACAAAGTTATCTATGGTGCCTAATTTATCTTCTGTCTCTAGGCATTTTAGGGTCCTAGTACTTGAAGTATCCACTTGTCAGCTATCACCATTCTTTTCTGTCTCACTTGGTATTAATTACAGTGAAATCAGATTAACATATTTAAGTATTTCTTTTAAGCTTTTATCTTGACCTATGTGATGTTCACTGGAGAAAGATTATGACCAATGAGAGAGTACACACTAAATGGTTGTCAATTGACTGACCTTCTCAAGGAGGAACAAGCTACTTGAAAAGATTTCAATGTAGTATTTACTAAAGGGAAATCTTTTCTGTTAAATGTATAAAAATGCTAACCCTAGGATTTGTGTCAATCATATTATTTTGTGAAAGATAATGGCATATGATCTGCATAGTTACCAACTATTTTAAGGAAAAAAAACTCAATGTTCATCATAACAATGCCCTCTCTAGCTTCACAGAGGGTTTGAAGCAACGTAGTAGCCAAAATTGAGTTGACTTAGTATTATGTATCTCTAGCAGGGAAACAAGTTGAGAGACATAGGCAGCTTCAAGGTGCTCCTTATGTAGTCACTTAATACAAGACAGCAGAACATCTGACACTGCAGCTGTTAAAAGATTTAAAAAGCAGTGTAGAAGGACCAGGCTAGCTTTATCAATTCTGCAAAAACTTATGTAAGTTGCTTTATTCTGGACCTCCTGTGTGAGCATGGCAGGTCTACTTCAAGGCCACTTAAAGATACATAACACCCCCAAACACACACTCATATCAGATAGTATCTGACTGTTCTTTTCCTTGGTATGATTAAAAATATTAAAATTTTCTAAGCTAATCTCATATAAGGCCCAACATATGTTTTATTTTAATACTTTTTTTGTATGCTTGTTTTTGGCAGATCAGTTACATACAAAACTTAAATCTCTGCTTTGACAAATGTGAGTAAATTTTCAGTTCACTTCCATGTAACAAAGGCTACTATATATTGAAGGTAGCCTCAAAAGCAGTTCATAACTCAAAAAGGATGTAAAAATAAATTGTCTATTTAATTTTCAGATAAAATAAATGATGTATCTCTTCCAGATTCTCTTTCCACATTTATATTTACATCCATTTCTGAAATGTGTCAAATTATTAAGATTATCCCCAAATCTCACCATAATCCACATTATTGCTTTAATTTTTTTCTTGATTTAGAAAACATGTGGATTGGGGTTCTCTAAATCAGTGACAATATTTACATCAAAATGGGTGATCTAGCTGAAGCCAGAAAATCATTATCCCGGACTTTGAAATGAAGCAAACTCACCCAGAGCCTTTGTGGAAGTGAAGAGCACAGACACAGAATGGTGGGTACATGGCCAATTTTGTTCTATTTTCCTCCAACAGGCTTATTTTTAAGATGATTAACCAAAAGAATTGCACACAACTTCGGAGAAATGAAATAAGCTCTTAACAATATTTGAAGTCCTGGGAGTGAAACATCTTGTCCAAAGTGCATAGATTTCTTTTTGAACAGATAGGATAAGATTTCAAATTCTAAATAGCAGTGTTTCCATGGCCATCCTCATATACTTAGTATATTTAAAATTGCATTTTATTGCTTAAGATGTTGAACCAGACATAGTCAATAATCCATTCAAAGTGCAACTACCTTTTAGCTGACTGATGAAAGGGGAAAAAACATCAACAGGGGAAGTCTGAAATATGATATTTTTGCATTGAAAAGTAAACAGTCCAAGATAAGTATTATGAGTGTTAGAGCCTCCACAGTAATAGTTTGTTTCTACTAATTTTATCTACAAACAACCTTTCTCTCTAGAAATGATTTTATTGTATATTAACTGGGAAAATTTTACAAAGGCAAGATCATCCCTCAGTATCTCTGGAGATTTGGTTCTAAAACCTCTTTTAGATGCCAAAATATACACACATACTAATCCCTTATATAAAATGATATAATGTGTGTGTGTGGCTTGGGTATAACCTCTGTTATACTCTACATCATCACTAGACTACGTAGGATACATAATTCAATGTAAATTCTAACATAATAGTTTCATTCTGCTTTGTTTATGGAATAATGGTGTGAAATAAAAGGTCAGTACATTGTCAAAGCAGATGTACTTTTCCCTAACATGTTTGTTCCATAATTGGCTTGAATTTGTGGATGATCTGGAAGGATAAATGTTATACCGAATAATAAGAGATCATATCTCAGAGGCTTATTAGGAATAGGTTCATTTGGGACTCTATGTAAAGGTTACTCAGGTCAGTTTAAGACTTTGAGAAAATAAACTGAAGTTTCACACACAAAAGAAAAATAAAAAGGAGGAAGAGGAAAAGGGGGGTGGAGAAAGAGGAAGAGCAGGAGGAGAAGGAGGAGGAGGAATATTTTGACTTTTTATGTTCTAAGTCCTCTTTGATATAATATAGACATGAAAATGATTTTTGTGTACTGATCCTTTATTGTGCTACCTTGCTAAACCTACCCATTAGTTCTTGTGTCATTTTTATAGATTTCCTGTTTTCCATATAAATGACCATTCTGTGTCCTTTCCTTTCTGATTTGGAAGTTTGTTTCTTTTCCTTTCATCATAACACTGGTGAGGACCTCCAGTAAGATGTTAAATAAAAGTGTTTAGAATGTTGTCTTGTCACACATGTTATTCCTGATGCTGTATCCTTGCCCATGGATAATACATTCCTACCTTTTTAAATTTTGTCTTTCATTTTCTGTTTTGAGAGCTTCTACTCTCATCTTCAATTTATTAATATTTTCTTTATATCTATTATTCTATTATTATCATCAACCCATGAACATAACTGATTAAGTCTCCACTAGCCATTGGTTTAGAACAAACTTTGTCACATTGCTGAAAAAATAAACAATTTCCCAGTTTGAGAATGTCTTCCCACATGGCTTAAACGAAGTAAACTGCTTCCAGCTTTTCTTTAAAATTGTCTTAAAATCTTTGTCTTTCTCCGTAGCTCTTTTTTATATAATACTCTGCCTTATGAATTCTAGCTACTTTGATTTCTATGAATGCTAAATTTAATTTCAACTTAGGGACAATATATTAGGATCTACTGCTCAGCCTGAAACACTCCAAACAGTATGTTTGAACAATCATAGGGCTTATATAATAAAAGATTGTTTTCACAATTAAATATTCTTTATCCTTTCTTATGTAGTGCCTGAAACTCATTGTGTGATTATTTCATAAGTATTATTTAAGCTTTGTTTTAAGGGTTTTTCTTTTTTAATACAGTAGGATAAGTCTGTTCCCTCATAGGCTATGATAGATGGAAGTGGAAATCTTCCATTGAATGTATTGACATGACATAAAAGAAAATGAAATCCGAAAATGACTGAAGATTTTATTTAATACTACCATTTATTAAGGCATACATATGTAGAGTTAATAAAAAATCATTCAAGTTACCAAAATCCTTCAAGTTCTAGTCAGAAAGACTGTTCTGCATTTTTATTGAAGGCAGAATAAATCTTAGAGGAAATTTTGCTTACTAAATCTCAAAGTGAAATTACTTTCTGTTCTCAGGGGTATATGTACCTCTGTTTGTTTCCTTAGTGTTCAGTGTAATCATTTCTTTGGACTTTTCTCAGAATTCTACTTTCTGCAAATGTGACATAGTAAATTATAGGTACTTTCTTAAATCATTTTTATTGACTCGTGTCAATACCATCATTGTGTCCTCACCATCATTAACTAAAATTGAATGCTTCCTTTATCCAAGTACATATATTAATTGTTTGTTTAACTGTATCCATTTCTACACAATCACACACACAGACACACACAGACACACACAATTTAAACAACAAAACAAACATATCTTATGCTGACTGTATGAAGAACAAAATTTATTTGAGTCACCGTAATATTTCCAAAGTGATTTGGACAGTTTCTGTTACTATGATAAAACAGCATAACCAAAAGCAAAATGCAAAGGAAAGGGTTTACTTCATCTTTTTTAGCTTGTTTTCCATCATCAAGGCAAGTCAGGGCAGGAACTTGGAGTCAGGAACTGATACACAAGCTATGGAGATGTGCTACTAACTGGCTTGCTCATCTTAAATGGATGAATTTGTTTTCTTAAACACTATAGAACAGCAGTTCTCAACCTATGGGTTCCAATCCCTTTGAGGGTAAAACTACCCTTTCACGGAGGTCACCTAAGACTCTCTGCATATCAGATATTTACATTATGATTCATAACAGTAGCAAAATTACAGTTATGAAGTAGCAACAAAAATAATTTTATGGTTGGGGGTTACCACAATATGAGGAACTGTATTAAACGGTCTCTTGCCTAAAGGTAGTCCCACTCATAATAGGTTGGGACCTTCTACATCTATTATTAATCAAGACGATGCTCCACAGGCTTGCCCTACAGGCTGATCTTATGGAAGCATTTTCTCCTCTCTGGTAACAATAGCTTATCTCAAACTGACATAAAACTAACCAGCATAGTTTACTCCTTGTGAATTTGACAAACTAATACATTACAGTTTGATCACAAACTTCTCTTTCTCATGTGTCTTCAAGATGGCATATTACTATTAATATCACAATATAAAACACTACAGCCTTTAAAAGTCCACAGTCTAAAAATTCAAACACTTTAAAGTTCATCCCTTTTAAAAAATCTGAAGTCTTTTTCCAATTTCAAAAATTTCTCTAAAATATCTAATATTTCTTTAAATTATCAAAACATTCCTAAATGTGGACTCCTGTAAAATCAAAAATTTCTTTTACAAGAGGGACGAACCAGGTCAGAGTTGCATTCAGTGAAAGAAAAACCAAAGTACAACAGTTTAAAGCTCAGTGTCAAACTTCTAGGGATCAAGATCTTCTGGCTTCCATAGGACTTGCCATAGCACACATAGAACGTCCTATAGACTCAGTCAGGCTCAACTACACTGCTGCTAATGTTCTTGTAGTCATTCTATGGTATTAGCGTCTACAAAATTGTGGAGTCTCCACTACAACTGGGCTGCATATTTTAAAAGTAGCATCTTTGGGGATCTATTCAGGGACAAAAAACCCAGTTATATGGTGCCCAGGGCTTCTACCGCAACTGAAGCCGCACTTTTACCAATGGCCAACCTCTCCTCAGGAGTACTTGTCTCTTCATAAAATTACCACTAATTTCTCAGCTTTAACTAAAGAGTATCAATTGTCCCAGCAAAGCGAAGCTTTCATTTTAGTAGTTCTGATCCCTTGTTAATCACAGCCAATTCTTCAGCCCCGGTTGACCAGACCCATAGACTCTTAATTCAAACAATCTAATAACACTGGTAGACTCTTTACTTCCCTCTGAAACTTACCCCAGAGTCCATCAGCAGTCCGTAATTCAGGAGGAAAAGGTAGGGCAATGTGATCACTTCCTGATCTCTGGTTGACTGTTGACAAGCTCAGTCTTCTGCAGGTAGTCACTTATGTTGAAAACATGATTTCATGGCTATGTCATGCCCAGAAGACAGAATTTCACAGCTCTTCATCCTATCTTCCCACTCTTTTGTATCCTATTCTATATTGTTCCCTGACCCTTAGAGAGGTTGATATCAAAATCTTGTTTGGGAACCATCACTTATTCTTAATAACTTGAGTTGTATCTTCGCATTTGCCAGTGTTCACTGAAAATAAAAGTTTATCTGACTTAGACATTGTAGTAATGTTTGTATATGAGTATAAACACACATGTTTAAATGGAATCTTGGAGCTGTGTCAATTTCGGTAAACAACATTAGTAATTTTCCCCTAGGCCATAAGATTTCCTTAGCTATGTATGGGTTTACAACTCCATTTACAATACTAGGCATGAATTCAGTCTTGAAGAACAGACCTCAAAACAGTCATAAAGTGCTTGTTTACCCCCATAACAGTTGTGCCATTATTGCACCAGTGGTCTCATTTGCATGGATGAGTGGTATTTAGTTTAAAGGATTAGGTAAGATTAGTAATGATTTTTCTTCCTCTGCAAACTGCATTGCACCTCCTCGCTTGTGAAACTGGTGCTACAGGGAGAAATTTTCTACTCAGTTCTAAATAGATGACTACCACTTGGTAGGCCAAATAAAAAATTTGGGACTTAAAAGGGTGATAGCCTACATGCATAAATAATATTATAGCTAATAGCATTTGATTATTAAAAAGAAAAAGAAAAAACTCCCAGTGTCAAGTATAGGATACCTCCTCATCAGTTGTTCATCAAGAAGGTCTTTGAGATTCTCAGAATAACACAGGATCTTTCCATTCCCTTGGTTACCTGCAAGAGCTAGTCAATAACATCCTATTGCTAAAAGCACCATAAACCTTGGGTACAGGATACATAAGCATCAAAGCAAAACTGAGCTGGGAATTAACTGATGTCTCTTTTAAGATTTTATTTTCCTTCTTCTGGACCTTCATGTCTTCCAAATTTTAGTGTCTAGGGTACTGATATTAATTCTGGACCTATTGGCCACTATGAAACATTTTGAATCATTTTGAAAATAGTAGTTACCAGAATGATGAAATCATGAATACTGAGTGACATTTAATAAAATAGTACTTTACATTATGGGTTTTTCTATTTGTGATTTATAACAAAGATATACTCTGTAGAAATAATTATAGTTTCTCCTTTTTTGTGTGTTTCCAAATGCTTTATTGAAAAAAATCTTGGCATTACTGATATACCATGTTCCCCAAAGGAAAGATTTTTGAAGCTGGACATAAATCTTGAATGTGGTGACAGACAGTGGGAGTTAGCATTCTGTTATCCTGGCCCTGATGCTTCCAGTTATATAAATGTACAACTCTTTATGTCCAACTGGGGCTCCATGAGTGCAGCTTTATAGTGACATTTTCCAAAGTCAAAGAGCATGTCCATATTGGGATTGGAATTAAAATATGTACAGTGTTGTAGTGAATCATTATGGTGTTGATGTTCCACATCTCCATGTGCTCTTTAAAATAATTACCTACTCATATATTTATACTGCTAGACCAGACAATAAGATAATAGAAATAATGAATTTTTTAGCTAAAGTTGTTTTCATTTTTGTTAAAGACATTTAGTATTACACAATTGAAATCTAAAATCTGAATATTGAATTTCATCTAAAAAGCCCACAGGTTAAATTTATATTAAAACCATGTTTTATTTTATCAATTGACTTAGCCTTCTGTGTAATATCATTTGCTGTAATAAGAGACAGTTATCTGCATAGCATTTAGCTATTTAACCGAGATTTTAAAAGCCTATTTTATTTATTTAAATCCAAATTGATATTAATGTTGAACTCTTTTAGTGAAATTTTCTTGTCAAATGTGAACCAGGCCATAAATACTATCTCTGTAATGTCCTTTTTATACATCACATATAAACTTGATTGTCCCTGTCATTACTTTCTGAGTGCATACCATATCACATTCAGTGTTTAGGAAAGTTAAATTGATAGCACCATGATGCCAAAAACTTGGTAAAGCATGAAAGTCATTCCAAGTATACTTTTTAGTTTATCTTAAGTATTCTAATTTTGAAAACAAACTTCAGAAATGAAATTATCTCATTGGAAATAAATTAATACTTGAAGCTACATAATACATTCAAATTCTAAAAAGCCATCAAGGAACAAACAATATGTACACCTGGCTATGGGCAATGCTGCTGAATCAATCAAGTCAGGAGTCATATTATCTTTAAAAGACATTATTTCACTTACCAAGAAGAACATAAAATTATAGTCAGTAGACATTAATTCATTGTTAGGTACCAAGGAAAACAATGTGTTATAGCCATGGACATTGTCAAAAGTTTCCTAAAGTCTGTTTGGAAATTGAAAATATATGGAAACTAAGAAATAATTCAATGTAAAATCTGCTATTAATAATAATTGTTTAGAAGCATAGCAGGACATTTTAAATAAGTTTTTTTTTTTTTTTGCCCTGGAAGCTTTCCTTATGATTAGAAGCAGTTTGGACTTCTGGGAACTTTGCTTAGAATATAAAGGAGAGAGTAGGCAGTTGGCAGTTGGCAGTTGGTGGGTTGGTTTGTTACAAGATAGTCCAGTGCTCTCAGATAGATGCTAGTTCTCTCTGAAGCTCCTGTTATCCACCTTAAGGACAGGCAAAAAGGCCAGTGAATATTACTTTTTCTTTCTCTTTTTCAAGGCTGCCTGCAAGAACAGTGGATTTCTTTCTTTATCTTCCCTGAGCTAGAGGATAAAAAGTACAGTGGGAATCTGTTACAAGTTAGGAAACAAGCTAGGAATCTGTTACAATAGCTTTCTACTACATGGAACAAAGACGAATGTCAGCCCCATGAATTGGGGTATTTAGTAATGTCTTCACCAGTAAACAAATTAAGCTGGATCTAAAGTGATGGATGATTGGTGATTTTCAAGTAAGTGGAAATAAAGGACAGTATTCAAAGCACTGAGAATCAACTGAATAAACTAGAAACAAATGAAAAGCATTTGTTTCTTCAGCATTTGTAGGACAGACAAATGCGAGAAAGATTGAGTTTTACTTCAGCCTATATTAGTTCACCTGTTTTTACAGTAATCAACAAAGCAAATACATGATGTGATGATACAGTTCCACAAAATAATATATGAAATATAGTGTCATGACAATATTTTGTGCATAAGAATGACTGAGACATTGATGCTTTTAAATAGTTCATCTGTACCAGTATGTAGTGTGATTTGGACTAGAAAACAACTTGTGATGAGAAGACAAAATTTAAGTTTAAAAAGTAATAGTCTCAGGTCTGTGGTTACCAGGTCATGAAATACATTATTATGATTGTATAAGGAAATTAAAGCCATATAAAGCCGGCATAGCTTTATACTTGATGATTATATTTAATGGTTATACTGGAGACATGAATACAGAGGAAAAATCAGAAATGAAATATATGTACTATAGTGTGGAAAACCTACATTCTGAATTGAGAATTCCAAGTCTTTCTTAAAACTCTGTGTGACTGACTCTTAACAATTCATTTCACTGTTCATGATCTCTTTCCTTCTTTTGTTATATCTCCTTTCCAGTTTAGTGTTCTATAATTTTGTAGATGTAAAAAGCTTCAAAGATGTTGTTATACTGATTCGTTGATAGTAAAGGTATGTAGGGATTGGAGGAAAAAGAATTCTAGGAGTAGAACTCTATCATACAAAATTCATATGCTATTATCAAACAATAAACAATCGAACGGTAATATAATAATATACAATGGTATACATTATTTGTAAAGATAAAATTATTTTTAGCCAGGTGGTGGTGGTGGCATATGCCTTTCATCCCTTCACTTGGGAGGCAGACTCAGGAGATTGAAGCCAGCCTGGTTTACAGAGAGTTCCGGAGCAGCCAGAGTTACAATAGAGAAAACCTGTCTCAAAAAGTAAAAAAAGCAAGAAATAAAAAGTAGGTTTTTTTTAGTGTGCCATTTACTGCACTGTATATTACATAGCTCACTCACCTATAAACCAGAGATAATTATGCCTATTTTATAAAGATTTATGTAAGAAAACAAGATGCTTAGAGTTATTGAATTTATTCAATTAGTTGCCTGAAATTAATCAATTAGTAAAGGCTGTGTATGGAATATGTTCTTCTTCTTGACTATGCCTTCTTCCATTGTACTTCCTGATAATTAAACTTAAAATGTTTAGAAGTTTATATGTGTATTTAAGCTCATTTAATTTTTACACGTTACTAAGCTTTTTGTTTTTTCTTCTACCTTAAAACATATAAAATGTAATTACTGATCAACATTAACAGATGACATTTGCATCCAATTTTGTGCTATTCAATGATAATTTTGTATTACAATGAAATGAATGTTATCCCATTAAAAAGAAGAATTCCATTTTTTTTCTCATTTTTTTCAGTAGACAAAAAAATCTCCATTACACTAATTCTACAGAAAGGACATATCCAAACATCTTAATCATCTTATGGAAACATCATTTCATGGATATTTATCTATTCACTATTGAAGGCCACAATTCATTCTTCAAGGTTCCAGAACTGTTTTCTATTTTCTTTCCATTATGTGCACTGGACTAGCGAGTTCTATATTCAAGATCACCTGTCTATAATCTCATCCTGTTTTCAAGTCTCTCTCTCTCTCTCTCTCTCTCTCTCTCTCTCTCTGTATGTGTGTATGTGACTCCATTTTGAAAGGGTCATCTGTGCTCTGGTGAGCGCTTTTGTATAGTTGTGGAGTTGGGAGTGGAGGTGGTAGAGTTTGTGTCAATAGATAGAGTGGGTCAGGGTCTGTGGCTTGCCAGCTAGAGAGCAATAGCACATTCAGTACACTGAAGAGAAGTGGGTTTGGCAATTCTTGGAACAACATAAGGGAAGGAAAATTCAGAGCTAGGAGTAGAAGTAATGGGACAGGGTAGTTAACAAAAGCCTAGCAGAAGGAACCAGCCTTTTATCTCTTCTGTATGTAACTCCTTGCATGATGCCAACTTCATGGAAGTAAAATATGATCATAGCTGTAATCCAGAAGCATACGATTGGTCATCTTTCTTCTAGTCCTTATTCAGTCTATGAGATAACATAGCTTTATCATCTTGAATGACTGTTTTATGACATAAAATGTGGATGAAATTCAATTATAATTCAAAATAAAGCATGGTGAGACTAGCTACACTCAAGCATGCATTTTCCATGGATGACTTTGTCCTGTAACAGCAGTGTTGAATATATGCACATGCATGTGTGTATATGACCTTCTATCATTTCTAAGTTATAATATATATAACCATAATGCAATTTTCAGTATCTTGTATGTCACATGTATGATCTACTTGTTAGAAAATACATTTCAAGATAAAGGTACAAAATGTTATTATAGATTTGTAGTCTTTTGTGGAAGCATGGGGGTCCCCCAGGGGATGAACGACTGTGGAGTCAGTAGCCCAAGAAACTCAGACACCAGAGACCAGCCTCGTGGTGCAGGTCTACTTTATTGCAAAAGAAGCAGAGATTTTATAGAGGAAGCAGGGTGTTGCATAAGAGAAAGGCACAATCGCATTGGTTCATGATTGCGAGACACTTCAATCAGCCTATCTAAAGCTTGTTCTGGGGGGAAGTGGGCAAGGTCAATCATCTTTAGGCTTGAAGGTTTAACTTCTTAGCCTGTTCATTTCACCAATGTTGGTGTAAAAGTTTTCCATCAAGACCTGGAAGTAGATACCACCCCAGTGGGCTTTCTCATCTTGGAGCTCAACAGTGTTCCAGGATCCTCCATTTTAAAAGGCCATGCGATGTGTTGTGTTCTGAGGCACTTGCCCTGGCTCAGGAGCTGATGTCTTTTTCTCCTGCATCAACAAATGGATTTTTAATAAACATTAATGATAAGGAATTTTGATTTCTAGATGAAATGTATCCCTCACATAAGCAATTCCATTGTTTCCATTTTTCTTGCGTAAAAGTATTTTGTTACATTTTAATGTTTTTATTACATTTGGAGGATGTTTATTTTCTCTTTTTAATTTAAGTGCATTTATAATATTTTGTTTCACATGTAGCATATGAAGTTTATAATCTTTACTCTCTGCCTTTTTACAGAAAATACATGCCATATTTATCATGGAATACTGGGGAAGTTACTGGAGAAAGGGGTGCAGAAATGTTGAAAATAGTTTTGTAGTCAGAGAACCATAAATATAGAATTAGTGTTTGTTTGAGTTTGTTTATTTATTGTATCACTAAAATAAAAAGATGCATGTTCTAAACATTTAAAATATCAATACAAGTTACTCTTATTATTATTAAGCAATAGCAAAAATTGGATATGTCATTTAAAAGCTGGAACTGATGACTACATAAAGTCTTTAGTACGAATATCTCAAAAAAATTAACAGCATCAAAATAGAGAAAAACAATAAAACCAAAAGCCAACACTAGTATAAGAAAGCTTGACTATTTTTTTAGGCTATCTCAATGTTTGCCTATGCTGTTACTGGATATTAAATTCAATTTTTAAACAGCATTATAGAAAGAAAGTCTATAAGAGACACATTATTCTTTGGAGTTTGGTAGCAGACAGAGAGGTAGGAATAAAATAGGTCTATAAGGAAGTGATATAGAGATCACTTATAATATGACAGCTTATGCTGTCAAATCAGATAGCATAGTGGCTCCCCATCGTGATCTCCCATCGGCCACATATAAAGTGAAGCTTAGCGGTACAGGTAGACTCACTATTTTCACTCATTTCTGCTGAACATGTATGTGGCTGGGACTGTCCTGGGTACAGAGGGCAAATGGAAGACATGCCCCATGTCCCTAATGATCTCAAATTATGATTTAACTACTCTGTGATTATTTGTAAAAATGCAGCAGCCTATATAATGAAAAAGAGAAAGGTAGACTCTACCAGCTGTCTTGAATAGTTAAGAAAAGACTTCACAGAGAAGATCACCTTTTGGCTTCGTTTTTAGAAACTAGTAGAATCAAAATACAGAATATAAAACATATCATAAGTACAAAAGACCATATTTTTGTATGTTCTAGAAACTTCTGTATGGCTACATTATAGGCTGTCTTCTTATGATTGTTGAGAGAAGAAAGGGTGGAGGTGAGCATACAAGTGCTTCTTTCAGTTATGGAATGATTGAAAAACACTTTCTTTTGTTTTCCCTATATGAGAAAATTATTATTGTTCTCATTGGCACAATAGATGCTATCAAAAACTGAAAAATTAAAAAGACAAGATAATGTTACAACTATTTAATGATCTGCCCTCTTAATTCTATTAGTATTTTTGTTCCTAGAAATAGAAAACTCTACAGTGCTTCTTTATATCAGTTGTTATTATTTTCAAACATTTAAATATTTCAAAAATGTGACTTACTTTACATTCTTTCATTTGAAAACAGTGGTATTTGTTGGAAGTGTTCATGGTCCCATTCCATTATCTAAAAAAGCAGAAGCCCATAATTTTGAGTTCAATTACTTCAAGGAGGAACAGAAGTTCAATTACTTCAAGGAGGAACAGAAATTCTTATC
The DNA here is from genome assembly GCA_026225945.1 of Cricetomys ansorgei. Classification (NCBI taxonomy): domain Eukaryota; kingdom Metazoa; phylum Chordata; class Mammalia; order Rodentia; family Nesomyidae; genus Cricetomys; species Cricetomys ansorgei. The sequence continues at coordinate 2,062,652 of JAMJFZ010002798.1, forward strand.
GCTTGGTACCAAAGCTCAGTTCCTCTGATGATATCAACCACACCCCTTAAATCACCTTAAAATTGTTAAATTGTTCTTGGAAATATTCTAAATGACATATGCCGTCTGGACAAGGCAAATCAATTTTGATGAAACCAATTTGGAGATGTGTTTCGGACTTAGTGGCACTGTTTTCTATGTGAAACTTTCTCTTGCTAATGAGTATTCCCAGACATCAGCTAAATTCACATGTAAATTTCCATTTGTGGGTGTCTTTTTCCAAGATTTTGACAGCAGAGGAGAGAAAAGTTACTAGAACGTTGAGCTCATGACTTTAAATGAATCTGAGAAAGACTTTGGCTATGTAGAGGAAAGTGACACTGACAAACAGGCTCAGGTGACAATGAGAGACTTTTATGGCCTCAGGTTATCAAAAAGTTCTACAGAGCCTTTACCATTGCAGAGAGACATGAGGTTGATGGCATGTTTGTCTCTGTAATCCTTAAATCTCCAGTTAATCTTCTGACAAAAGCCTTTCAGCCAGTTCTAAGGAAAAAATGAAAATGTAAAGGAAGAAAATTAAAATATAAGCAGCAGCACATCCTGAAATCAAAACCAAAAGCTAGCAGTAAACACAGGTATGAACATAGAACTGTCTGAAAACATTCACAGTGTGTGCCTTATTATGAAAAACAAGTATCATTTATTTATAATGAATTAAATGATTTAGCTAATTTATTGTGGTTGAAATCCTAATGAGTGTCTAGGTAGGGAACAACTTCTCCAACCATTCATTTTAAGTTACTCTGTATCTCAATTTTACAAAATATTTCTCTCTTTGCAATTAGCCTACTCCCATTAGTATGCATAGTCTGTCAGGACAACAATAAATACTGAATGTTTGTAAATGTCTTTTTTTGGGGACTGATATATCTTTAATGCTAAACACTTCATAGGACATAGGAAACACTCAGCAAATACCTGCTGAATAATTCTGGGAAATTTCTCTAATTGTTAATCATTGAAGCATTGGTGGGTTGTGTATTTTTCCATCATTGTTTCCTATTTGGGATATCAAAGATTGGTCTGTAAGATCTATCCAGGAGACTTGTGAAGTTAACATTATCATCATTATAACCCTAAAATGATGGTCATGTGTGTGTGTGTGTGTGTGTGTGTGTGTGTGTTTGACCTTCCCATAGATGTGCTAAAAGCAATAAGGGGTAAAGCTTTGAAGCTCTGACATGAAACGAGGCATTAGAATTAGGTGTTATATTCATCATCACCATACACTTGCAGCTATTTTTTAAAAAAGAAAATTCCATGTAAGACAGTCCTCTATCAAGCAGTAAAAATTAATTATCTTAAAGCTTGACATTTGTATACATGTCCTGTTCACAGTCTCTTTAATGGAAGCACATACAAAATGCTTCTGTAGAGTGAAGTATGATGACTGTCTCAAGAAAAAGCACTTGTGCATTCAGTTGTGGTATGAACTCAACAGGCCATTTTTTCATAGCACATCATCTTTACTTTGAAAGGATGATTGATGAATAAACTATTATTATTCAGACTTGAATACTTGGCAGATACTTTGTCAAAAATTAATAAAGTGAGATTGTTACTTCAAGAATAATGACTGACAGTCCTTGTTGCCATTAATGATGATATTTAAAATTTCAAGCAACTATTAGAATTTTGGAAATCTTGTTAATTAAACTCTCATAAGCTTGATGGCTTCCAAATACTTGAAGAATTTTCTAATGTGATTAGTGATAAGAATAACAAAGATGACTTTTTGATATTATATAATTAACTATGTCAATATTTAAGGGATCTATAGAGCTTAGTAAATGAATATTTTCAAAATCATCACTATCTGATGGTAGAAAATCATGGATGGGTAAAATTCATTGAAAGCAAAAGGCACAACAATAGTTTAAATGATACAGAGCACAAACAGTTTGCTATTTAGTTTTAAGAGTCACATCACCACCTAAGTATAAGAAATTACTACCTGTCAAGTTTTGGTGGAGCATGGTGTTAGACAATGGGGTCCTTTTAAACCAGGTTTCTAAGAAGACAAAGCAAGGGGGAGGAATCAAACAAAAGCCCAGTAAAATGGGAATTAGAATCTAATTGAGAAATTATAGAAGCTGTGTGTTCTAAGAAGTACACTGAACAGGAAAGAAAAGAAGGGGAGTCAGATCACGGAGGATCTTGTGAGAAATGACAAGGATTTAGATATTATCATTCGGTTAATTTCTATAGTTTTTACATTGGAAATAGCAACAATACTAGAAAGCGACTTGGATGGCAATGTCATGACTTCAGGGGAAAACAAATGAAAACAAAACATCATTCCCTCTAAATTGTACTTAGAATAAGAATGGCATTGGGTAACAAAAATTTGAAGAATACTAAGAGATTATTTCATTATTTAGAGATTAAATACTAGTAATAAGAAAGAAGCAAAATTTCCAGATGATGCTTTGCTTTCAACCCTCATGACTAAGAGAGACTCTAGAGTCTGCCTCCCTACCCATTAGCTGTGAGAACTATTAATGACAAAATTCTTCTATTAGTTATTCAGCTATACATGATATGTGTTTGTTTTACTGAGTTCTCTTAATTTAGGTATTTCAATGTCTGTATTTTTAATTTCATATAAATTATATACATTCTTATCATAAAGTTGTTCAACTTATTTCATTATTATTCTCTTAGTATTTGCAGAGACTTTGGGGGAAACTCACCTCTTTTATTCTGATAATGTTACTTTGTGTATTCTCTCATATTCCTCTCTATCTCCTTCAGAAACTCTGATTACACCATTTTTTTTATCACTTAAGTTATCTCATACCTCACTGAGTTCCTTGTTTCTTCCTTCCTTCATCCTTTTGTTGCTTCTTTCATCTATTTCCATATTTACTTTCTCTTTCCAAGTAATAGAAACTGCAATTTGTTGAATCAGTAGGATGGAACAGGCATTACTTGAAGTTCATAATATACATTAACTCATTTAGTACGTGTTCTATTTTCATTTGTTGTGAGGTAAGAATAGGTTTATTTGCTAACAGTTTTTTTGTTACAGTCTATCATCATTGCAAGCAGTCATAGAGGCAGGAATTTGAGACAGCTCATGATATCATGCTCAAAGTTAAGAGTAAAGAGAATATGTATGTCCTTGTTTGCTTCCTCTCAACTACCTTTCTTCTCTTTTATAATATTCAGCATCCCCTGCCTAGGGAATGGAACTGCGTACAATTGGCTGAGTCTTCCTATATCAGCTAACAATCAAGACAATCCCCTACAGATATGCCCATGTCCATAGGACATATCTTGATAAAGATGATTCTTCTTTAAGACTCTCTTCCCAGGTCATTGTAGGTTGTATCAAATTTACAGTCAAACTTAACTAGCCCAGTGCTCAAAGAAGCTTTTAAGAAATAATTTATATTTTTCAGAGACAAAACTGAACATTAAAATAATTTCATCAAGGCCAGCCATTTAGAAACCCAGCCAGTTTATTCTATAGTTTATGCTTTTGTGGAGTCATGTAGCTTTGTTAAAAAACCCTTTTTGAAACATACTTATAAAAGAATATTTCCCATACTGATATGCTATATCAGTAGTTCAAAGCTCCTGATAATGTCACAATTCTTACCCCTGAAATATTTTTAATGATGCTTTCTAATGTCTATCTATGAAACGTCTTCCACGGTTATATATTTTTTTAATTTATCAACCATAATCCACCACTCCTTCCTTACTGAGGAACACTTACTCTCAAGTATTTGAGGTACAAGTCCTATAATTGTTTATTCTTATTTGGCAATTTATACACTTCAAAAATGTATGCTGAGCCATTTAGTTTATACTAACCTTCTCTATGTACTGTGCAAAATATGAAAACCAAAGTGTTTGCTTTAAAAACAGTGCACTTTAGTGAGGAAGAATGTCAGTAAGTAAGTAAGTAGTATTACTTCAAAATATACATAGGGTAAAGGAATAATCAAAGATTTTTCTCCTCATCCTTATCCCATTCTTGATAGGTAACAGTGCACAAGACATGACAGTATCACTGTTGAGTTCTATAAAATATTTAAGGAAGAATTAACTTCAATCCTCAAAGTATTCTAAGTTGGAAAGAAGAAAACTGCCAAAGGCAAGTCTATCATTCCATCACCCTACTAATCACACACACACTCACACATACAAACACACACACACACACACACACACACACACACACACACACACACACACACACACAGCAGCTACAAACAAGTATGCTCCATGAGTATAGATTCAAATGGTTTCAACAAACTTTAGCAAATCTAATTGCACAACCAAGATATTTTATTGCATAGCATAAGCACATGGGATTTGTACTCAGAAAATAGAAAAGGTTGAACATGTAGAAATCTTTCATTCTCTCTCTCTCTCTCTCTCTCTCTCTCTCTCTCTCTCTCTCTCTCTCTCTCTCTCCTTCCTTCCTCTCTCCTTTCTTTCTTTCTCTTTTTTAAATTTTTTTTTCCAAGACAGGTTTTCTCCGTTGTCATTGTGGCTGTTCCAGAACTCTGTAGACCAGGCTGGCCTCAAAAATACACAGATCTGTCTGCCTGTGCCTCCTGAGTGCTGGGATTAAAGGCATGCACCACTACCACATGGCTTAAAATGGATTTTCTTAAGAGAAGTAACTTGTATACTTACAAGTTACAGTGTGCAACATGATGATTTGCCTATACTTTAAGGCCTGTTTAAAAATCACCTAAATTTATGTGACATGTGACCTCTTACCTTCAAAATGGAAAAGAAATTAATTGTGGAAAAACACTAGGGAGAAACTAGGGAATGGAGAAGACATGAGGGAGGGAAATACTAAGAATATTTTGCTTTAAAACATCATGATGACATCTACATCTAATTGTAAGCAAATACAATTTTATAAAAGAATTGAAGAGATGAAAAAAAATCACCTAAATTCCATTAAGATAGTGGCTCAACTTTTGAAGTAAATCTATATAATAATCTAGAAAAAATGACATTTTAAAAATAATACTTTTTTATTTCCCTGAAGAACACACTTCTATACATTTATGCAGGCATTTTTCATATTTGTCAGTAATCTTTTATTATTTACTATCTTTTTATGGATTCTGTATCTTATGTTTATTCCTACTTTTTATTTCTATGGGACATGACAATCTTTTTCCATTAGTGAGAAAGTTGGCTACATTTCTTATATAAGAACACCAATTATTCTTGTATATTGATCTTTTATATAGATACTTTGTTAAACTCAAATTACTTCTAAAGATTTTTATTCTTATTCTATTATATACTATAGGTACACTAAAAAACTCAAATTATAACATTTTCTTTCCATTATTTATATATTTTACTTATTTGTTCTGTATGACTACATTTGCCAGGAATTCTGGATCAATGTGGACAAATAGATATGATAGCTAGAATTTTTCTGCTGTTCCTGACTTGACTTGGACTGTCTCCAGTGTTACACTAGGAAGTATGTTCTTTATTTTATGTAGTTGCCAATTAAGTTGAGAACATTTATTTTAGAACACATCTTCTTATACTGTTATATTTATATGGTATATATGAATATATTCTTTGAGAAATAGCTTATTTTTTCCAACTCACTTCTTATTTTTTAATCAAATGCAATTCATTCAATAGTTTCTTATTATTTCTTTACTCTATATTATACTTCCTATTTTGAAACTATTATTGTGAATTAGGATTTGATCTATTTGGTTGTAATCTACACTTTAAGACATTAATGAAGTACTCCTGTTACTTTAAGATTTGAGATCTATGAAAATATGTGCACAAATATTGACTTGATTCAAATATTATTACAGTTTTTGTTCTCCAAAGGCCTCAATATTTTCTTGTTATGTGACATTGGAGAAGTTACTTAACATCTATGGCTTCAAATCCTTCTATTTTTTTCTGTGAAGTTTGTAGCAAACCTCAGTATATAGGTGTATTTAGATATAACTGCTTTTTATATTCCCCCAATGGTTATTGAACTATTAGTATTATTTCTATATTGAGTGATTTTTTTTCATTTACAATTTTATAGAACATGAATATTTTCATTACAATTTATTAATATATTGTTAAAACTAGCATTTACCTTGGAAATAATTCCTTTGCTATAATTCTTAAGAATTTTATATTTGTTCCTTGATTTTTTTTTCAAATGTGTACTGATTTTGTAAGGATTTCTAAAATAGAGGCTATATGTTTATAAAGTTTTCTGATTTTTGTGTTTGTAATTTTGATAGTCTCATATTAATTCATTTGATATTTAAAATTTTTCTTACATCAAGATGAATTTTGAATAAACATAATTCAATTTCTTCTTTCAAATTAATATGGTTAAGACTATATGTATTCCCAGGACATCTATTTTATTTTTATAATAAGACTTTGAAGTATAATAATTTAATATTCTAATATCTACATTCTATCTATGCCAATTTCTGCTTATTCTTAAAATTAACCACATGGTTTCCAAACAAAAATTAAGTTACCATTCATGTTTTATTCCTGTGTTTCTATTCATTCCCAGTTTACTGAGGTTGCGAAAAGTAGTAACTTGTTTAGTCCCTGTTTTATATTTTTCTGGAATTTTCTGTATGATTTTGCACATGAGAATTAAGTGTTCTCTAAATATTTTGTAGAATTTTCAACCTATCATATACCCACAAAATGAAGTAACTTCCACCAAACATGTGTTATGGGCTCAACTAGGAGAGTTTTCAACAGACCTATTTCCCCAATGAGAAGCAGGAAGGCCAGTTTGAAGGTGCCAGGCTACATTAAATGATAACCATAATTTTAACATCCAATCCTAAAGAGAAGCTAAAGTACCTAACGTAAGTCCCACCTTTCATCTGCTGCCCTTCTATGTCAGTCTTTATGGTCAGGAAATAATAAAGGATATGATTTCAATTCCTATAATATTTTTAAGGTGTATTGAATAAAACAACTTGGTCTCAAAGACACAATCTTCCTGTTCAGTCTTTTGAGTGCTAACACTATAAACACTTACTGTGGAGGTCTGAATAAGCATGGCCTCCATAGGCTCATATATTTGAATGGTTAGTCAACAAGGAGCGGCATTATTTGAGAAGGATTAGGAGGTATAGCCTTGTTGGAGGAAGTGTGCCACCGAATGGACTTCGAGGTTTTAAAAGCCCACCCCAGGCCAGCATTCTTCTCTCTGCATGTGGATCAGGATGTAGCTGTCAGCTACTGCTCCAGCACCATGCCTGTCTAATTCCTGTCATGATCATAATGGACTAATCATTTGAAATTATATGCAAACCCACCCCAGGTAAATGCTTTCTTTTATAAAAGGTTCCTTGGTGATGGTGTCTCTTCACAGCAATAGAACACTAAGACATGTACCATTACACTGGATTCTTTTTAATCTTCATTTATGTTCTAATATGTGGTCTTTTCTAGAGAAAGTTTACTGCATTGTTGAGAATATGTATTTCATAGCTGTTGAATGGAATGATCTATAAATGTCTGCCAGGTCAATTTGATTTATAGTATAGGCCAATCTTTAAGTATCTTTTAATTATTTTACCTAGGTAATCTATCCAATGGTGATAATGTAATTTAAAATACCCCTACATTGTTATATTGGATTATTTGTTATCTTTTGCATTACTATGACAAAAATATTTGAGATAATTCAAAGCAAGAAGTTTTGTTTTTGTTCATACTTCAGAGGACTGAGCCAGTCATGATAAAGTGGACATGGCAAAGATGTTCCTATCCTGATGAAGAGAAAGTGAGTTAGAGTGGCTTGTTATAGCAGACAGCAATGAATAGGAAAGGCAAGAGGTCAGGAAGAGCCTAGAGGAAAACATAAGGATACACTATGAGTTACCTACTTTCCACAACAAGATCTCACTTCCTACTACTAACCACTTTCCCATAATACTATCATCTTATGAATCAATGCACTAATCAAGTCAGATCCTCAGACACTAGTTGCTTCTCCAAAGCCCATTAGCTGATGAATGAATACACAATACATTAAGCTCTGTTCACACTTCATATTTGAACTGTAACAAAAACCTATTTTATCCTTTAGATGTACAATATTTGTTTAATAATGCTGTGCATTCACATTAGATGCAAATAAGTTTGCAGTTACGTCTTCTTTATCAATTTATCCCTTGATGTTTTTAATAGGACCTTCTTTATCTCAATTTATTTTCCTTAAAGGTTACTTATTCCTGCTTGCATTATAATTTTTTTTTATAATTTCACATTCAGCCTGTGTGCACTTTTACATAAGGGTTTCTTACAGGAAACACAGTGTTTGCTTTTCTTCACTTTTAAATGGATAAATTTGTACATAGAAAGTTATTGAAATGCAGGGATTTGCACATAAACTTTTGTTGATTTTTCTTCTAGTTGTTTTGGCTTTTCTGCTTGTTTCTTCCTATAATGTTCAGTTTGTGTTTTAATGATTTACCATATTGGTTCTGATTGACTTTTCTCTGTTCTTTTTGGTATATTTACTTCTGGTTTGAATGTGAAATGAATACTAAGTCCACAGCTTGTAACTGTGTTTAAAAATGTTATAGAACCTTTAAGAGGTGATGCCTTGCTGAACAAAGAAGGTCACTGATGGATGGACTCTGAATATTTTTTTTAGTTTTATTCTTATTTATTTATTTCGTATGTGATGTGTGTGTGTGTGTGAATGTGTGTACATGTGCATCTAGATGTATTTATGGAGGTAGTTGTGAAAATCTGTTCTTGCTTTACACGACCTGGGGTCTGGGGACTGAGTGCATGCTGATAGTTTGAATGGCAAGTGCATCCACACACTGAACCATCTTGCCAGTCTTTTTTTGAGGATTTATAGAATGGCTCCACTTTTTCTCTCTCTGCTTCCTGGGTGTGTATGCAATGTAACTGGCCAGTTTCATTTTCCTGCAGCCATGCTTCTCCCATAATTGAATGCATTTCTTTTGGCATGGCTTTCATCATGACATCTTTTCACAGCAACAAATTCAAAAGAAAGATACTATTGTTCTAATAGAATGTATACTCTCATCACTGTACTCATTTTTTGTTTGTTTCAGTTCTGTCTGTGGGATCCCACTATGAATGTTTTTAGATGATTGATTTGGTGGTCATCAATGTCATTAGCTTTTGTTTAACATTAAAAGATTCTATTTCTCCTTTTCCCCTTAAATATAACCTTGCTTGATATTATAATCTTGTTTGGCAGCTATTTTCTTTCAGAACTTGAAATTTGTGGTCAATATTCTACTGACTTATAGATTTTCCTTTGAGAAATCTGCTCTTAATCTATGACATCCATCAAATGATTTTCTGATTTTCCTTTGAATAATTAATTTTTTCTTTATCTTGCACTTGTAACACTTTGACTAAAGTATGTGTAATGAGTTTTTTCTGATCGTGTTTATTTTCAATTCTATAAGCCTTCTGTACATTGATGTTCATATCTTTCCCACAATTAGGTTATTTATCTGCTGCTATTTTAGTGAATTGGTCATCTATGTTTTTAAATCTCATTTAGTTCCTTACTAATGGGCCAGTTATATGGGTATTTGATCATTTTATGTTTCGGAAAGATCTAGAATTGAGGGACGTATGGCAAAGTAGAGACTAGAAAAACAAAGTAGAAATGAAACATCAGTCTACCAGAAAATTCTCTGTGAACTGTTAATTTTTTTGGCCTTTTTACCCACTTTATTTAGACCTTCACTATTACTAAGCCAAAGTATCACTCTACTCTTAATTTTTTTTCTTTCTTTCAAGACATTCACGTACTGATTTTCTTTATGATGCTACACTATTTCCAAACAGGTCATACAGTGGGGACCTAGTTTTACTTTTGACTTTTTGTTTGATTGTTTTGAGACAGTATCTTTTTCTCCCTAGCTAGTCTCATTATCTCTCTAAGAATGAGCTTGAATTTCTGATCATTTTACCTCCATCACCCAAGTGTTGTGTTGTGATTATAGACATACACTATCACAGTGGATTTGTGAGGTGCTAGAGCTTTCAGCATGCTAGACGACACTCTCCCATTAACAACTTGGATGTGTGTGGGTATGTATATATATATCCTGAATGGATATATTAATTTCTCTTGTCATAGAATTTTCCTACATAATTTGTATATAACAATTTTCCTATTCTCATTACATTAAATTATTTGTCCTATTCACATAAAAAACTGAGATAAGGATGTACAAACAAAACATAGATATACAATGCTCCTTTTGTAGCCATGGGATTAGTTATCTCTGTAGATAGCCAAAATCTGAAGATGCTCAGATCTATTATAAGAAATCATATATTTGTATGTAGCATATATATATTTATTCCCATATGCATACACTTACTTTGAAATTACTGATAACATTATCATGCATGTGCTAATTAAATTATTAGTATTTAACACTGTTTTTGGAATGTTGAGAAAACAGAAACAATTTTGTATTCTTCTAAGAAGAATTGTTTAATTATTATTTTTTTAATTTGTAGTTGCCTAAATCTAATAATTCAGAATCTGTGAGTATGGAAAGCTGATTATAAAATAGAATTGTGTTACTAGAAATTGAGATAATTGGAAAAGAAGTCTTGAGGATTAAAACTAGTAAGATTTAATATTGTATTTGACTATGGAAGTCAAGGTAGAAAAGGAAAAGTGAAGTAGAAGAGCTATATTATTTGATTAAAAGAAACACCAAATTTTAAGAATACAGTTAAATTCTTTTGATATTAATTCTAATAGCAATTTACTATAGTTTTCTTTTAATAAGGGCTATAAGTGATAGATAACATCTTTTTATATGTAACATGTAGAAAATTAATTTTAAATAATTTTTCTTAGTTTCTCTATTTGATTATTATTGATAATTACATCAAAATATAGTTTTCCACAGCCTCAGTTATATTCAAATATAGAAATTTCTAGTGAGTTATGAAGTTAAAACTAAAATTAAATAGTAAAGATGAAAACACTGTTCGTTGCATGTTCTTGTTGAATTCTGTTACTGTGACAAATATCATGACAAAAAGCAACTTTAGAGAGAAAAAAGTTTTGTTTGGTTAATCCTTACAGGTCATAATTTGTTACTGAGGCAAATTCAGATAGGAACTCAGGTAAGAATGAGAAGCGGAAACCATGGAGGAATTCTGTTTGCTGGCTTTTTCAAATCTAATGTTCAGCTTACAAAATAAGCAGGCCCATCTTTCTAGGGAATGGTGCCACCTACAGTAGGCTGGATCTTCCTACATCAATTAGCAATCAAGACAATGTGTCATGCCCCCAATTTGCTCATGGTTCAACCACATCTGGGAAATCCCTAGTTAAGACTCTATTTTCAGGTGATGTCCAATTGGTAGATAAAAGGAAATAGGATATTACTCTAATATCAATAAAGCACAAAAGGATAGATCCAGCCAGATATTTGTTTTTATTTTTAATTTTTGTTTTTTGTTATTTTTTGTTTTGTTTTATTTTGTTTTGTTTTGTTTTTGTGGTTGACAAGCTATGGATGTTTCACTTTAAAAAATATTTGCTGAGTATGGTGACACATGCCTTTAATGCATGAGAGTCAGAGGCAGGCAGATCTTTGAATTGAGTCCAGTCTGGTACAGGACAGCCAGGACTACATAGAGAGAAATTCTGTCTTGAAAAAAAATTTTGAAAACAAATAATAGGTTTTATTTTGTGACACATGAAAATCAAATGAGATTAAGCGTTCAGGGTCTATGAATAAAATTTTATTTGATTATGACCAAGGTTTCTCATCAGAAAAAGACTGCCACTTACAAAATGTATCTTTAAAAATGTAAAACCATCAACCAAATGACTATATTCAATATAGCTCTTTCAAAAATAAATGTGAAATAATGACTTTCCACAATGAACAAAAGTAAGAGAATTTATTGAGGTAAGACATCTCAGATATGGAAGAAATCAGAAACAAAATTAATCATATATTTTCATTTATGGATAGAAAACAAAGCAAAGACATTAAGTAAGACTCTAATAAAGGGTATACTACTTTTCACTTTAAACATCTTGCTTGCTTTCTATAGTCATTTATATATTTGCCCAAGAATATTAAATGAGACTAATTTCTTTGCAAAATGGAATTAATTTTATTATAATTGGCCTCATAACATATGTCAGCAAGAATAATGATTGACTGTACATATATAGGTATTTGAGAATTACATATTCCTTTGATTTTTTTCCAATAAGAAAAAGCTGGCCTTGAACTCCCTCATTATGTTGGAGAATGACCTTGAAACTCCTGATATTCCTGGCTCTACTTCACAAGTGAAGGTTTATAAGCCTGTGTTAACACAACTGGAAAGGAATTTTAAGGAATTTCAAATCACCTTCAAATCAGGAGGTCAAGCATCAAGACCTGATAACAGATTTTACATTTGGTTCATACAGACTGAAGGGAAATTAGTTTTCTTGAGGTATCCAAATGAGTTTGGATTTTCTGGACTTTACTGGGTAAGTTTACTTAATCTATCTGGCTTAAAATCCTTGATTCCAGGTAGTTGTCTAAGTTTTGAAAGAGAGTTTGTTGGTATTATAACTTATGGTCAGTTTCTGTTTTGTATGCATGTTTTACTTTATTTTACAGGTACAGGTATTTTGTCTGCACATATTTCTATGCACCTTTTCTTTGTACCCGGTGATCTTGGAGACCAGAAGAGGGCATGAGATTCCCTGTAACTGGAGTTACTGAATGTTGTGAGCCACTGTGTGTGCTGATAATAAAGCACTTTTCTTCTGGAAGAGCATCAGGTAGTCTTAGCTGCTGGACTACCTCTCTAGCCTCCTACTAACAGTTGCTAACACTGTCTTGTCATATTTTATTTTATTCATATTCCAAAATATGACGTTTTCACTCAAAGCCTTGGTAATATAATCTCTCTTTTCAATTACGTCCACATTACAAAGAGAACATATTTTCAATAAAGTAATGTAAATAACTACATTTCTATAAAACAATATTCCTAATAGTTTCTGTGTCACAGGTATAACACATCTGGCTATTTAATAGAAATTAGTAAGCTTATTTTCAAGTTCATATGCAAGCAAAGCAGTCCAAATAATGTATTTTTTAAAGTAAGAGATAGTGTGACACTTGTCTCAGAATAAATATATAGGTCAATGTAATAGAATTGAAAGTCCAGAAGTAAGCTGATATAGTCTTGGTCAATTGAGTTTCCATGAGAGGAGTCGGCTGTTCACCTTATTAAGATTCCTTTGTAAGTACTAAGCCAATTTTCTCTTTATTGTTTTTAAGATTTCTCTCTTGGTCTTTATGTTTTACTTTGATATATCTGCTTGTAGAGTTATATTTGTTTGTTGTACTTGCCATGTGTTTAGAGCTTCAGATATTATGAGGGTTAATCTTTCTTGTCAGTACACCTGGATTTAGGATAATCTAGAGTCTATGTGTATGATATGTATATCATTATATATACTGTGTAATTGCTGGTTGTTATTTTAGTCACCCAGTCTTCTTCCTCTTCTCACATTGCTTGGCACAGGCTGCAGGATTAACTGTTGTAAAAACTATTCTAATCAAATTTTAGCTCCTTTGAGTCAATGCTTGAGGATTTTGTTGTTGTTGTTCGTCTGATCCCAAGAAGACATCTCTTAATGTCTTATTCCTGATTCTCTCCTGCCAACTAGATGGACCTACAGTATAGCTTTCATGTCAAATCTCTTCTCAGTTATCTAACAGCCCACACAACTGATGAGAATAAACTGTAACAGATAAAACATGTATTTCTTCTCAGGCTCCCTTTACTCACGAGAAACCACAATTCCATGAGATGAAATGGATGTTTGTAACTCCAATACTCTCAGTGTCTTATGGCCAAAGTCATGAGTGGAAACTGCTTGAAAGAAGGAAGTCTCTCAGCCATCCTTGCTCAGTGATGAGCTTTACTAATGAGGATTGGGAGTGCCATAAGATACTGGTACTGTTATTCCTTCCAGGAGGAATTATTGGTGAAATTGGTGAAAGATCATCTTAGTTCTTATACAGAACACCTTGCAATCAAGTCCCTGTCCTATTGAAGTGGAATGTAGAAGGGAGAATAGTGAAAATAAATAAGTAATAGTCTCCTCTTCATTTTCAATTTAAGTCATTTCAGCTATGTATGATTAATAGCAATCTAAAAACATTAACTAGGAAACTCCAGAAATAAATTATTCATGATTTAAGTTGCACATTGCTTGAAGTGGCATGACATCTCATGCCATCCTACTCTGATTGAATATGAATCATCTCTTGGGCAAAAATATTGACACTGTATACATTATCCAATTGCTAGCTACTTAGTAGTCATTTAAGCTGTCATATCAACTATCTCATATTAACACAGATCTTGTGTGGAACTGACATTTATGTTATTTAACAGTGACCCACAATGCACAAGTTTAATGATACAGAGGAGTCTCCACGTATACAACTTAAATTGACAGATTAATCATGCAATGATATTACAAAGCATATAGATGACAGATGGAAGATTCAGTACTACCTGAAGTTTCAGGAGTTGGCTAGGAATCTTGGAAAATGTGCCCTTCATATAAAGGGGACAACTGTAGTGGTTTAAATTCAAATCAACTTTCTTCATTTCTATTAATGGTAGAACTATTTCTAGAGGTTTTCAATAGCTTTCTCTCACTCACCTGTAGGTGTTAGTAGTTTTAGTGAAGTCAGTCTTCTTATCTATGTGATATTTACTAAGAATATTTTATAACTATTAGGTCCTTATCACAAAAAAGTATCATCTAATATTTATGAATCTCAAATGTCCACAACTTTAAAATGAGAAGTTTGAGGTAATAGAAATCTTTTTCTCACTTAAAATTTATGTAGCATTCCATTTGAATACTGCAATAAAACATACAAGGTTAAATAACTCAGAATAAGTCACAAATTCAATGAAGGGAAAAATTGTAGAAATAGTTTTGATTGATGTCAACAGAGTACAGAATGACTAGCAATTTGGATTTTAAATCACAGAAGGCAAAAGAATTATCTATTGATTCTTCCAACCAGTTTCTTTTATCATGGTAGGTATGTTCAGATACAACTTCTTTTATCATGGTAGGTATGTTAACATTATATATATATATATATATATATATATATATATATATATATATTTCTATGGTTAACTCAATTGAAGAAAATATCATAAACTCTTTGGGGGCATTTCCTATTAAATTTTGTTTGTAGTAAGTAGATAGTACAGCATTTTACATTCTAGAATGTATTGACTCTTTTCTTGAGCTTTAGCAATCAACATTTTTTCTTTTAAAAACTTTAAATTAATTTTATTTTCTATGACAGTTATTTTTTCCTTAAAAATATCCTCTTCTCATTGCTATCAAAACCATGTACAACATGTCTAACAAGGTGGGATTAATGAAGACAAAACTTACTTAATGATTAAAATATGTGCCGAAGACTGGATAACAATGTTCCCTAAAACTGTGCAAAATTAGATCAAATGATAATAGAATTGTAAAGAAAAAAGTTAATGTTTAAATATTATCATATTTGGATGTAAGGACATTAGTTATTTATAATTGGCATTAGTTCCACAACCTAGAAAATAGATAATTTTACTTATCAAGAAAACAATAAAATCATGAAATTATATAAAATATTTTATCTGTTATTTTTAGAAATAAATAACATTGGATCTCATTGAAAGTATTTATATTGGAGCTGGAATTACATGGAGCTTATTTAAATATATTTTCTTTATGAAGTAATAAGTAATTTGAAAATTTTCTAAGGAAGACTTTCAACTTCAACTTCCACTTATGAAGAAATTGGAACTCATGACTTTTGTCCATATCATAAGGGAAGGCAAGAGAATAAGTATTGTTGTTCACACTGTAAGACTGAGAACAAAGGGAAAGATAAATTATCCAAATTTGAAGAAAATACTGATACTAGTGTCAGTTCCAAGATCTCTTAACATGTCAGAAGTTTTCTACTAATCAATGTCTTCGGCTAAAAACATCTACATCAACATCTGGTAAATCTATATCTACAACTACAGAACCTTAAGTAAATACAATAATGTAATACAATTTGAAGGCTTCAGAAAAAATGAGTATTAATAGGAGAACATTGGATAAGATATGCATATACTTAGAAAAAAATTATCTAAAATCAATTATCTGAACTTTACCTTAGGAATGTAAAGAACTGTTTCAAAAAATTCACTAATGTACCCATGCAACCTTTGTAATTAAATTTTACATAATGATTAATTTGATTTATTTTCTTAAAAATAGATATAGCCATCTTTCAACATTGTTAGTTTATGTCTATGAGTAATTGGTTTATTTTATTTAAGTAATCCATTTATGGATATATGTCACATTTAAAGTATTACCCATTATATATGTAATGTCCATAAGATTGTGATTATGTTACTGACAATCAAGTCTCCTGTATTTTTTCTAGCTAGTGTTATTTAACATCAAAATAGAAATTCCAGCTAGTGCAGTAAGATCAGAAAAGAAAAAATGCACAAGGACTGGAAAGTAAGAAATACAGCTAGTCATAGATGATGCATATAATCAGCAACAACAATAAAATTACTTGAACTTAAGAAGTAAGACCACAATTTTAACATTAATTTATAAGAGTTGATTTTTTTAAAATCCCATTAAAGAAGAATTGGAATTTTAAGCTTACGGATATATGTTTACAAATGCAGCCCACCTCACAATGAAATACTTACACAAACATTTAACTCAATGTCTATAAGCCTTACATGCTGAAAATGATAAAACATTTCTACATTCTTTCAAAATCTAAGTATGTAGGAAGGTATTCTGAGTTCATACTTTAGTGACCCAATATTTGTATCTATCAATTGCTCCAAATATTATAGATTTAGTTCTACCTTAATAGGCATCCCAGGAAGCTATTTTATGGCTATTGACAAACTGATAAAAAAGTGTACAGAAAAAAGAATAGCCAATACATCACTGAAAAATGAAGTTAAAGGATTCATGCTAACATGTTTTAAGACTTATTAGAGGGCTACATTAAGCAAGGTGTAATGGTATTGGCAAAGGAATAGCCACATAGATCAATGTAACCGGATAAAGAGCCTGTGAATACAGCACACATAAATACAACTAGTCTGGCAAAAAAAACACAAAAAACAAAACTAACTATATGTAAAATGATAGCCTTTTCAAGAAGTTTTTCTAGAACATGTTGGCATCTATATGCAAATAAATATGCATAGGCAAAAACCTTATAAATTTTCCCCAAATTTATAAAATTAGCTTAGAATTTATCATAAAGTTATGTATAAAATAAAAACTATATAACTTTTTGAAGTAAAAATATGTTAAAATCTACATTTGTTCCTACATTTTAAAATTCAACACAATTGCAACTATCTATGAATACAAGGTTGAATGTAATTATAGTTAAGATTTTCTGCTGTGAAAGGCAGTGTTAGGAGAGGGAAATATTAATCTCATGTTGATTTGATAAAATATTTATATACAAAATATGCAAAAACTCAAAGTGATAAGAAATCAACCAATTCAATTAGAAAATGGCAGAAATACAGTTTTACATGGTTCTAAAGCAAGATAGAAAGATAAAGAAAATTTTAGGGACATAGGATGGGGAAGGGCCTCTGAATCAGGCTTCTGATTGAAGCCAGCTGAGAAGCATGAATTCTAGCACAATGAACATTTTTTGTGAAGGCTGTAGATATAGACACAATGTTCCCTTAGTGTACAAACATTTTATTTTAAATTGGAATGATCTATACCTAAGGACTGCTTATATATGCCCTTGAGTTCAACTTCATTCCTCCCTAGACATTCTTCTGCATCCTGTAATATAGATATTTACTGTATTATCTGAGATACTGCTAGATATCCCTTAGGAACCACCTTTGATCTTTTTGGGTTTCTCAGCCACCATTTACATACAGTAATTCAAACTCACCAAAATTCTATAAATAGTCATTTATAAAGTCATTGTAAAGAAAATGAATCATCTTTCTGTCTTAACCCTCATGCTGAAGTGTATATTAGTATACTTTTATTAAACTCTAATATGGCTTTGTACTGGCTAGTCCTGAAGCTCCTTTCTATTCCAAAGCCATGGATTCCATTTGGGGCTAAGTTGAGGTCACTAAAAATTAGGAATGTCCTCAGGCTGCTATGGACAACAGAGTAGAATTGTGTCGCCGCCTCTGTCTTCCACAAGGCAGACAGATCCACATGCTAATAACCCCAGCACTCTGAAGGCTGAAGCAGGTATATCTTTGTTTAAGAGAGCCTGTAGAATATAGAAGATTGTCTAAAAACAAAACAAAACAAAACTGAAATGAGAGATTAAAACATTAAAAAGATGTGCAATATTGTTAATTATTAAGGACCTAGAGATTAAAGCATTAACATGCTATTACATATTTGTTAGAATTCATAAAACCCAAAACACAATACCTAATGCCATGGTTTTCAGACACTAGGAACTATTCTTTACTGGTGATAGGAAGGTACACCCAACTCAGGAAGCAGTGTAATGGTCATTTCCAGAATTATGTGTAAGCTTACTACCTGATCCAGGAATCATATTCCTTGGTATTTATCAAATTTGTTCCAGAACCTAAGTTCATAAAACTATGCATACAATGTTTATAGTAATTCTACTTGCAATCATCCAAACTGACACCAAATGGGGAAAAAAAGCTTTTAATGGCTAAATGATCAGAGAACTACTGCGTCAGTGCACTGTACTTATTTTCAGCAATAAAAAGCAATGATCTATCAAGACACAAGTAAACAAAGGTGAATCTTAAATATATTTTGTTAAGTGAAAGAAACCAGTCTAAAAAGGATGGATACTGTTAGATGGCAATTTTATGACCTTCTGGAAAGGGCAAAACTATTGGGACTGTAAATAAATCTCTGGTTGCTAGTAATTTGGAGGTGAGAATTGATTAGGTGACTCACAAGGGGATTTCTAAGGTAGGAAAACTATTTTTTTAATACTTTAAGGGTGAATACAAGATTTAAATATCTATCAAAGCCAATAGAACTTTACAGCACAAAGCACAATGTTAATGTATGCTTTCAAGAATTGAAGGAATAATGTGCATTATTAGTTACAAACCTCACTTGAGGGAGTTTAAGAATCAAACCACTGACCTAAGTAAATTTGGAAATGTATAGAATCTATAAGACTAAAAGCAAAGAAACTGTACATAAGAAAGCCTAGTTAATAAGCCAATTTCTTACCACAATATGGATAATCAATTTTGATACTACAATACACATTATAGTAGAATTGAATAATTAAGAAAATGAATGATGGATAACAGATTTCAGGTTTTCAGTGTTAGAATAGAAATTTACAGATAAGCAAGAGAGAGGTCTAAAGTAATTCAAATGGTAGTGAATTATATTTGAAGAATGGACTTTTTTTTAACATAGGTGGCTATGTCTACAAATATTTAAAGATATGTACATGATTTGTAATTTAATTAATATATATACCCATGGGTTTCCTTTTTCTGCAAGGCTTATAAGAAACAACACTGCAATGTGAATACACATATACATTTTTTTTTCCAAACTGTTAGGATTCTACAACAAGCAGAGTCTACAGCATGGCTCTGTGCTGGAGAGCTCTGCTCCCTTCCCCTGACCACAGACATAGCCCACAGCCCAGGGCTCCCTCTGAGGGGTTCTGCTCCCCCCCAGTCTATAGTGTGGGACTCTCACTTTCTATGAGAAGCTCTGACATGCCTTTCCACATTCATCTATGATCAGCCTCCACAGCCCTGTGAAGAAAGTTCTGCCTTAGCTCTGCCTTAGCTCTGCCCCCTTCCTAGGCCCAATCCCCCAGCTGGCTAATTGTCAAAAGGAAGGAGGACCTGGTTGAGGACTGTGCTCGCTCCTGGATGATCCCTCCCCTCAGAGATGGAACCTAACAGCCATCAGCACTCTTGGCAGACACCCCCCCTCCAAGATGGACGCTCACAGCCATCTGTGTTTCTTCCAGGAAGCAAAGTTGACTTTACCAGCAAACCTAGCCTCTCCTACTGTCCAACTGCTATGCAAGACTAATGCTTGCCTCCCTTGCTACCCTGCTGGGGACTCTGGGGACCCAGACGCTATTCCTTATGCCCACAAGGAACCCCAAATGATGCCAAAGACCACTGAGGAGGCAGCATTTTTCCCTTTTGGGGGAGTCTAGCTCTACAAGGCTGGGGAGCTCTGGGACTTGAAACCCCTCATAAGAAAGTTCCCCCCTGGGACTATCAGGGACCCAACTCTCATCTGGCTGAGGGGTTCCCCAACCTGACAGTACAGCACAGAAGGGTCCCAACAAACACAAATGACCCTGAGCTGGGACTCCCCAACCTTCTCCGGACTGAGAATTCCACCAATCACAGGCCAAAGAAACTCCACCAATCACAGGCCTTGTTGATAACTCCATCCCCTCCAGAACCCTTTAAAAAGGACTGAGCAACCCTCAGATTTCGCTGTTTCTCTTCGGAGCAGAAACAGTCACTGGCCTGCCGAGATCATTGGACAGAAGAAAGAAGAACAGCTCTCCTGGGATTTTTCCCTACAGAGCTACAGTCTTGGGGACACCTGGCCAGAAGCTCCTTGGTCCTGTTGGGATACTCTCCCTTCAGAACTGCATCATCTCCAGGAGGCGAGGCGAGGCAGAGCTGGACACTTCACCTCAGCTCCGCTGGGCTGAGCAACTCATCAGTCCTGTTGGGATATTCTCCCTTTAGGACTGCACCACCTCTACAGGGAGGTTTCTCCCTTTGGCATTGTGTGGTCCCTGGACCATCACAAAAGAGCTTCTCCATCTTTCTTCTCTGTATGTTCTATCTCTTTCCATCTATTCCAACAATAAAAACCCTTCCCAACACAAACCTCTTCCCTAATAAAAGGAAGAGGCCTCTTGGACAAATGGACGATTCTAAAGCATTTAAGATGATCCTGAAATATGCTGTACTTCCTGGAAATACTAAACAAAAGGAATAAAAGAAGGAGGAATAAAGGAAGAAGAAGAGAGAGAACAGAAGATGTAGAAAACAGAGTAAGAGGAGAAGGTGAAAAAGAAAGGAAGAGAGAAAGAAAAAAGATGGTAATTATGTAAATGGAAATAGGAAATAACTAAAATAATTCATAGTAGGTTGAGGTCAAAGGTTCTGTGCAACAAAAGGAAATACTTTTTATTTCTGTGTCACAGTATAAAGTAAAAATTCATATGAATTCAAATATACTGTATAAATAAATCAATAAAGAAATAAATACATAATAAGCAAATCCACACTGAAGAATTTCAAACAGTTCGTGTAGATATTCCATCCTTAAGAAATAAAGTATGGCTCATGTATAGTGACAGACTTACCCAATACACTATAAAGGGAAGAGAAAAGCAGATGATTTTCCAATGGCAAAATTTGAAAAATAGTGTAAAGTCAGGTGATGAACTTGGCATCACTACTGATAGGACATTTCACCAGCTAGTTTTTTGTCAACTTGACACAAGGTGAGGTCATTAGAAAGGAAGGAGACTTAATTTTGAGAATGCCTCTGTAAGATTGGGTTGCAGGCAAGCCTGTAGGGCACTTTTTAAATTCGTGATTGATTGGGGAGGACCTAGCCCATTGTGGGTGGTTTCAACCCTGGGCTGGTGGTTCTGGGTTTTATAAGATAGCAGGCCCACAAGCCACAAGGAACAAACTAGTAAGCAGCAACTCTCTGTAGTCTCTGTATCACCTCCTGCCTCCAGTTTTCTACCCTGTTTGAGTTTCTGTCTTGGTTTCCCACAATGGACTGTGATATGTAAGTCAAATAAACCCAGCCTCCCCACATGGTTTTGGTCATGGAGTGTCATCATAACAATAGAAATCCAAAATAAGACACACACATTACTAACATGTACTCGCAATGATGTACTGCAATCACGATCATGGTATTTTCTTTAAAAAATGAATGTAATTCCAGTTTAATCATGCTTTTAATTTTGTTTTCATTTTTATTTATGTGTGTGTATAGACAAGGGAGCAGTGTGTGTGTGTGTGTGTGTGTGTGTGTGTGTATGTGCCCTGGAGATAGAGTTATAGGTGGTTATAAGCAACCTGTTATGGGTGCTGGGAATCAAACATGGGTTCTCCGGAAGAGCAGCAAATGCTCTTAACCAGTAAGAACCTTCTCCGGTACCTTAACCATGCTTTTGTTAGAAGTATCTTTAAAATAAGCACGATTTTGAAATTTTTGAGAATTTTGGGCACTGATTTATTGTCCATGAAACTCAAAGAGTAACATGCCAGGAACCTATAGACAATGAGAAGATTTCTGTTTGTCACTCACTGTAACAATTCTAAAATGTATCGTTGCTGATAAATAAACACATTCTTTTTCTAAAATTTACCAAAAAATGACATCATGATATTGACAGGAAAATACATGTACTAGTTGATTATCATGTTAAGTGTAATTAGTCAATCTGCGAAAGGTAAGAATAAATAGATGATAGATCAGATAGATAGATAGAGATAAACGTATGAAACAAATCAGATAAATTGTAAATGGATCAAGATGCTACAAAATATGTGGCCAGTAAGTCTCAAAACTCTGTCATCAAAAGCAGGTGCTGACATAATCTGGCAGCTGCCAACACCAGAAGGTGCCATCTCCCATGAGTAAAAGTAATGAGGCCCTTATTCCCTAATAAATAAAACTAGATCATCCTCATTAAATGACTTGGTAATTCACTTTATATTGGGAGCAGTACATAATATCACATATAAAGTGATTGTTTTTTTTCTTTCTTTTCTTGGTCTGAAACACCACTAAACAGTACAAATCTCCCTGCAGCAGGAATGAGTTTTGGCATTTAGTAACAAAATGATCTCTATAACTATTCTTTTGTTTTATATAGGGTTCTTCGGGATTTCTGTAGGGCCTGTGTGGCTAAGAGGCTAATAACCTGCTTCTGCCCAATGTGTACACTCTGCTACATAAAGAGGTTGCAGAAGTAGAGATTAAAAACTCGAGGCCAAAGAAAGATGAGGAAAATTTTACAGGTCAATCTTAATTTGTCTACCCTTTTAAATAAAAATTAGTAATTATTTGGGAGGAGCCAGGCTGATATTTATTGGTATTGTGATTGAACAGGTTCACTGCTCATGGAACAGAGTCTCATTTCACTGCTCATTTCACTATCTTAAACAGTGGCTTGTCTTCTTAGGATGGGTTGACAGCTCAGTGAGCCCACCATAAGTTGAAAATACTATGAGACAAAAATACATTTAATACACCTAACATATAAGTACATCATAGCTTAGCCTGAGCTGAATGCATGCACAATACTTGCATTATACTGTTGTTGGGGAAGTAATCTAACACAAAGCTGACTTTATGAGGAAGTGTTGAATATTTCATGTCATTTGTGGAACACAGTACACTAAAATTTATCTGTTCTTTCTAGTAGTGATTGTGGAGCTAACTAGGAACTGTAGCTAGCTGCTAGAGCCAAGCATACTGCAGCAGTATCAACTGGGTAGCCCAAGGAGAGATCAAAATCTCAGATTTAGTTTATACTGAATACCGTCACACTTTTAAAGTCATAGAGTTGAAAAATTAAGTTGAACCATTATTGTGTGAAGATGGTGGTTTTCAGTGTAAAACAGATACTTCTTCCACAAAGCATTGGCTCTTTCTCTTGCTGGTATTTAGAGTTTAAGTATAGAATTTTTAGGTCTATGCCAACCTGTACGTTAAGTCAGCCTTATCATTCTACAAATATTTCAAAAGAACAAATTCTCAGTATACTCTTTATAAAATAATTCATCACTTTTGATAAACAAGTTTTCAAAGAGAGCATTTTATGTATGTGAGAGAGAGACACAGTCTCATTCTGCACCCTAGGCTGTCCTTCAGCACATAGAACTCCTCCTGCCTCTGCCCCCTAAGCTTGTGATTACAGGACTGTGACTGGCTCCCATCTTTTAAACATCAGAATTAAAACAATTATTTAAAAATGCATACTATGAACAAATATTGATGCTTTGTCATCAGTCATATTTTATTTACATTTCCATTATAAAGAACTTAGCCAGGAAAACACACAATGGGAAAAAGGGCAAGGCAAGTTTTCAGCCTTTATCTCTATGTGCTTCAATCACAATTACAGTTAATACTTGACATAAATTTTTAAATAAAATTTACTTATATTCAAAATACTTGGAACAAAGTTTTGCACTTAACTAGGCATTTATTCTATTAAGTGAAATTTTTATCAACTGAGCAAAAGTAAATGGTTTACATTAAACATTTGCAGTATGTACTTTGATCACTACTTCCCCACAGTGACTCCTCTGTCTACTTTCATGTCTCTTAAAAAAAAATCTGAACATCTAGATTTTGTATGGGAGAGAAACACGAGATTATTATCTACTTAACAGCCACACAGAGAAATCTTAGCTGTAGACCTCAGGTGCTGATAGCATTCTTAACGATATGATTGTGAGAAAATGAGGTTTTGTTATGTTAATACATTCCAAAACTTTTTTTTTGTCTGTTAGTAACAGGATGCTTGTTTGACTTGAAGGTGAGCAAATAATGGCTATTTAGGAAGCTAAAGCTAGCCCAAGATGAATTGTAATTAGTCCATGGACCAACCTCTGCAGAGCACTGAGGATATATTCCATCAATCAGCCTTCGTGAACACAATTTCTTTCCAAGAATTCTTGTCCATATGTTTATGTGTTTTGGTTGTTGTAACGTATCTAGGTAAAGGGAATTGGAAGCTCTTTAAGTGATTGTCCAAGGAAATAACACTGCTTACTACAAATCATAAAAATATTACCATTACTTTTGTTTACACACAAGCATTTCTAATGTGTATTATAAATGAGTTTAAATGATTTATTTTTAGGGCTGTTTGATCATCCACTTGGAAGTCACACTTCTGGAAGGAGTGGAGGTAGAAAAAATGCCAAAAGCATTACACTGTGGTACGTGTTTGTATGTACAAACCATGCACTGCTGAGTTGTTTCATGGCTGAGAAACTGATATTGATGCAACTTTCTTGCATTTCTCATTTAATCTGAAATTTCCTTACTAGCTCCTCAGCATATACTCATTAAAAATAAATAAATAAATAACTGCTCCAGAATCCTGTGAGATCTCTGTGTACAACCACTTCTTGTCAAACATGTATGAATATTTTCTTACTTTTAAAATAATGTACAATTTCCAGAGGTTATGATTGCAATGTTCAAAGAAGGTCCTCCCTGTGCAAATTTTATATATAGGCATTTCCCTCACATGAATCTATATACTACTTGTAAAATTCTTGATTCCTGCTCGGCTTTGAAAAATATGTTTCTGTCATCATTGTGGAGTCCATCCAATCTCTAATATTTTGTATTTTAATTTAGATTCTGTTCATATCCTTATACTTCAATGCAGTCACTTCTCCAAGAGAAATTAATGGAAATTCGTTGAATCGGTTATTTGTAACCATTCAGAAAAAAGCCAAATACCTAGTTTGCTGATGTCCTTATTTTCAATCTAATTTTACTATTATACAAAAATTGAATTAATGTGTAAAAGTGTTTCCTTTGTCAAAAATATCCTTGTTGTGGTTGCTATTTTCATTACACTCCTTCCTATTTTTGCAAAATAGCACTACTTTTGGGATACCTCTAATACTGCTGTCAGTCTGTGCTTTTCTGAGGCACAGGTACAGACTTTCAGCAAATACTGAATGGCTGCTGTGTGTTCTGCAGATTTGTCTTCCCTAAAGATGCTCAATTAGCAGAGAATGCTGACATATTCCTGTTATTCCTGCACTTGGAAGGCCGAGGCGGGAGAATCATGAGTTTGAAAGCCATGGAGTGCTACACAGGGAAACCCAGACTAAAAACAAAATGGCCAGGTTAGCACAGGAAAGCATAAATAACAATTATTTTCAGAAGAACACTAACACTAAAAATATTAAATTAAGGCTAGAGTACTGAGCATTTTGGCTTAAATTTGAAGTAGAAAAAAAAAAAAACCTGTCATTTTATTATGGAGAGGAACTAATGGAAACCTGCATGGGATATATGCTATCATCAGGTACTTCTATCTTAGAGTAACAAAGGACCATTGCTTCAATTAATGTGATGTGAGGACACATTAGAAAAGACAGTGCTTTAGATGTCTAGCATGTAAGGTCTGGAAATTCTTTAAAATCATCTTTCAATTCAGTTATTTTTATCTCTCATGGATGAGACCCTATTTACCCATTATTTCACCCAACTATCTTCCTGACTCTAATGTTCCTATCAATCAGCAGTTTCCCTTTTTACCAGAGAGATGTCATATTATTTTTAAGTCAGGACACTATTCAGTGTCGGTGCCACCTACCTCCTCTGTGTGTGCAGAGTACATTTAATGCAGTATGTGATATAGTAAAGTATAATAAAGAAATGTGTATTCACATAAAAATAAATTCTGTTTTATATGAAAGCAAGGTTAATGGATTTTAAGAAAGAAATAGACTAAAACATTTTGTCATTCAGGTCCAGTGAGGTTTGGTTTCTTTTATCAGATTGACTAATGATTGTTGGTACTTGCCCTTTTCTTATAATAATAATTTATAATAAATGGAAACACAGGAGACATTTCCCATTAGCTGAGAAATAGCAGGTTGACCAGTGGCTTGTACATGCTTGACCTGTTCTTCCACAACTTACTTTAAAATAAAATTAAAGGGATCTGAAAAAGAGTTCTGATCTGAAAAAGCCAATTTTGATTAAGAAGTAATCAAACTTGATTTGACAAATAACTGTGTACAAAGTCCATCCTAGATTAGCTTTGGAGGTATGAAATTATTTTATGAATGATGAGAATACTGCAAAGCAGTTTTTTGAAAGCCCTGGGGAAGATAATCTTCTTAAGGTCATTTAACATATCAGTACTTGGCATCACCATATTGCACAGTAACACTTGCAGTCTCAGAGCAGCCCAAGCATTATTGAAAAAAAAAGCTAATAAATGATATTGTAAATAAGAAATAACTCCTCAAAGAGGTTAAAGATGGCACATCAAGTTAAGCTACAAGTACAGGATTTCAATATGATCCTTTTCAAATAAAAAATATCCCCCTCAGAATTATAGCCTTGATACTTCTTGACTTCACCTTGTCCATACATTAGCGTCTCTTTTCATTTGAAGCCACACAACACTTATTTGTATTTCCTAAGACTTTTTACTATCATCTTCCACCAACATAGAAGCTATTTCAGGGACCTCATTCATTCATGTTTTATTCCCATAGGCCCTCATGTGTAGGAAGGACTGCACAGATGAAGCCTGATGAGATAATGATGCACTGATGAAATCTCAGGATCATAAGAGGTCACCTCTGAAACAATAGAACGTTTTAAGAGCAACTAAAGGAAATACAATTGTAAACTTAGCAATGTCAATTGTAATATTTCAAGAAATTGCTTTAAAAAATAAACACGATGTTTGATATTTTTCATTCAGCAAATTCTTAGTTGAGTTTCTCCAATAGACCTCTGTGTTAGTTTCATTTCTGTTACTGTGGTCAAATACGCTGAGAAAAACAACTTGAGTCGGGAAAGGTTTCTTTTGGCTTATAATTCCAGAGGGATAGAGTCCATCATGGTGGGGAAGACATGGTGGCAGGAGTGAGAGGTCATCTCCCTACATTGCATCAGTTGTCACAAAGGATTCATATCTTTCCCATGTAGCACCACCCAACTGGGAACCAAGCTTCGAAAGACATGAGCATCTGAAGGACATTGCCTATTTAAACCACAACAATCCTGCTTCTTGCGGTGTTGTACAGATGGCTAAGAGCATTCAGAATGCTGAAGCCAGAAGACCATAAGCTACAAGAAGCATGGAGTACAGAATGAGACCTTGTCATAAAAAGAAAACGTTGTATAAGATATGGTCTCTTTCATAAAAGAGCATAAATACGATAATCCATGCAAAAGGTATTCATTTATTTGTTATTTATTTCATTTGATTGATTGACTGATTGATTGATTGAGATAGAGTTTCACTATGTAGCCCAGGCTGGTTTTGAATCCAAGATGATATTACTGTCTCGTCTTTCAAATTCTGGGATTACAGGAATAAATCACCTTGCCTATCTTGAAACCATATTTTTAAAATGGGTTTGAAATCTACAAACATCTATTAAGAAAAAACAATACTTGTGATTATAGTGTTAATGAAAAAAAGTTATTTAAAAAAAATATCCCTTCTTCATCTGTGGTTACAATCTAGAGATTGTATATAAGAAAACTAAAATCAATTAAGACTTTTTTTAACGAATGGGAGGGCTGGGGACATGATTCTGTTAGCAAGGTACATACCACATAATCATGAGGATCTGAATTTAGATAAGCAGCACTCATAAAAGCAAGGTTTGGCACCATGTGTTTGCAACACTAGCACTGGAAAAGAGCAGAGACAGGTGAATCTCTGAAGATCATTGGCCAGTCAGCCTAGTCAATGAGTTTCAGGTTTAGTGAGAAGCTCTACCTCAAAAATAATAATAATAGCTCAGTGGTTCTCAATCTTGCAATGCTGCACCCTTTAATACAGTTCCTTGTGTTGTGGTGATCCCAACCATAAAACTATTTTTGTTGTTACTTCATAGCTGCAATTTTGCTACTGTTATGCAGATGATCTTAGGGAACCTTGTGAAAGAGTCGTTCAACCGCCAAAGAGGACATGACTCACAGTTTGAGAACTACTGTGATAGAGGAAGATATCAGAAGTCAACCTCTGGCATCCAAGCATGCTTGCACACATGTGTACCCTCACCATGAACATGTGCATACAACATACATATTGCATATATACACTTGTATAGAATGAGCCATGGAAGGGAATTCTAGCTCTCCTAGACCTATCCTACATGCTTTGTCAGATGACTACATTCAGACCAGGTCATTTTCAAATGTTTACTCCATCTGAAGGTTTGATTTACATACTGTGAATTCAACTTAAGAGTGATACTGTTTTCATTACTATATAACCTTATTTCAGCCTTAGCAACTATCAAAAAGCTAATGTGACCAACACAATTTCTACATGCAAAATAAATCACACAAAATGCATACTGTGCTTATAGCGTGAACATACATACATAAATCTGAAAATCTAAAAGTTGAAATGCTCTTCAATCTGAAACTTTTGAATACCAAACATGACACCACAAATAGAACATATTTGATGTGCTTTATCCATTTTTTAATCAATCCTAAAATTGCTACTCTTGTTTGGATGATTTTCAAATCTATATATGCTGTTCAGATCCTTCCCTATGCTTGTGATATGTTGGAGCAATGGCCTATGGTATAACTTCACAGTTATACTTTGAAATCAGCATTAATATATCAGATGTAACGAGATTAGATATACTCTTCAGTATCTGAGAATTCTCAATCTCTGGAAATAAAAACATCATTCACTCAGTTATTGAAATTAGAAAGCTTGTAGTTATATGTGATTTCTCTATTTCCTCATCCAAAACACCAAGTCAGTATCCAAATTCTTCCGAATTGATTTGTTGAATTTCTGGTTGATTTTTTTTTCTGGTTAATTGATTTTTTTTCTAGTTGATTAGCCTCTGATTTCTAGTCACATGAGCTTCTGTTGAACCTGTTAACATGGCATGGCATACATTGTCTTACCTCAAGGCCCTCATTCATGGGCTTCTGTTTATCTGACTTTAATACCTTCATCTTACTCTCTGCCTGTTTCATTTCTATACACTATTCAAATCTAACTTCTAGACAGGTTTTCCTGACTCTTATTGGCATTACAGTCTAGGATATATGCTTTTCTTTGATACTACGATGTTTGCTGTATTTATCCTCTATGATCACTTGGTATATTATACTATAGTTTTATCCCTTTACTTATCTGTCTTTTCTATCATATTGGAACTTCTGTAATGTCAGAAATTATGCCTCCTGATAATACTTTTACCTCTAGAAACCCATAACTGCTCCAAGGATCAATGGAAATGCATAATGTATTGTGACTAAATGAATGGAATTTCCCCAATTGGATTCATACTTAGAGTTCTTAGAATGGAATGCTTGCATTTTTTTCAGAGATGAGTACCAAAGCCAGGGCCTCGTGTTTGGTAGGCAATCATTCTACCACAGAGCTAAATCCCCAACCCAATCTATAGTTTTGCCCATGCTATGTATTCTATATCCTATAACTGTACTACTGAGCTACACATCTATCTCCTCACTTAATATTTTATGAATATGTTTAGAGCCATAAAGAAATGAAGGATTACACAAATACATTTGGTGTGACCTTTTTTTTTTTTTCTACTGTACTATGTTCAGTGCTTAGATAACATTTAGGGACCAGATTTATAGCTGCTTTATTATAGATCTATATTCATATAGATAAACACTATGTTTTTAAGACATTGTTTCCTTGATTTGAAAAGGGAATAAAGTTGCTAAATTGGATGATCTCTGAAGTTATACCTGATGGATGATTATATGAAATGATTAGTATCCTGATACTGCTCAGAAAGTTATAGGCGTAATTGAGTATTTCTTGATGGCAAGTTTTTGTAGCAGAGGATAGCACTTATTTGGTTATGCTAATAAGTGCTCTATTTAAAAATTCTAAGCGTCTAACAAAAATGCACACAAAATGACAACAGGAACCTGGTCAAGCAATGTTGTGATGGTGTAACTCAGATATCTGTACCACAAACCACAGGTGCTGAGAAGCAACTTTAATAAAGAGAATGGAGAAACATACAAATTTAGCAGCCCTGGAACTAAATAATGTAAAATAGCTAAATTGGAGAATGATAAGTGATGTCAAAGTGGTAAGAATCAAGAGACCAGGTACTGCTACACAGCTGTGGTTTCTGTTTAAAAATGGATGGCTGCATCCTAAAGCTGTTGAGGCATAGAAAGTGTAAACTTTCCTCACTGAGGCAATATATCAGCTGCCCGAACCTCCTCCTCATCAGTCAAGCTTGTTGGCCTTTGACTCCACACAATCTTTGTGAAACTGTTATCAATGATGCTTCAGAAACATCTGCTCCAGAGCTGTCCGTTTCTGCCATGGCAGACAGCAAATCTAATGGCACCAAAAAAAGAATGACAGAGGACCCATTAATGTGTAGTGGTCATATAGGATAGTACAATAACCACCATCAGGGCTAGCTGAATACATCAGCATTTTAATGTCCAGAAAACTTACTAGCAAACAATTGGAATTACTTTAGTGTTCAAGACATTATTTACAAAAAGGAAATCAATGAGCAACTTACGTAAAATGTATGATGCTGCCTATGAGTCAAAGGAAGCTTAAGTTGAAGATGTTGATAGGATATTTGTGGTACAATATGATGTTTTAACATAGTGTACTTAGAGTCGTAGTTTGAGACAGCACTTCTTTAGTTCTAGTTATGTACCATACATTCATTTAGTCGTTTAAAAATATTTGATTCCTTCTCATTTGGGTCTATGGAGATACCAATCTTATTAGCTACTTTTCTTGTTTTAGTGACAAAACAACCCACAAATGCAACCTAAAGAAGAGCCAGCTCATGATTTCAGATAATACCAATCTATCATCACAGGAAAGGCATGGGAGCAGGAATAGCTTGTGGCCACAGTTACAACAGTTTGGAGTACTGCTTACTGCATCCTCACTGATCAACAAGCAGAGGATTCAAGCTGGAAGTACAGAAGGGTCATAACCTTCAGGGCCAAGTCCCCAGCAACATATTTCCCAGAGGTTTTACAAGCTCTTAATGAAGTGCACCAGCTAAGGAGCAAGTGCTATGGAGGACGTTTTAGGTCTAAATTATAACATTCTGCTCTGGATTCCATATGCTCATGGCCATCTTAAAATAATACAAAATGCCTTTAGATCAACTTCAAGAGACCCCTGAGTCTTTGTCTGAACACTCACTGTCTAAGAGTCCAAAGTCTCTTCAAAGATTAAAGGCAAACTCTTGACTGTGAATCTGTATGAAATAATAAATAGAACATTACATACTTCTACTGTACAATGACATAGAGTAAACAATCTATTCTGAAAATTGGAGAAATTGGAGCACAGCAGAGACAGATCAGACATAAGGAAAATTGTAAACAAGCAGTGAGAATATCAAACTCTTCAGGTTCAATATGAAGCATCTCCTGGCCTCCCAGAGAATTCACAACCTCCCAAAACAGGATTATATGAAACAATTCACATTCAAGTCATAACAATCATGACTAAGATAGATAAAGTGATGGCCTTTATGGAGTTTATAGCCTGGTATTGCCCAAAATATATAAATAAGTAAGATGCATCATGAGAAGCACCATGAAGAAAAATAAATCATGAAACAGTGTAGAGTCCTCTCTAATAAATTGAAATCTGACTTGAGAAAGGGTGAGATAAGGATATGATTTGGGGCCAAAACCTTCAGATCCTGGAAATTAACAACTGAATAGCACCAAGGCCAGCATGTATCCTCAGATCAAGGAGAGGCCAGTATGTGGCTTAGTCAGAGTAAGGCAAAGAAAAGGAAACAGGATCTAATGTAACTGTCATAAAATCTCTCTCCTCTATTAAGAGTTCTTCCTAGCTGAGAATATTTATAATATACAATTTCCTAAAATAACATTGTAAAGTTATTTCTTCCAGATGTTTCCTGGACAAGTCACATGTTCCCAGATACTTTTAGGCTGGAACACTGCTGAAAAGGAGAGTTACCCAATTTAGACTCAAGTTAAGTTTGCTATTGGTGAGACACTGGCTGAGGAGAGATCATGCTAGCAACTCCACAGTTGCTAGTAAGAATAGTTTCTCTTTTCTTCCCCCATCCCCATCTGACAATAGATACAATCAAGATAAATAGCACATTGGTGTGATAAGAACAATTCTTCTTAGAAGAAGGAAATGAACTTGGTTTCCCAGAGCCAGGAGAATCCTGTAGCAGTCTTTAGGTAGAGGAGAACCGGGAATGTGTGAAGAGAAGGGGGAAAATCCAGGTAGTTTGAAAAGAGAAGCATGTTCCTATGGCAATCTGAAGACTAATAGTAAACAGTGCTCCCTTCCTCATGTGTACTGATAAATTCCCAAGTGAGTCTTAAGGCGTTTATGTCATCCCTGGATTCTTCTGCATTTCTACATTCTGATAATGACAAAATAGCTAATCATAACAAAACTTACCTAGTCTTTCTTACTAGAGAAAAAAAACCAAATGATCCTTCTAAAACATATATAAAAAGAATGATCATTAAGAGAAAATAATAAAGCCAGGGGGTGGGGGTGACACATGCATGCTTTAACTCCAGCAATCTGGAGGCAGAGTAGGCAGATCTCTGTGAATTGGCCAGCCTGGTCTACAGAGTGAGTTCTAGTACAGCCAGAGTTACAACACAGAAACCCTGACTCAAAACAAAACAAAACAAACAACAACAATAAATACAAAAGAAAGAGAACAATAACCAAAATGTCTGTTATTTAAAGTATATTAGTAAAATTTATATTCCATTCAAGCATTTTAAGGTTAAGATTTTCTATTCAAGACTCCCTTTTCATTAAGACAGATGCTCTCAGAAGTTTGAGCCATTTGGGAAAGCAAACTCAATTCTAATTCATATTACGTGATATTCTGCAATCTTCTGCCCCCACCCCACCCCCATCCCTTTCAGATTCTCTTAATACTGCTTCTTGAAAATGGAAAAGACATAATGCCAAGAGCTCATTTTTTTTTTTCAAGAAAAAAAAATTATCTTCCTCATTTTAACTGCAAATCGGTTTTTAGCGGCCAGAGGATGCTGCATCAGCAATCAAAGAATCAAGAGTGTTAGAAAAACATTTTGTGAAGTACAGAATCAAGTAAAGTGAACACTCAGCAAGCACGTTTTTGCCTTTGTGTGACACAGTTTGCTGGCTTGTTATGCACAAAAAGTGATTCATGTGACTTTCCTAGCCCATGTATGTTTGCTGCAGTACTGCTGGCATCCCAAGATAGGCTATGCTACCTATTTTAAGAACAGAAAAGTACTACCACATTTACCTTTGAAACGTGCAATGGAAAAGCTGTACGTTTTACCCCACATCTGTAAAGTTTGTTTTGTTCAATGGTGGATTTTATTTCTATTTGATGACTATGAGCCTGGCTGTTTACTAGTTTCAAATCTATGCATGCAGTCATGGAATATTTCTTTCTAGTTTTAATTTATTTTCTTGGTAGACTAAGAATGCTAAATTGCTTTTACTGTAAGCAAAGTTTCAGAACTCGTGGACATGTCAACAATTTCTTTTACACAGCTGGTCAAGAGACAAATGAGAAATGAAGAAGATCCAAGCAAGTCAGCAACAGATATGACTGCAATGCTCTTGATATTTTAGTCTGGTAATTTTGTGTGATTGTTTCATATGTTTGACTTATTAAAGCTAGAAGCTTGAATGAGTAGGAGTGATGTAAGCTTATTTTTGGGACAATCATTAAATTTTTTATGGAAAAAGTAGATGGAAAATGTTTTATGGAGACATAAATGTGTATCGACGTAAACTGACATAATATTTGTGCAATGGTGACTAAACCTCTGACTGGCACAGTTTAATTGGAAGTTAAATCCATTTGTGCACAGGCTACTGTGAACAGGCACAGCGAATCCGCAGACACACAACTCTCTTTCACACAGCATTTGATTTTTGTATCGACCAAATTGAACAAACCCATACTTTTCTCAAACTTTGCTCTCCTAAAATGGTTTATACAGAAGGATACTAAATGATACAAACAAGAATTGTGTAATCTGACCTGCATGAGTCTACTTCATGCCACTCAGCATTAGTTCTCAAATGTGCTGCCGTATAGTTTCTGCAAAGTGTTCTGTCCTCCCCACCTCAGAAGCTTTCCACATGCTACTCCCTCTGCTTGGAACACTTCTTTTTGTTCTTCTCCCTCCCACACTTTCTCCTTCCTTCTCTTCTTAATTTCAGAGTATTCTTTGCATTAAAGGCCCTGTTGTATACTCTCTAAATATCTTATACAACTTTAGCATATTGCCTAGACTAGTGTGTATCTTTCTTATGGGAATCTAGGTTATATGAACCTCAGTAATGCTTTTATTTTATTTTATTTCATTTCATTTCATTTTATTTTATTTTACTTTATTTTATTTTATTTTATTTTATTTTATTTTATTTTATTTTATTTTATTTTATTTTATTTTATTTTTATGCTCTTCCAGAGGATCCAAATTCAGTTCTTAGAACCCACGTCAAGTAACTTAAAACCCCTGTAACTCCAGCTCCAGGGTATTATTAAAAGCCTTTGGTCTCTGAGAACACTTGTGCTTTTGTGTACATGCCCACTTGCAGACTCAAACATCTACACATGATTAAAAACAATTTTTAAAAAATTTAAAAGATTTTATTTTATTTACAGATATATGTGTCTTTATGCACACGTGAGGGGTACTCCTGGATGCCTAATGTAGGCCTGGGATCCCCTCAATCTGGAGCTATGGACATTTTTGCTCTAACCAATTTGGGCACTGTGATCTGAACTCTGGTCTCTGTAAGAGAAAATAATTCCTTGCTATTCACCACTAAATCATCTTTTCAGACCCTATTTCTTCAACTTATTATGGAATTATGTTCCTATAAACCCATCATAAATTGAAAATATTAAAAGTTTAAAATGTATTACATATAGCTAGTCTGATGAACAGTCGTGGCATTGCAAAGTCTACTTTACAAGTACTCAGAACACTTACATGGGCCTCTGGGTTCACAGAGTTATCTAGTTCAAAATCTGTTATATATGAAAACGTGTCAAAAAATACTGTATAGTCTAGTGAAATCATATGGACTATGAGAAGCAGAAGACTTGACTAGGTTAGATTTGACATCACCGTTAAGTACAAACATTAAAAAAAAAGAGCAATAAGCAGTTGAGGAATAGCTGTATTTGTATTGAGTGAATGATGAGTAAACACTTAAAGCAATGTGACTTCATGTAAGTTACTTCAGATGTGGTATTTTAACAGATAGTGCATATTATTTAGTTGAATATCTCTATAGTCTGTGAGGAACAGAAGATCCAAAAGGTTCGTCTTTAGTATATCTGTCTGAAAGGCTTAAGGTGTATCTATTTCCAGATATTTTTCAAGGTTATTTTTCCATATTATTTGTACTACTGACAAACAGTAATTAAATTAGTTATTGCTTTATTTTCCTTTCACTTTAATATGAAGGATATCTGTGTATTAAAGAGCACACAGTACATGAGTGGTATTTTTTTCATGGGTACAGATTGCCCAGATAATATTTTAGATATATTATAGCACAACAATTAATATAATCATGTTAGAATCTTCTAATTTCTACTGAAAATTCCATGTAGCATCCACATATAACTGCAGAGCTATATTTTTAATACATTTAAATGGTATAATTAGGCCTCACACACAAGTGGAAATTTTGTCTTCGCTGATTCCTTCTCCTTTCATATCAGAAGCCTATTTTCTTTGCCAGCCCTAGATCCAGTTTCCATCAATGCAGCATTCATCTGCCGCAGTGCTATGTGTATATTAATGTGCTAACTGATTTTTAAAGAGTGACCTCCTCCAACAGAATTTGCCTTTCAAGTAGAACTCTTGGATAGATGGGCTTTGAATACTAAGAAGTGGAAGTAACTGTGAACGATTGCCATAAAAGTTAATATTTTTGAGCTAGGAGCTTAGTCTTATAAAACATATTTATAAAACCCCTTGAAATAATAAGAAATTCTAGAGAAAGTAATATACCAATTGATGCAAGATCATCAAAGCAGACTCCATTTAGGAAAAAAAATCTAGCTGGCATTTATGTGCTTTTTAAATCCATTTCCATAGATATTTTTTCTCTGCCTTCCAAAAATAGTTAAATTGTAATGTTCACTTTAAAGACTAATTGTTGATATAAATATTACATCAAAAAATGTAATACTTCTTGGATTTCCTCAAATTATCTCTATGTATATGGCAAAGAACATATAATTAATTAGAAGTCAATAAACATATACATAGAAAAAGAGGAATAAAATTTTAGTAGATGGAATAACTTTGTAACTACTTGAGGATATAAAGTGTTACATACAAAATTAGTAATAATGAATTCAATAAGAACTATACTAAAACAATTCTTTTTAAATATGAGTTTGGGGAGCATAATGGGTGTATTTATGGAAAGGCTCTAATGCATACTGAATAAGAGTGTCAGAGGGAGAAAATTGACACAGGAGTGAAAAGCAACATGTCCAATGCAGTGGCTAGGAAATTTACACAATTGGGGAATTCATGAATATTCATGTGGAAAGGATGTAACTATTGAGCATCTTAACCCAAAAGAATTCCTTATACACATAGCAGTAAATATTTAATACTTGATCAATTTAAAAGGATTTCAAACCTTCCTGTGTAAACTGACAGCAAATGTTCAAGGACATACTAATTGTAGCATCAACAGATTTCTCTCTTCAGCAATAATAGATCTTAGACTTTAATGAAATTATATTTTCAAAGTGCTGAGTGGTAACCATTGACCACTTATACTATATTAACCAAAGTTAGCATTTGAGAGTGAGAAAAGTGAAGATGTAATGCATATAAGATTGACAGAGTTGACCACTCACCCTACTGTAGTGGAATATTTGCATTAGATATTATATAGTCATGTATTCTGTCTTTTTGGAATGAGGCTCCTATAGATGTGCTTCTGTGCTGTATGGGGGAAGGGCGTTTCTTAATGTTTTGCAGCTTGCTTTACTCTGGAAAACTTGCTTCCTGCACCTGTTCACAACTCTAAAAACAATAGACGTAGCCTCCTATGTAGCTCCATATAAAAATGCCATTTGTTTATCTTAGTGCAAATGAAGGATCCTTATGGCCCTTCCAGGTTCTGCAGTCAGGAAAGACCCTTTTATTTCTCAGCTTGGACACTACCACCTACCTACAGACCCAAAGGTGTATTAGGTTCTAATTTTCTGTGTAAATAAGACGTTTGTGTGAGTAGGAGGGAGTTTTGAATGAATAAAGAATCTAGAGGCAGAAGCAGAAGAAGCCATGTGAAGTGATGCCATTGCCTAAGCCGACTATATATTGCATCTTGGAGAGTTGTCCTTGCTCTTTATTGAAACCCATCATAGATATTAATATTTCCATGTACACCCTACCATTTCTGTAAAAGATAACTCTTGTTTCATGCCACTATGACTATGGAGGTCACATCTTGACAATACAGTTGTTATAGCTCACAGGGTTTATAGATGATTGAGAAAGCTGGTTACTTTTCTTGCACCATAGTATATGTAGGATTTCTAGAATCATGAAAGCTAGCTAATTGTGATGAAGCCTCCAGGTAGATAACTGTGAATTCACCACATCCTATGACTCAAAAATATGGTATCTCCAGCAATAGGGTTGTGTCATCAAGTTCTGGAGAGTAACCAAGAGCAACAACAATGTTTTGTAATGTTTTAGGATATGAGTATACGGGATCACAATAGCCAAGAGCGTGAAAAAAGATAATCTAACTATTGGGCTTTTTATTTGCTATCTTCTGGTATCTAGAGACGCATTCCACCATTACAGGGTAACTCAGTTTAAAATCTAAAAGAGATACATTTAAATAAATGTAAAATATGAGGAAAAGGCTGTAAATGTCAAAAACAGAAATAGATGAGAATATGTGATTGGTTATCATAAAACACTGTATCTTGCTTTTATGTTTACTTAAATCTTTAGTCATTGGTAATAAAAGAGACAGAAGATAGTATTTGGTAGTTTAAATACGCTGACTTGGGATTAGAAAGGTAGCTCGGAGGTTAAAATTCCATACTGCTTTTACAGAGAAACCAAATTTGGTTACTTGCACCCATGTCAGTCAGCTAAACATTGTTTGTAACACCAGCCCTAAGGGTTCTGACACCTCTGGTCTCTGAAGGCACTAGCAATCATGTGCACATACTCATACACAGGTGCACATGCCTACCCATAGTTTTAAAAATATTTAAATATGCTAACACACAAAAAAAAACATTTATTAGAAAAGACTAGGTATATAACTTTAAACTTTATAGAAATTCATGTACGTATTAGACAAATAAAATAACATAAATATCATGATAAAAATGAATTTCCTGACTTACAGAACCTTATATAACAATTTAAAAAGTCAAAAGAAAGAATGTGGCAAAGAAAAGAAAATGATTGTATATATATGAAATTTTGGATAAATCAAAGGAAATGAGCTCAAATAACTCTATTATGTGGTTTCATACAAAAACATGTTATTCATTATACAAAAATTTGAAATGAGGAAACACTATTTATATTGTAACTTACTGATGTTTGTATTAGAGCTTATTGGTATGTAGATTTATGGATGTGTAATTTAATTATTAAATATAAATAAAAAATTATGTACAAAATTCAAGATAGTTTTCAGTTTGATCATTTATTTTCAGAAAACATAATATACATGACTCTAATTCTTCTGTATTTTTTTAGTTTTTTCTTTTTTTTTTGTTTCTTTTCTTTTTTGAGACAGGGTTTCTCTGTTGTAACATTGGCTATACTAGAACTCACTTTGTAGACTAGGTTGACTTTGAATGCACAGAGATCTGCCTACCTCTGCTTTCCAAGTGCTGGGATTAAAGATATGTGCCACCACCACCTGGCAAGTCTTTTTCTTTTGCAGCTTTGTTCTGTATGTTTAGTGTTTTGATTATTATGTGGTGAAGAGCCTTTCTTTTCTGGTTATTGGGTCTGAAATCACTTAAGAAGACACTGAGAGATACGAATGGACAAACAAAAGCAGTTAATTGCCAGGGAATGCAGAACCAACATGCTGGAGTCACCACCAGAAGAGGTGACTCAGAAGTGAAGGTGCACAGGCCTTTTAAACAGGACAGGCAGCTGTTAGGGGATTTTCAGATGACTTTTATCTTTATTGGTCAGGACCAGGGTGAGGTATATGGGTCCTTAATGGATTGGCTCATTATACCTGGAGAGGACAGGAGGGACTTAAAGTACATGATTAGGCAACAATTTCAGGCATTTAGTTCTCTTGTGGTGTAGCACTGTTCTGATTGGCCAGGAACCAGCCTCAGAATTTTGTGAGAGTTAAGCCTGAAGCCAGGTTACCACTTGGGGAAGACAAGATGGAGTTAACTGGCTCCTTTACTGCTCCAGCCTATTTGATATTCTATAAACTTCTTGTACCTTTATAAGCATCTCTTTCTTTAGGTTTAGAAACTTTTCTTCAATGATTTTTTTGTTGAAAATATTTTCTGGGCCATTGAAATGGAAATCTTCTCCTTCCTCTATTCCTATTATCTTAAGTTTGGTCCTTTCATTGCGTCCCAGATTTCCTGGATGTTTTGTGTCAGGAATTTTTTGGATTTAATATTTTCCTTTAATGATGTATCTATTTCATTTATACTGTCTTCAACTCCTGAGATTCTCTCTCCCATCTCTTGTATTCTATTGCTGTAGCTTGCCTCTGTAGTTCCTGCTTGCTTTTCTTGGTTTTCATTTCCAAGATTCTTTGTGTTTCTGTTGTGGCTTCTACTTCCATTTTCATGTTCTCTTTCTTCAATTGTTTGTTTTTTCCTGGCTTTCTTTCAGGGATTTATTCACTTCTAACTGTGGGTGTTTGGCTGTGTTTCTTTGATGAGTTACTTAATTGCTCCAATTGTTTGTCTTTTTATTGATTTCTTTGAGGGATTTATTCCTTTCCTCTTTAAGGACCTCTATTATCTTCATAAAGCTGGTTTTAAACTCTTTTTCTTATGCTTCTCT
Organism: Cricetomys ansorgei; assembly: GCA_026225945.1. NCBI lineage: Eukaryota > Metazoa > Chordata > Mammalia > Rodentia > Nesomyidae > Cricetomys > Cricetomys ansorgei. The sequence continues at coordinate 2,103,630 of JAMJFZ010002798.1, forward strand.
TGTGTCAAGAGTGTTCAGAGGTTATTGTAGAAGTACAGTTGGGTTCTGGAGGTGCCATATTGCCCTGATTGTTGTTGATTATGTTCTTATATTGTCATTACAGCATTGGGGCTTTGGGTGACTCTAGGTTTCCTGCCAAATCCCTGAGTTTTTATTTATTGGATGTGTGTCTTAATCCTTTTTTTTCCTTTTCTTTTCTCTGCTCTTCTGTTTTTTGGCTCTTTGTCAAGCAGAGAGTCTCTGCCCAGGCATGGAGGTGAGATACACAGCTTGCAAGCTTCCTACATATATCTTCTGGCTGGCTGCCTTATTTTGTTTTGTTGTTCTGGTGTGAGGGATGTCTGGCCTAGTTGGTATCTGGGACTCAGGTGGGTGGCCGTGATGGAAACAGTAGATGTCTGCCCAAGTTAGTATATGGGACTAAGGAGGGCAGAGCCAGGGAAGGGTAGAAGGGAGCAGAAGTGGGAAGATGGCAGTAGATTGAGGTTTGGGGGTGGGGTGGGGTGTTCTAGTGTGAGGGCTGAGTAAGCAGTATTCCTTCTTGTTTTTCTGGTGGCTGGCAAGTCATGTTCTGATGCAGGAGATATCTTTTTCAGTTTTTTTTTTTATTGCTCAGAATGTTGTCCAGCCTCAGGAATGATATGTTTTCTTTAAAATATTCCATTTTAATCTTGTTGAATGAAGCATTTGTTGCATGTTTCAATAAGAAACATTTAGTTGATTATAATGTTTCTGTTTTCTGTATCCATGTCGTTCTGACTAGTAGAAAATACTGCTAGTCACACACACACACTTATGCATATATGTATATATATGTGTGTGTGTATAATATCATGATGTTCTAGTCTACTGACATTGACATAGACTATTAACTCTATTAACTAAGTATAGAAAGTTATTTCTATTTAATTTTCATGTCTACTTTTAAAATATGATTTTCTTCAGTTTTCCTTCTATTTGTATTGACTACCATGTCAGATGATGCTACAACATTTGTTTCATACATCAAGTAGAACCCAGAAATTCATAAGTAAATAAACTACTATGGTTATCTATACTTTAACTATTCTAGTGTTTCTTTTTCCTTTATCTACTTTTGAGTCTAAATTTGCTAGTCATAGGTTATTCAAGTGTTTCTAAGTTTGTTTTCATTAACTCTTCATTCCTAAATGACATTCTAATTCAGCTAAGAATCTGCAATTGAAATATATTTTCATATAATATCTAGAAAATATAGAGTCAGTTATTTAAAGCCTTTATGGTTTTCAATGCAATATCTACTTTTATGTAAAGGCATATCCACAATTAGCCTTTCTCCAATGCTTTCTTTGACTTTAATTTTTAGATATATAATTGAGATAGGTCCTGGCATTGTTCCCTTTGGATTTATATGACTCAAGTTTTGCTTAATCTTTTGAATTTGTAAGCTTATATCGTTTGTAAAATTTTAGAAAAATATTAGCTCTTATTTCTTTGGACACTTTTTCTTACAGTTTAATTCTTATTTATGTCTCCTCCTTAAGCTCTGATTGCAAAAACGTTACCAATTTTGCTTTTGGCACATAGAAATCTAGGCATCATTATTTACTTTTTTCTCTGTGGTTCACAGTGGGTGATTCTGAAGATCTTTAAATTCACTGATTTGATCCTCTGTCATCTTGGCCTTTTCAATCACTTCTATTTTGGTTGTTCTGTTTTTCTAGTTATATGACTTCTATTTGACATTGCATGACTTCTTTGTTATTTCAAGAAAACTTATAATTGCCTGCTGTAACATTTCTATGCTAATTATTTTACAATTTACTCAGATATATCTCAGTGTGTTTTCACTGATTCACACTAATTCAATGTGTTTTCTAATGCATGCTATACTTTGTCTGGCTTTCATAACATAACTGAGTTTTTGCTTTCATGCAGGACATTTTGTCTGTTATATTTGACATCTCTAGCAACTATTTAATTTTTTCCTGCTTTATTAGCAGTCTTCTTGTTGAGATCTCCATTCAAACCAAAATAAATAAATAAATTAATTAATTAAGAAAGAAAGAAAGAAAACCAAAAAGGCTCAAAATAACCTCTGTGTTATATGAGCAGGGTGAAAATCCAGCTTTCCCATGTTCCCATGTGCTCCATCTTCCCTGAAAAGATAGGTCACTGATACTACTTTGTTTCCTCTGAGAAAACATGTATGATCAGTTCCTTAGGAGGTCATATTGATAGCAGGGGAAAGAAGCAGAAAGCTAGATCACATCACCTTTGTGCTGTAGGATATGTATTAGGATATCAGATCTCTTTGGGACCCCTGTAATACCAGGAAAGGTGGTTTGATGCCAGATAGTAAAGCCTCAGTTCCCCATTGATCTGTGTTACCAAGCCACTCACCAAGGTATGCTATTTCATCTTTTTGGCATATAATGAAGGGAGAAGCTTAGTTTCATGCTAAGAAGATGCAATGCCAGTGAGGTTTTTTTTGTGATTTCTCATTCAATTTTGTTGTTGTTTGGTGAGTGTGGATGCCTATGTCTTCTGGAAAAGAGAAAGAGTGCAAGATTAGTAATACCAACTTTATGCTTCTTTGTTTAGTTTCGGTGATAGACGGCATTGAACACGATACTTAGTAGATTGGGAGCCATGTGTGCTGTACTGGCAGGGAGATAGAAGGTCATTCTCCTATTTAGTTTGGTGAAAAACAGGGCGAAATTAAACATCACTTTTTTTTTCCATCAGACATGTTATACTTACCAGGCTCTGCCAATACCACCCAGGAGAGAACTGGAAGCACACTTCCTTTAACAGGACTGAGAGAAGTAATATTAGGCAAGACTGAAACTACAGCCAGCCAGCAGGGGCTAAGGAATGAAGACAGTAGTATCTATTACTATTTGACTGAACAATAGGCCAGTAGATTAAAAATTTTTTTTTCTGTTTTTAGGTCACACCTTTCTCTGTTCCTTTGGTTAGGAGAATCATGTTTTCCTAGGGCTTTTTATAGTGTCTACTAGGAGCTCCTTGTTGGAAGTTCATGCATGAATGCATAAATTCATATCCCAAATCTTACAGAGATATAGAATGCAAGGGCTAGAGATATAGTCCATAATTTAAGAGTCCTTACTGCTCAATCATTAGGACTGGATTTTGGGTCCCAACAACTGTTTACCAAGCCTGCCATCTTACAAATGCCTAGAACTCCAGCTCCAAGGGATCTTTCCTCCATGTGTGTGTACAGGCACACATATAATTGAGTACAAATGCATATGAGCACACAATTTGTCACTTACAAATAGGTGAATAAATAGAAATAGAATTTTTTAACTATGACCTTTTAATTTTAAGTCTTTTATTCTGTAGATTAATAATGAATATTAATTAATCAATATTAAACCTGGGCCCTAAACCAGATGGCTCTGTGAGTAAAGTGCTTACTGTACAATCATAAGAATCTGAGTTTGTATCCCCAGCTCCAAAGTAACAGCTGGATGTGGTGGCACATGGTTGTCAGTGCAATGGTAGGGGTGTGGATACACATGGATCCCTATTTCTGACAGGCCAATCAGCCCAGCTGAATTACTGAGACTATATTCACTAATAGGTACACATAGCACACATAAATCAACAAGACACATGAATCTTAAACATTTTCAGACATCTATCATAATTCCAACATCTAAGTTTTATGAGAATTTGAAACCATTGTCACTTTTTATTGCCCTGACTTTCATGAGGTACTGTTTCCATGTGCATATGTGTACTGAGAAAAGAACATTTTTGAGTCACAGAAGAGTGTTAAAAATGTTCATCTCTGAATGGTAAAATTATATGTAGTTTTACACCACTCTTTTGTACATTTTCTCATTTTCTAAATTACCTACAATATTCATGGTCTACTTTTATTGTCATAAAAATATACACATCAATTTTTCTCCTTTACATTTTGAACCTTGCATTCCTCTCTGAGAGTTAGGCTAATTGAGTCTTCGGGTAGTCCCACAACTAAGTGAAAGAATTTTAATTAAATAAACTATGAACTTTGAGACTAAATCTTTCCATGAAAGTTTGATTAAATAAGTTGCTAATTATTTAACCTGTTGTGGTTATCATCATGCATTTTTCTTGATGAAGATGCTTATCTTAGATCAAGATACAAAATCACTCTTTTGTAGTGGTCAAAAATCAAGACTAGAAATTCTAATTAATTAAGTGAAGCATATCTTTGCTATATTTTTAAAAAATATACTGGGTCTGGCAGGATCCATTATTTTTGTGTCACCTGGTAGAAAGATCATAAACAGAAAAACAAGGGAGTTTGGGGATCTGGGGCACACAAGCTCTTGAGGGGAAAGCTCTTAAGAACGTTTATGGATTTCTGCTATTGGTAAAAAATGTGTTTAAAACAAAGAAAAACTGTTTCACAATTATGTATCCAGACAAAAAAATAAAAATAAAAATTAACCTTTATCTTGAGAAACCCCAGGGAATGAAGTCCATCTACCTCTTTCAATATTGCCTTTTGGAGTCTGAAACTTTAATTAGTCCCAACCAAGTTTCTGTAGGGTAATTGCGGATTAGTCATATCCAAGAAGGCCCTGAATTTGTTGACCAGTCAGTAACTGTGTGGCCCTGAGGCAGTATCTTTGATCTTTTCTTTTCTGATCCCCTAGTAGTCAGCCTCGGGCTGTCATGCTAAATGGTCAGCTCTCTCACCTTTACCTCCTCTTCCATGTTATAATATTGAGTCCTAAGCATTTTTTCTTTATTTGTCTATACCATGAAAAGGTAGATGATATCATTCCTATCCTTTCTTTCTACTTTTTTTTTCTGACACCATAATACAATTTAGTTTATTTGAACTTTATAAAATGAAATCTGACAATATATGAAATATATATTACAAAGACCAGCATTTGATAGCTATTTAGCAAATCCTACCATCTGTTTCATGTTTATATTTCTAGACAGTACAATGTCATCTGTGTTAACTACTTTGATTTCAATAAACATTATTGAGTATCTCTGTTTTCAGTACAGCTTATAGTCTTGTTCATTATTTTTGCCTCAATGAATAGTAGGTTGGATATATGCCATTTAGTATTGAGGATGTAAATGATGGCCACAGATATGTACCTATCATGCATTAAGTAAAGTAATAGGGGAAAATGAACACTTGTCTTAAAAGATACATATTGTTATCCATCCTTCTTTACTCTTTATTTGAATGTTGTGAACAAATTATTTCCTTTGAAGCTTAGTTAGAAGATAGATTTTTTTAAAAGGCAGTGATAAAACTATCTTAATCTGATTTTTATATATGACAGCCTACAAAACTTTTGAAAAACAAATACAAAATTGTTAAAAGCTATGTAAACATCAAATACATATAAATATACTAGGAGGTTATTTCTAAAAATAACATTATATCTGGAGATCAACACTCCACACAATATTTATATCTGTTCAATAAGTATAAATGATTGCATTTCCATATATGAAAAACCTTTGTCACAAAAAGAAGCAGGAAAAACAGAATCTCTCTCTTTCTTCAATATGAAATTTATAAGTAGTAGACATCTTTCTTTCTACCTTAATGAATAATTTGAATAAAACAGAAAGTTAGAACCTTATAAATATTGTAAAATGAAATACATACTCCCCAACAGTATAGCTAAAGGTTTAGGGATTGACAATGTGGAGTCAATATTTACAATGTCATCAAAGATAGTGGAGCACAGACTCCCACATTTCTCAGATGACTGAGTTGAGGTAACATGAAATTAAGAGGTAATTTCTATGAATTTATGTTAATTTGGAAGTCTCCACAAACTAACATGGCTTGATAATCTATTAAACAATTTAAACCCCCAATTGCCAAAATGTTCTAGTAATGAAAAGGTTTAAAAGACTCCTCTAACAGTTATTTCCTTGAGCCCAAACCAACACCTCATTTTCCCACTTCCCCCACTTCCCACCCCTCTTGAGTCCAGAGAACAACTCAGGCAGACTTTCTCTGCTCCATCGGAGATAGTACCAACCAGCTAGAAACACTGTCACCAAGTCCCAGCCCCCAACTGGGACACAGACACTCTGCAGCACCAGAGGCCAGGTTGACCACCAGAGCTACATCACTCAACTCAGTCAGAGACTCCCTGCTGGATAAGAGACCACAAAGAACAGAAGATAAGAGAGGAAAAAGAAATCAAGGAATAAAACACACATTCTACAAAGACAAACTCATAAATTTGGCTCCTAAACCTCTAACTACCCCAATCCAGGATGTCTAAACACCAGTGTAAGAATAGAATCAACAACCAGGGCAATATGTCACCACAGAGTGCAACCATCCTACTCCCACAAGCCCTGAATACTCTGACACAGCTGAAGCACAAGAAAAAGATTTTAGAACCTTCTCCATGAAGATGATGGAGATCTTTAAAGAAGAAGTGAATAAATCTCTTAGTGAAATCAGGAAAAGACAGATAAACAATTGGAGGATCTCAATAAACCCATTAAAGAAAGCCAAGATAATCAAGAAAAAAATAGAGTTGAAGGAAATAAATAAAATATTTCACAACCTGAAAATAGAAATATAAGCAGTAACGAAAGCACATACTGAGAGAATCCCTGAAGTGAAAAACCTAGATAAGTAAACAAGAACCACAGAAGCAAGCTTCACCAATACAATATAAGAAGTGGAAGAGAGAATCCCAGGTGTTGACGATAACATAGAATAAATAGATAAATTGGTTAAAGAAAATATTAAATCTGAAAAATGTCTATCAAAACATCCAGGAAATCTGGGACATTATAGAAAGACCAAACCTCAGAATAATAGGAAGAGAAGAAAGAGAGGGATTCCACCTCAAAGAGCAAGAAAATATTATCAACAAAATCACAGAAGTACATTCTCTAAACCTAAAGTAGAACATGCCTATAAAAGTACAAGAAGCATACACAACACCAAATAGACTAGACCAGAAGAGAAATTCCCTGGTCACATAATAATCAAAACACTAAACATACAGAACAAAGAAAGAATACTAAACGCTGCCAGAGAAAAAGAGCAAGCAACATATAAAGATTAACCTATAAGAATTAAACCCCACTTCTCAACTGATATTAAAAAACAGAAAGGACTGGGTAGGTGTGCTTCAGACTCTAAGAGAACACAGATGCCAACCCAGACTACTATACCAGCAAAACTCTAATCACTATAGATGGAGAATACAAAATACTCAGTGATAAAAAAAAAATTGAACAATATCAATCTACAAATCCATCCCTACAGAAGGTATGGGAAGGGAAACTCCAACCCAAGGTGATTATCTATAATCATGAAAACACAAGAAATAAATAATCTCACATCAGCTAAATTAATAGAAAGGAGACATGCACACACACACACACACACACACACACACACACACACACACTGCCACAACCACCACCACCAAAAATATGACAGGACCTAACAATTATTGGTCATTAATATAGCTTAACATAAACAGACTCAATTCCCCAGCTCTACTGGCCCAAGGTGGCATTCAGGGGTGGGAAGCCATGCAGTGTGGATCTACTGTTGGTCCATGTGGTCTTAGGTTGGAGAATTGGTGAGCTAGTGAGAAAACACAGAATTCTCAGGAGCCCATGGCAAATGGGCATGACTCAACTTTATTGGGGGAATGGGATTACACATATAGCCAGAGGAAGGATCTCTGGTACCCAGGGATGTCATAGGAAACCCATTGGTTAAGACAGTACAGGTAGGACAGCCCTATTTGCATATGGGACCTACATATTTTCCAGGGACCAGAGGGAGAGACCTTATATGGCTGTATAGAGAGAAGTGGTACAGCTCCAGATAAACAATTCTGTCAGGTTGCACACCTTTGAAGGGGCGGTGCCTTGCTGTGAGCAGGCAGCATAGCTTGTGGCTGGTCAGAGTTGTTGAGAGGAGGGGCTGAACTCCTGCTGCTCTCAGAATGAGAATTCCAGGTTTCCACACCTTCTACCTTACCTCAGCTCCAGGACTGTGCCACACAAACTAACAAAATGGATTTGAAAATGGAATCTACCTGTCTGTTGCATAAAAGAAACACACATCAACATCAAAGATAAACATTATCTCAGAGTAAAGGGTTGGAAAAAGTTTTTCAAAGCAAGCAGACCTAAGAAGCAATCTGGTATAGCCATTCTAATATCTAAAAATATAGACTTCAAACCAAAATTAATTCAAAGAGATAGGAAAGGACACTTCATACTCATCAAAGGAAAATTCCACCAAGACGACATTTCATTTCTTAACATCTATGTCCCCAACATAAGAGCACCCACGTTTAAAAAAGAAACATTACTAAAGCTCAAAAACACACACTAACCCACACACACTGATAAAGGGAGACTTCTAAACCCACTCTTACCAATGGACAGGTCATCCAGTCAAAAATTAAAAGAGAAATACTGGAGCTAAAGGACATTATAAACCAAATTGACCTAATAGATATTTATAGAACATTTCACCCACACAAAAAAGAATATATCGTTTTCTTACAACCTCGTGGAATCTTCTTAAAAATATACCATACACTCAGTCACAAAACAAGTTTCAACAGATACAAGAAAATAGAAATAACTCGTGCATCTGATCATATCATCATAGATTAAACCTGGATTTCAACAACAACTGAAACAACAGCATGTCTACAAACTCACAGAAACTGAACAACTCTCTACTGAATGATGACTGGGTCAAGACAGAAATAAAGAAATTAAAGACTTCATAGAATTCACGAAAAATGAATGTACAACATACCCAAACTTGTGGGGCACAAGGGAAGCAGTACTAAGAAGAACTTTCATAGCATGAAATGCCTACATAAAAAAAAGAGTGATATCATCACACTGATAATTTAACAGCACATCTGAAAGCTCTAGGACAAAAAGAAATAAGCACACCCAAGAGTAGTAGATGGCAAGAGAAAATCAAACTAATGGCTAAAATCAATAAAATAGAGTCGAAGAGAACAATTCAAAGAATCAATGAAACTAAGTGTCAGTTCTTTGAGAAAATCAGTAAGATTGACAAATTATTATCCAAATTAATTGAAAGATGGAGAGAGAATATCCAGATCAATGAAATCATAAACTAAAAGGGGAATAAAACTAGAGACACTGAGGAAATCCAAAGAATCAGTACGTCATACTTTTATAAACCTGTATACCACAAAATTGAAAAATCTAAAAGAAATGGATAATTGTCTTGATAGATACCACCTACCAAAGTTAAATCAAGATCAGATAAACAATTTAAATAGACCCTTAACCCCCAAGGAAATAGAAATAATCATTGAAAATATCCCAACCATAAAAGCCCAGGGCCAATTGGTTTTAGCATAGGATTCTATCAGACATTTAGAGAATTAACACCAATATTCCTCAAATTATTCCACAAAATAGAAACAGAAGGCACACTTCCAAACTCATTTTAAGAGTCCACAGTCATCCTGATACCCAAGCCACACAAAGATTTAACAACCAATTTTCCTTATACTAAAGATACTAAAATAACCAGTAAAAACTTACACACGAAATCCAAGAACACATTAAAATTTCATCCACTGTAATCAAGTAGAATTCATCCAAGAGATCCAAGGATGGTTCAACATACAAAAATCTGTCAATGTAATCCACCATATAAACAAACTGAAGAAAAATTCCACATGTTCCTTTGGCTAGATGTCCAAAAAGATTTGACAACAAAATCCAACACACCTTTATAATAAAAGTCTTGGAGTGAATAGGGATGCAAGGGCCTTATTTAAATGTAACAAAGACAATTTACATAAAGCCTACAGCCAACATCAAATAAAGAGAAACTCAAAGAAATTCCACTAAAATCAGGAACAAGATGCAGCTGTCCACTCCTGTTATATCTATTCAATATAGCACTTAAAGTTTTAGGTTGAGCAATAAAACAACAGAAGATCAAGGGAATACAATTTGGAAAGGAAGAAGTCAAAATATCTTTATTTACAAATGATATAATAATATACATAATCAACCCCAAAAATTCTGCCCGAGAACTCCTATATCTGAAACACCTTCAGAGAAGTGGCTGGCTACAAGATCAACTTGAAAAAACTAGTAGCCCTCTTATTTACAAAGGACAAATGAACTGAGCAAGAAATCAGGTAAACAACACCTTTCACAATAGCCACAGATAACATAAAATACTTCAGGATAACTCTAACCAAGCACATGAAAGAGTTGTATGATGAAAAACTTCAAGTCTTTGAACAAAGAAACTGAAGATCTCAGAAGATGGAAAGATCTCCCATGCTCATACACTGGTAGAATTAACATTGTGAAAATGGCCATCCTACCAAAAGCAATCTACAGATTCAACTCAATATCGATCAAAATCCCAACACAATTCCTTACAGACCTTGAAACTTACTCAATGTCATATAGAAACCAGAAACCTAGGATATGTAAAACAATCCTGAACAATAAAGAACGACTGGAGGTATTGCCATCCCTGATTGCAAGCTATTCTAAAGAGCTATAGTAATAGAAACTGCATGATATTGGCATAAATACAGACTTGTTGATCAATGGAACTAAATTGAAGATCCAGACATAAATTCAAACACAACATGAGATTTTTGATTTAAAAAAAAAAAACAGAAGTACACAATGTAAAAAGAAACCATCTTCAACAAATGGTGCTAGTCTAATTTGATGTCTGCAGGTAAAAGAATACAAACAGATCTATATTCATCACCCTGAACAAAACTCAAGTCCAAGTGGACCAAATACCTCAGCATAAAACTGGATACACTGAACCTGATAGAGGAGAAAGTGGGAAACAGCCTCGAATGCATTGGCAGAAGAGATTACCTTTTTAAAAGAATACTGATAGCACAGGCACTAAGATCAACAGTTAATAAATAGAACCTCATGAAACTAAAAAGCTTCTGTAAGGTGAAGGACACCATCAATCGGAGAGAACAGCAGCCTACAGAATGAGAAAAATTTTCTCCCACTCTACTTCTGATAGAGGGCTAATGAAGAACTCAAGAAACTAGACATCCACAAAAACACAAGTATAAGATAGGGTACAGACCAAAATAGAGAATTCTCAATAGAGGAATCTCAAATGGCTGAGAAACACTTAAAGAAATGATTAATAGCCTCAGAAAATCAAAATCAAAATTACTTTGAGATTCTATCATCACACCTCTTGGAATGGCTAAGATCAATAACACAAATTGCATCTCATGATGGTGAGGACGTGGAGCAAGGGGAACACTCCCTTATTGCTGGTGAGATGCAAACTTGTACAGCCACTATGGAAATCAATACGGTGATTCCTCAGGAAATTAGAACTCAGCCTACCTCAAGACCCAGCCATACCACTCCTAGGCATATACAAAGAGGAGGTTCCATCCTACCAGAAGGTCACTTGCTATATTATGTTCATAGCATCTTTATTCATAATAGCCAGAAATTGGAAACAATCTATATGCCCCTCAACTGAAGAATGGATAAAGAATCTATGGTACATTTATGCAATTGAGTATTATTTAGCTCTTAAAAATAATGACCTCATGAAATTTGTAAACAAATGGATGGAACTAGAAAAAATTATCCTGAGCAAGGTAACACAAACCCAGAAAGACAAACGTGGGATGTACTCACTTATAAGATGATATTACCTATTTCGTAATGGGCAATTATATTACAATCCACAGACCCAACAAGGAGGGCCTCAGTGGTGACAAATGGATATCCCTGGGAAAGGAGAAATTGAACAGATGTTCCAAATGGGCTGGTAGAGAATGGGAATGGTAACAGGGGAGACCTAGGTAAAGCAGAGAGAGATAGAGGGAGATAATAAAGGGAGAGAGAGGCTCACGATTATGGGACATTTAGGGAGTGATCTGGAGACTTAATGCAGTGAAAAGTCCTTGGAATCTATGAGGGTCACCCTAGTGAGCCCTCCTAGTAATGGAGGATAGGGAGCCTGAACATTCCATCCCCTGTAATCAGACATGGCTTCCAGAGATGGAATTGGGATACCAACCCAGGCACAAAACCTTGATCCTATAATCTATCCCTCCTATAGGATCTGCTGAGCCAGTGGAAGAACGCTATGGAGCCCATGTCTGACATTGCAAGGCTGGCCAGGAACTGCAGACAGAATACACCGGAGAAGATTCTTAATGATATTCAGTTTTCATCAGAGAGGTTTCTTCCAGCAGTTGATGGGAGTAGATGCCAAATGTCATGACCAAATATTGGTGCGAGCACAGAGAACTCTAATGAAGAGGGAAAACAAGAATTACAGGGATCAGAGGAATCAAGGACACCACATGGAGTCAACTGACCAGGACTCTTAGGGTTCACAGAGACTGAAGTGGCAGACACAGAGCCTGCATGGGATTGAGTTATGTTTCCTACGTATATCTTAAGCTTGTCCGGACTGATGTTCTTGTAGAACTCCTTAAATTTGGATAGTGTAAGAGGGGGCGAGTCTCTGACTCTTTTATCTGCCCTTGGTCCCCTTTCCTTCTTCTGGGTTGCCTCATCAACTGTAGGGGATCATGCCATACCTAGTTACATCTTGTTATGCCTGTTAGATTGATAACCATGAGAGGCCTGCTCTCTTCTGAGAGGAAATAGGGGGTGTGGAGTGGGGGTGGGAGTGGATCTAGGGGAGATGGGCAATGGAGAGGAGCTAGAAGGAGGGGAGAGAGTAGGGGGAGGAGACTGAGGTCAGTACATATTGTGTGAGATGAGAAAAGATACATTAAAAATAAAGGGCAAGGCAAAATCTTTGGGATTTGGGGGATGTCCTAGCCACAATGTTCTCTTCCAGCATTAAATGCATTCTTCTACCTAACATTTTTTATTCAGTAAACAACGTTTATCTTTTCAACATGTTTTGAATACTATATACCACTGAAATATCTTAATAATTTGATTAAAACTATATATATATATGTATATATATATACATATGTGTGTGTGTGTGTGTGTGTGTGTGTGTATCATACAGTAGCTGCATTGGTTACAATAAATTTCAGTTATGAGACAATCACATTCTAGTTGTCACAGAAAATGAAGACAATGAAAGCATGCAAATACTCATTTCAAACATTTCCAAATGCCATAGACCAAGTCAGTGCATTGTTTGCCTCAGCATATCCCAAAGAGTCTAGGCCTTTTCAAACCTGACCATGTCTTTTGTCTTTAAGCCTGCTTAAGGGAAAGGATGATTTTGATTCAGATTCAGTTTCCAAAATATCAAGCCCTACACAATAATCTGAAGCATTAGCTCTGCATTACATCTAACTCAATATGCAGAAAACACTTACCCTCTGACATTTCCAAGTAATAAATCAGTACCATCTGTCCCTAGGCTCTGTTGCTGCTTCTTCTCCTTACACTGCTCAAGGGCATTCATCATGTTCCTTCCATTAGTACATGCCATAAAGATGTGTTGTTCTGACACCTGTATATCAGCCAAAGTTACACTCTAGGGATGCCAAAATACCTTATCATATTGTCATGAACATCGGCCATTCTTTTTCTATTGAAAAAAGCTCTTTGGCATTCTGCTACATAAATTTATCATTATTTCTTATATTTTGTTTGAGAAAAACCCAATGTCAGTTACATTAAGACTGTTCTGAAAGTGGTTTTTAATATTACTAATTGAGATTAAAATTGTTGTAATACAATTCTTTCTTCAAAGATGAAATACCAAAATTGTAATTAATTTGACACTATGCTTGTCAACCTGATACAAACTATGGTGATTTTGGAAGAGGGAATCTCAATTGTGAAAATGTGTTCACCAGACAGGCCTGTAGACAAATCTGTTTGCCATGTTGTTGATTAATGATTGCGGAGAAAGGAACAGCACAGTATGAGTTATGCCACTCCTAGACAGGTGGTCTTGTGTGGTTTATAAAAGCAGGCTTTATAAGAGCAGCTGGTTTATAAAGAGCAAGCCATGAGGTGCAAGTCAGTGGGCACTTTTCTTCCGTGGTTCTTGCTTCTGTTTCTGCTTTAGTACGTGTCTTAATTCTTCATAATGATGGACTCTGTTTGGGATATATAAGCCAAACAAACCCTTTCTCCTTAAGTTACTTTTGGTCATGATGTTTGTCAGAAAGACAAACTTGTTTGCAATAGAAAGCAAACTAGAACAGAAATTTTCTATACACTGGGTATATTTGTACAGTATATATTGGACATTGAGTATATATTGTATATTTTGTCTTATATTTCATGGGAAAATTTATGTTATACTACATAGATTTGACAATTATGACCTCACTAATCATAAATTACTTGAAAAATAAATAATAATTTTTTTGATTCTTTATCTTTTTTAGACAGTCTCACTATGTATCCCTGGCTGACTTGGAATTCACTATGTAGATCAGGCTGACCTTGAACTCACAGAGATCCCCTTCTTCTGTCTCCTGAGTGCTGGACTAAAGGTATATACTACTGTATCCAACCTATATAATTTTCATTTTATATTCATATTCACTAATGTTGCTTCAACAGAGGGTTTTTATCTTTCCTGCTATAACACATCAGAGGTAAGACAAATATATTTCTCTGAGAAACTAAAAAGTAAATTAATGGATATAAATGTGATGATACATACAGTTTTCAAAACTTCTAAATATAAGAAAAAGTCTATAATAATTTATGATAGGGTGACTAGTAATGGTTTTATGCAAGAAAGGGCATAGATAGGGAGTCCCTAATAGTTAAGAGCTTGGAAAATTACAAGGTTTTTTAATTTAAAATTTGTTTTTAATTATGTGTATATGTCTATGAGGAGATACATGGACATGAGTGCAATACCCAAAGAGGATAGATGTAGGCGAATATTTAATATTTTAATCCAGAAACATGGCTACTCTGGGGAAGGATCACATTCAAGGCCTGTGTGATCAGACTGGAATGAAGCACACACCTTTAAGTAACCAAACTAAGAAGGCAACGATAGCACATGCCTTTAATCACAACTCTCATAGGCGTGTGTGTTTGTGTGTGTGTGTGTGTGTGTGTGTGTGTGTGTGCCTAAATATCTGCTCAGTCTATATTATGTACCTTGTATGTCTGTTTACAGGGCTGACCATTTGGTATTAGATAACCTGTAGATGTGCTGTTCCCTGGCAAAGACCGTTTCTATTTATTTCAGCATTCCCTAGTGGACTACACTTCCTTGTCTGTGGTTGAGACTTCATGGCTTTTTCCTGTCCACTTTAGCATGTCTATTGTTGTTGTTCAGCTTTCCACAGTCATGTTGGTGAGAATTTATGGGTGCTGTATCTGGCATTCCTAAGAGACACCTTCTCTTATGGAAATCCATAATCCTTTTTATTTCAATCTTTCAGCTCCTTCCTCCACAGTGTTCCCCCGAGACTGAGGTGCAGAACTTATTTTGTATCCACTGGGAGTGAGTTCCAAAACTGTGCATGTTGATTGACTGTGCTTTTCTGTAATGTTCGCCATCTATTGCAAAAAGTATTTTCTTTGTTGAAAGAAAGGTAAGAACTGTAGTTATCAACACCATGCTTCTGAAGAGCATGGTATCTACAGCAATATGGACATACTTTCCATCTCAGTTTGGCTTGTTTTCAATATAATCTTACCCCCAATTTTGACAAAGTTAGTGGTCTATGTGCCCCTTTTTCTTATCTCAGTATTGACTAACATGTGTATGTTGTCAATAGACAAATAAAACTCTTGTCTAGCCTAACCCTTCCCCCTTTCTTTTATTACATTTATCTAAAAGATGGAGCTATACATAAGAATTCTCTGTGAGTTGTTGGAAAATGGAGACCTGTAAACCATTTCACCCATGCTTTGTATGCCACTATACTAGAAATGCAAAAGGTCAGCTAAAATGAAAAAAGAAAATATATCATTCCAGTATTCTTTTATTAAGGAGAGCCCACAAATAACCACAAATGGGAAAAAATAAAAACCGACTATTTCTTTTTCTTCTGTGTATATTTTAAAATCATTCTCAGGGCTAAAACATATTTATAATTAGGTTGGAAGTTTATTTTGATTTAGTTATAAGTAGAATAGTATAGCAGAAGGAATTAATTTCTAACAGATCTTTTTGGCATCATTAGAGATTACAATCAATGTCATACACATGCTGGGCAAGTGCTTTACTGTTGACATCCCCAGACCCTTGCAGGTCATTTAATTCTCATGAGATAATGTCATTCATGGAGTCTCCATCTACATTGTAAAAGTAAAGATGTTTCAGACAGCTCCCTCCTGCAGCAGATGGGAACAAATATACAGACTAACAGCCAGACATTATGCAGAGTGAGAGAGAGGCCTTCAACACTTAGCTGTAAATAGGATGTCTCGACCAAATTCTTCCCCTCAGAGTACAGTGAATTTCCTTCTCCAAAAGGAAAAAGAATGTTTCAGACAATGTACTGAATATGTGTCACTTTTATTGCACATTACATAAAGTAGCCACTTAGTGTATATTATCATCTACAGTGTTCATTCAATGTAGGGGTAAATGTAGTTCAGAGTTTTGATTAAAAAATGTTTTTGGAAGGAATATAAATTATATTGGGAAAAAAGTTGAATTAACATCATAAAGGTATATTATCATTACTTGGGTTTGTATTATTCAGAAAAATAAATGATACATTTTAAATGAGAGTTGTGGGCAAAATTAATTTTAAAAGTGCTTTAAATATAATGTGTATAAAAACATTTTATACATTCTTTGGAAATTTCATATATGCATACAACATATTAGGATCCTATTCATCCCTGCTATCTCCCTCTAGCTCCTCTCAGAACCCCCTACACATCTCCCTCTCAATTTCATGTCCTTCTTGTTTTCTTTAAGAGTTTACATAATTATTTTTGTTCCAGTATGCCTTATTGCTGTAAACTACTGAAACAAAGCTTCATGAATAATTAAAAATTACTACTAGAAATCCCTGGCAGACCATCAGTGGGATTTCTACACCACCCGCATTTAACTAATAGTGGCAATTGAATCTATCTTTTTTTTGTCTATAGGGATGTGAACATTGTTTTCTACAATGCTTTCATTTAAACTATTACAAAAAAAATTCTTTGTCATATTCAATATATTTTGTGTTGCCAATGAGGAAGACAATTTTCTTGTAGATCAAAGGGTATTTACAATAATCTTCTGTAAGTAGAAAAGCAAAACTCTGTAATGTTACAACATAATTTTCTCTATTACATTCCACCTTTTAGAATTGATCAAAATTGTGGCAAAGAAACCATTCTTTCAGGTTTGAGGAGATACATTGAAAAAACACTCACATGCACACAAGTCTTATGACTTGTTTTCTGAAATGAAGTTTAAGCCTTCCAGTATGTGCTATGTGGGGTTAGGCAATTGCCAATATCAAATTTGTGAAATAAATTGCTTTTTAATGAAAATATACTTTAAGCGTTGGGGCACCGTAAAAATCTCTGACTACTTTTTCTATAACCAAATAAACTGAGGCGTGTTTATTTTTCAAAGTACGCTTAGTTTCTCAGTGCTGTTGTCAAAAGAAGGCATATTCTCATGAAGAATACAGGTGTTGACATTTTTGGATTCCATTTTCTCTAAATAGGCTTCCTTTTGAATAAAATTGTATTCAAAGGCTGTCTTTCAAAAATGTTCTGTTTCTCTTTGAAGTGAAAATTTTCTGTTCATACATTTGCACTTTTAAAAGTACTCTACATGGAAGAGATGCCACCCCAAATCAGTGATGCAACACTTACTAACACGGAAATTGAGGAGACCATAGCACTCTATAATTAATATACTCTCCAACTTTCCTTCAAATCCTCTTCAGAATGGCATCCTGAAAAACAACTCCTTTGAAAACCCACAGTCAAAAATAGGAACAAAATCATTCTTTGGTTCTTTGTGAACAGCATTAGAGAAAGGGGGAAATGCTTTTCTAAAATCACTTTTCTGAAAATAACTGATCAAATAGGCTTGACCTTTTCTTCTTAATGACAAAGAGCATGACATTTGTGGTATCCATTCCATTTCATAACTTTAGTACCAAGTTTACTTTGAACTTTGTTGGACAAATGTTTTCAGCCTACTGCTCGGCTTGTGTTTTGTAATGTGCCCCTGTCTTTCTTTTTTTTAATGGTGACTTTGGAAAATGAACTTTTGAATATGAACATTTCCAGAGAAAATTTGGAACAATTTAAATATTTTTCTACAGGAGAAATAAAGTGAAAAAAATCCAGTGACAATTTAAATCAATAATTTTATAACATTTTTTGATGGTTTGTTAATTTTTGCCCACTTGGTGATGTAATCAAGAGAAAGCTAATAATTATTAAATTAAATAGGTAATAGGAGACTAAATGGGAAGGCAAAAACTCTTAGTTTTTCTTCATGATGTCAGCACTGCATTCCAGAAAATAAAAGTGCCTCTTCCAGGTCCTGAAGGAGAAATATTTATCACATCTTATCTGCCCAAACAAAGGTCCCAGAGTTCGATCTCCCCTTAAGCAGATAGAGTTTACTATTTTAACTTTTGTACTACCTCCTTATTCAGCTTTGTGGCCATTTTCTTTCTCTTTGTGAGTGAGTAGATACCTTTATAAAATTGAGTGCTTTCCTCTCAGATGATTTGACCAATACAATGACTGTGAAATGGTTAGATATTGTGTAGGCCACATACTACTTAAGAACACAGGATAATCAACATCGTTCTCCTTTAGGAAAGTAAAAAGAGTTAAAATTGTATTAAGTGAAGTCCTTTTAGATTGTGACATTATCCAGGTCATCCAGTTATTGCCCCCAGGCTGAACATTAAGTCCTCATAAATGAAGTTTATTGGAATGCAGTCATCCTTGTCTTTTACATATTGTGTTTGGCTGTTTTCAGCCTGTAACAGAGTTCTGTAGCAGCAGAAGAGATAGCAGGAAATGTGGATGGAATGCTGTTGTAATCTATAAAGGAAGGAACAAAAGACATGGAGAATCTTTGCTCTTGAAAGGATAATCCAGCCAAACAAGACAGGCATGGGTTTTCTTTTTGTAAATGTAATTATAGATTTGCAAAATTATTAACAAAAACCTTAGAATGTCAAGGACGAATTTGCAATCATAGTGATAAGTTATCATTTATTGTTTATAGAAAAGATCATTTTTGAAACTGAAAATGGACATAGAAGATTTACATTTTATGAATAGCAAATTTAATATATGTATATGACACAATCATATATGTATATATTTTAACAACGAAAGAATATTAAAAATTAATTCATTCTTTGAGAATCATCTAACATAATTAGAAAACAATAACCAAAATGTTTCAAAATAAAGCATAAGAAAGTCTGGTAGATCTGAAATTTTGAAGCACATCTTAGTTTCTTTAGTCTGAGACTTCTCTATTTTATCCCATTTTATGTTTATATTTTATATAATTGTTTATAATTTACAATTATAATCTAAACCCCATTTTAAAATTGATTATTTATTATTATTTTTCTTGATACCTAGTTTTTTGAGTTACTCATATTTTTTAGATATTAGCCATCTTTTGGATATTTAGTTGGCTGCCATTTTGTTTGAATGATGATGTCCTTTGCTGTACAGAAGCTTCTCAGTTTCATGAGGTCCCATTTACTAAATGTTGATCTTAGTGCCTGTCTGTGCTAATTGTGTTCTGTTCAGAAGGTCTTTTCCTTTACCAATGAGTTCAAGGCTATTCACCACTTTCTATTCTATCAGATTCAGTGTATTTGGTTTTATGTTGAGGTCTTTGGTCCATTTAGAGTTGAAATGTATGCACAGTAATAAGTATGGATCTATTTGGATTCTTATACATGCTCCCATCCAGTTAGAGCAGTATCATTTTTGAAGACGCTGTCTTTTTTCCAGTGTATATTTCT
Organism: Cricetomys ansorgei; assembly: GCA_026225945.1. NCBI lineage: Eukaryota > Metazoa > Chordata > Mammalia > Rodentia > Nesomyidae > Cricetomys > Cricetomys ansorgei. Next base: position 2,123,579 of record JAMJFZ010002798.1, read on the forward strand.
GGCTTCTTTATCAAAAATCAGTCGTCCATGAGTGGCAGTCTCTCAGGAAGATTGGAATCGATCCACCTCAGGATCTAGCTATACCACTCTTGGGCATAGCCCCAACAGACATTTCATCCTATCACAGAGGCACTTGCTCAAACATGTTTGTTGCTGCTCTATTCATAATAACCAGAAATCATCCTGAGTGAGGTAACCTAGACCCAGAATGAAAAAATGGTATCTATTTACTTATATGTGGATATTAGCTGTTAAGTCAATGATAACCATGCTATAATCCTTAGAACCACAGAGGGTATGGGTAGAGTAAGGGATTAGGTGGTACACATAGACTTCATTAGGAACGGGTAATAGCATAGATAGTAATGAATGGATGGATGGATTGGCTTGAAAAGGGGATCAAGTGGGGAGGTCAGAGGTAAAGAGAATGAGTAAGGAAATATGGATTAAGACAGCTAAAATTAAAGACCATTTGAGAGCTACTTTGAACACCTAACACAGTAGACGCTTCCTACAATATATACATGTATGAAAGTAATCTAAATGAAATCACCAAATAATGGAGTAGACCAAGTCTCACCTGGACATCCCTTGTCACTAAATGGAGCTTCTAGTGCTAGGAGTGGCTTAGATCTAATTGAGATGACCAAAGATTTCCCATGGGAAACCCCAAACAACCCAGAGTTTTGCCAAACCCATAGGTTGCTCTCCACAAACTGATGGCAAGGTCCTACTGCTAAAGACATCTACACAACTTGTTAGGCATGAAGTAATCAAGCTGATGCCTACATAGAGCCTTCTCCTCTATGTGCTAGAGTCTTTGGTACAGGAAGATACTATGGTTGCTACCAAAGAAGAAATGTAAACACCAACCTAGGTATAAACCCTTTGATCTGCAATAGTGTCCTGCCTGCAAGATATGCTAGGGCAATGGTGACAAAAAGCTTGTGGGAGTAACCAATCAATATCCAATTTGACTTAAGCCCATGCCTCAAGATGGAACTCACATCCAACACTGCTTCAGTGACCAAGATCCTAAGACTAGATAGCCCTGGGACTTAAGGTAAAAGCAAATACTGCTGTTTTACAAAAAGAATATAGCAATAAAATGACTCCTAATGACATTCTGCTATGCTTGTACATCAGTGTGCTGCTTAGCCATCATCAGAGAAGCTTCCTCTTACAGCAGATGAGAGCAAATAGAGACCCCAAATCAGGCAATATGTAGACAGAGAAAGACCTTGGAACACTCTAAATAGGATGTATCCATCAAAAGACTCCTCTCAGGGCTCCTATAGAGGAGGAGGTGGAAAGAATGCAAGAGCTGGAGGGGATGGAGGAAACCAAGGCAATAAGACCCTCTAAATCAACAAGATTGATCATACATGAATTTACAGAGACTGGGTCAGCATGCACAGATGGAGTGCTAAAACTGAAAGAAGTGGTCACACGATCTTGTCCCTAAGTCAGAAGCTATCTTCAATTGATAATTACTTGCAAGTGACAATTTAGTTTCCTCCATGGGAATTTCACTGAGAAAACACACTACTCTTAAGTATACTTAAGAGTATGATGTATGCCCAGCAGTAGATGGACAACAGAAATCAAACCGAGCACCATTTTTGGAGGTTCCTTTTCTCATAATGTTGTCAGGGTTCTTTTTTTCTAATTATTTTATTTTATTAATACATTTTTCTCTCTTTTTATTGTACCGGTCTTTTAGGTATACATCATGGTCTTCAGTTTAGTATGGGATTCCTGAGTGGGCAAATGAGTGGGTATCTATCTATATATGTTTCTTATGCCATTTCTTGGTCTCATTTCTTCAGCTTGTTTGGTTTCTCATATTCCAATGTCTTGGTTTTGTTTTTTCTTATTATATTATATTTTATTACTATCCCTTAGAAGCCTGTTTGTTTTCTAATGAGAGATAAAAAGAGGTGGAACCTGATAAGAAGGATTGTGGGTATGAGCTGGGAGGAGTAGGGGGAGGGGAAAACATAGTCAGGATATATTATGTGAAAAAAATCAATTTTCAGTGAAAGGGAAAAAAGTCAAAGGAACAGCAACAAAAAGAAAACAGAATAGGAGTCCAGTGGTGCAGGTATATGTATAATCTCACCTGCTAGAGAATGTAAGACAAGTAAATCAAATCTTTAAGGTTAACCTTGGCAACTTAATGAGACTCTGTCTCAAAATAAAATAATGCAAATCAAGCTAGGAATAGTTCAGTGAATAGGACTTCCCTAGGGCCAATCCCTAGTACCACAATACATACATACATACTACATATATACATATACACATACACATATACATATGAGTGCATGTGTATGCATGTATGTATATATATATTATATATATATGTATGTGCATGTGTGAATGTTTATGTCCGTCTGCATAGCTATACCCATATTTATATGTAATTCATCTTTATGATTAAGTCAAATGGTAGCAGTTGAAGAGTGTTAAGAAGACAACTGGATGTTAGAAAATATGGCAATGTGCATGTATTTTACTTTGTTTTCCTATTCATTATCAGTGCTTTTTACGACAGTGACTGTGTTTCACTCATTTGAGTACTTTACCCCCTCAGCATCTTGACAAATATGTACATGTGAATAGACATTTATTAAGTAAGTTAAGTTGAATTTTGGTCTTTTGTATTGTTGTATGCAAGTGAGAGAGTTCTCAAAGTGTATAAAACCCTTAATTTATAAGTCATTATCAGAATGGTTAGGATTGCGTAACTTGTGGAGAAAAATGTCTAGTAACTTCAGAATTACCAGCTTTAATTATAGCCTTACTTTAACATTATAGCACATAACTTTGCAGTATTACATTACACATAATATACCTTGGCATTACATATAATAATCATTAATATAATACTTATTAATATTAAGGTAAGATATAGTAAAATTCTTATAACTTTCTCATATGTGATCTACATACTTCAGGTTATGAGACAAAACTTTAAAATATTTAATATAATTCAAAAATGCATTATCTTTGACTCAACCATGAGCAATACATAAATAGTAGCAAAACTAAATGCATGAAAGATATTTTTCAAATTCCCCAGTGGATATGTGAAAGTGTAGACAATACTAAGATCTGTAAATATTGTGCTTTTTTCTTATGCATACAATCACTTGATAAAAATTAATTGATAAATTAGGTACAGTAAGAGCTTAATACACATAAATAGCCAAAAAATAGAAGTGTTACAATATATTGTAGCAAAAGTTAGTGGATGTGGTATCTCTTTTCATTGTCAAATATCCTATTGTAGTTTACTCCTTGTGAAGACAGGATATGGTAAAATTCTTGTGTGACAAGAAGTGAGATGAATGATGTCTATGCTGAAATATAGCATTTCACTCTTGTTATTCTCTCTTAAACATAAATGGTACAACAAATGTTATCATTGCAAATATTATTACTGAGATGACTGTTAAACAACTAAGAGGCAGGTAGTACATAGAATCTTGTTAAATGAGAGATGAAGGTATTATTCACATTCTAGGCAAGGAGGATATAGTAGAACACCACAGGATGGCATGGTATCCTGTCCTGTTACTCAGAATGGTGCATTATCTAAAATTTATGAATTGATTACTTCTGGAGTGTCTTGTAATATTTTCAGATTGTAGTTGCCAGCAGGTAACTGCATCTATGGAATGTAAACTGTCAGATAAAGGAAGCTACTGTATTAAGTATATGAAGTAACATGTAAGGGTTTGAATTATTCCCGTGCTGTAGTTCCTCATGGCTAATTTGAGGTTCAATCATATTTAAAAGATCAGTGAATCCTTGACACACAACTGTGGGGATTTTTGTCTTTTAAGACATTTTGAATCAAAAAAAGAGATTGCTTACCAGAATAAACTGCTATGATGAGAAGGGTTCTTTCCTTGGTGTATTGTTAATGTTTGTCAGCAGTAATTTGACAAGGTACTTCTTACTCTTAGGCTGTCTATCATCTGTGAGGCTCTCAAATGGAGCATTTTTTTGGACTTCTCTGAGAATGGTGCAAGGAACAGGAATCATTTTGCTAAGTCTCTTGTAATCTTGACATTTTTGCATTAAGTTCTGTTATTTGTTTGAGACTTAAAATAATTTATACAATCAGCAAGAGCTACAGAGAATTATGTTTTTTTTGTGGGGGGCTCTTGTGTCTCTCTCTTTCAGTTATTTTCAGCATGTTGGAGGAAACAACAGTATTCACTTCACCCTGCCGGAAGATAAAGATACATGGTGGTTAAAACCATCTACTAGATTCTGAGGGTTTTTTTTAATGGTGGCAACTAAACAATAACCTTATACTAACAATGTTCTCAAATAATTTTACCAAAAAGATAACTGTGTATTTTCCACACATTTACAGAAACATGCCCTTAGCTTTCCAACCTTGTATTTACATAACTTGTATACTCAGGAAAAAATCAGCCTTCTTACCTGCCCTCTTCAAACAGAATAAATCTAATAGTGCACTTTCTCTGATTTCCTCTCATTTGCTTTGTTTAAAGCCTGGTTTTGAGTAATGTATAAAGTGAGTTGTTAGGTGGTGTTCAGCCTGCAGTTTTGTTTTCTAACAAACATTGACATTAACTCTTGACAAAGGACAAAGTGAGGGTAGTTACTTGATCTTCAGGGTGAGGGCATACCACAGGACAGAAAATAAGCTGATGACTCAAAAGTTAATGACAGTTCTGAGTATCTGAAAGTACATGAACTATGCTCAAGCCGTTGCTTCATTTGGATTCTTTCTTCTCCAATAGAATTATTATTCAAAAAGAAGCCAAAGGGGGAAAAATATTCTTCATTTCATAGCTTGAAGTTTATATTCTTTCTCCCAATTTATGTTGCAATTAAATTTGGGGCAGTATAACTCCACAAATAATCACATCAGTTTTTCCTTTTTCATTAAAACAGTGCCATCTCCACAGGTAAAGGTAGGTTATTTATATACATGCATGTATCTGGATTTTTAATTCAGAAGCAAGCTCATCAATTATGCATGTATTCTGCTTTATTGGTTGTTTGCCAAATAAAGGTGTACTCTGGTACAGGCTATGAGGGGAAAGTTAAGTAGAGAAACACTTAAGTGGAGAAACAGAACAGCTGGTACTTTTCAATGCCCCAGATAAGTGTTACTAAGGTAAGACAGAGCAGTTACCCCCCTTGTTTATTGTAGTCATAAAGTTTTTCAAGATTCCTTAAGTTAATGCACTACAAGTAATTATGAGGATTTTACGATTTACTTCTATTGTTTTCCAAGTATGTGTAGGTGTGTGTGCCTACATGCAGGTGTGTACACATGAGTGCAGGTGTCGGCAAAGGTCAGAGTCATTGGATCTTCTGAAATTGGAGCTACAGAAAATTGTGAGTCACTTGATAGGGGTGCTGGGGACTACACTCTGGTTCCTTGGAAGATCAGCAAGCTCTCTTAAACCAGTAAGAATCTCTCTAGCCACTAAAGTTCTCTTTTGGTATCTGCAGTTTAGAATGCCTAAAATGGCAAATTAACTATCTCCAATTGGATGTTGAAAGATTCTCAGCTGCACAGTTTGACTTATGAAAAATGGACATCTTCTTCTATGCTTGCATCAGACTTGGGAAAATACTAAAGGAGCTATACTTGAAAACAATAAATGTGTCAAATGCAAATTAGTACAGAAATGTGGATCTTCTTGTTTTAATTTTTATCAGGTGAAAGCTGGGTATAACATTTTTCCATGAAAGATTATATTCAAAATGATGGTTACACTGTAAGTTTCACATGTAAGTGTTCCTTTGCCTTGATATGGTTGGTTAAATTCATTAAGAAATATTATCAGGTAGGCAGCAAAAGTAAATTCCCAAATTCTTTACAATAATGGTCAAAAGCAATGATTATTCAAAAATTTCACTATCATATCTGAGATCAAAATTCATGATAAATCTAGATGACTCCTAGATATTGTCCTGGTTAGACCATTTTGTCAACTTGATACAAGTTGATATAGGGTCATATGGGAAGAGGGGACTTCAACTGAGAAAATATCTCCATAAGACTGGCTTGTAGGCAAGTCTGTGGGGACATTTACTAAATTAATGGTTGGTGTGGGAGAATCCAACTCACCATGGATAGTGTCACCTTTGGCTGATGGCGCTGAGATCTGTGAGAAAGTAAGTTGAGAAAGCCATGAGCTAGCAAGCCAATAAGCAATGCCCTTCCATTCTTTCTGCTTCAGTTCTTGCCTCCAGGTTCCTGCCTTCTTTGAGTTACTGCCTGAACTTCCTTTCATGATGGACCATTACCTGGAAGTATAACATGAACTTAAATATTTCCATTTCAAGTTGCTTTTTTCCTTTTCAAGTTGCTTTTCAAGTTGATTTTTTTATCATGTAGAAACCTAACTGGGACAATCATTAAACTGCTTTCTGACTGACTGAACAAGCTAGAGTACTGAAGTCTTAATTCTGACAATGAATGAGTAACAGTAGTGAGGGAAATAAGTTTGGTTCACATGAATTCTACGATGTACCTTCTGATGAAAACGTCAACAAATATACATGAACTTCAAATCCTTCACATTTTTAGGGTCTTTAAACTTAATCTAACCCTTTTCTGCTCCACACATTTCTACCAACATCTATTTTGACCCACTTTACCAGATTCTACATTAGTTTGTACTCTATTTGTGCTTTCAGAATTTCTCTAAAAAGAGTTGTTTTTGACTGAGGTCTATATACATGTTATACATGGAGCTCAATTCTTCTGCACCTTCAACTTTCTTATTGACTGTTTTTAGACAGTTTCTCTGTTGTAACTGTGGCTGAAACTCACTCTGTAGACCAGACTGGCCCCAAACCCATAGAGATTTGCCTCTGCCTCCCAAGTGCTGGGATTAAAGGCATGTGCCACCACCACCAGGCTCTTATTAACTCTTGAATTAAAAAAATGACTGAGCAGTAATAGTGTCTCTGAATGTGTCAAAAGCTGAAAAAGATTAAATGAAGTTGTTTACCTTTATCACTGTTGTTGTTTACCTTGGTTTTATTGTTGTTGCTGTGTTTTACTGTGCTTTGTTTGAGACAGGAGGAACACCATAGGTAGCCTGGGCTGATCTCCAGTTCTCTAACCTCCTGACACTGCTTACAGGGCACAATGTCTACAAGTAGGTGTCAGCAGACCTGTCAGTTTCCTCTGTTTGTGTTTTGTTTTTAATTGATTTTTTAGAGCTATCAATAGTCTTAACACTTCAAGCAACTGTTCTCAACTGAAAGGCTGCAATGACAAAATTTATTCACCATTAGGAAATGCCTTTCCTTGCTTTGACTAAGATGTAAGCTATATAGAAACTTTCTTTGGCATAGCAAAGCTACCTTCACTTTTCATTTTTATGAAGAGATTCTGCTGTGGTAAACCATTTTCTTCTATCTGCTACTTTGCTGTGAGTTGAAAACAGTGGAATGAATACTGATTAGACTAATGCCAACATATATTGTGTTATTTTAACATAGCTACATTGTCTTCATAAAATAAAGCCAATGCTTTACCACCTGACTCAATAATGTACCCGTCATGCTTTGGTGACTTAAAAAATCATTTTTTCAAGCAAGCAGTCCTTTCCTTGGACCTTCACTGATTGATAGACAATATAAATTCTTATTGTTGTGATAATTATCATTTCTGAAATCAACTTGGGGTAGAAAAGGCTGATTTCATCTTATAGCTTTTAGTTTATCATTAAGGGAATTCAGCACAGGAAACAAGACAGAAATTATAGCAGAGATAATGCAGAAACACTGCTTACTGACTTGTTCTCCATGACATGCCCAGCCTGCTTTTGTATACACCCCAGGACCTCTTGTTTGGCTGTGGTTAACACCCATAGGCCCTGGGTCCTCTCAGGTCAATCATTAAACAAAAAAAATCCCATAGATTTTCATATAGGCCAATCTGATGGAGACATTTTCTCAATTGAGCCTCTCTTTTCCCAGATGACCTAATTTGTGTCAATTTCTTTCTACCCATACTGCTAAGATGTCAGTGTAGACCATGGTAGATTCAGGAAATGGAGAGAAAGGTTTCAGTACTGCTCAAGTGGGAGACAAGGATAGCTTAGAAAAAAGATGGCAGCAGAGGAGATAGTGAGTAGTAGTGATAAGTACCTATCATTTACATCTGTATCTATCCATCTACCCTCATATCCAAAAGGAGTAGATTTCTTTATAATTTGGAGTCTTTTAACATTAGAGCCCAGAATGTCCTGTAACTTAATATATAGCCAAGACTTTCTTTCAACTTGTGATTCTCTTGCTTCAGGCTACCAATTGCTAGGATAATAGGCATATGCCATCAGATCCTTTTTAGACAAATTTTTCTAAGAACTGAAGCTCAGCAGGGTAGTGGAGGCACATACCTTTAATCCCAGCACTCCAGAAGCGGAGGCAGGCTGATCTCTGTGAATTCAAGACAAGCCTGGTCTACAGAGTGAATTCCAGGACAACCAGAGTTACAAGAGAGAAAAATTCATACAGTTGTGAGGGATTTCTTTAAAATAAAGAAAATTTTCTGAACTTTTATATAGTATGTGACTACATGATGACATTATTAAGGTCCTTCCAAGGTTCAGAAAGGTCTCATGCAAATAAAAGTTAAGCTTCATTAGTATAATGATACATCTGTCATATTTGCAGATGGTCTAGATGTATATGATAAGCAAATCTTCTCAATATTCAAAATTGTAGGCTATATAACTGGACCAGAAATTGTGGAATCTTTTCTCATTATTTCAATGATATCACCCTTAGACCTGAGATCAGTCTACTTGTATGGAATTTACAAATATATACAACTGAACACTCTGCAGAAAATTCAAGGTTTCAGGCAAATTAAATTATTGCTCAACATTCATTAACTTCAATATTTAGTGACATATAAACAATATACACTATTATACACTGTAGGTCTTTTCCTCTTAAAATCACATCTACATAATTAATTCCCTCAACTCCCTCTGAATTTGCATGAAAAAAGCAATTGAAAAGGAAAAGGGTGAGTGATAAAAATGGGCAAGACACCATGTAACAGGGACTCATACAGGAGGTTTATTGGGGTGGGGTGAAACAGAAAGGAAACAGAGAGAGCTAGGGATCTGCCAGGTTGTATTATAAAAGGATGTTGGGTTGTGTGGAGCATGTGCATTGGTCTAATACCTGGCAACAGAAGGTAAAATGTTTCTTAGTGATGGTGAAGCCTTTGGAGGTATGGTGGAGTGTGGGGGTTGGGCAAAGCCATTGGAGTTGGAGTAGGGTGTGGGGATTAGGTGAGTTTCAGGAACAGGGGTCTTAGAATGTGGCCAAGCTATTTTCTGGAATGTGGCCAGGCAGCTTTGGGTGATTCATAGCAGTGAGCATTGGGTGATGCCCAGACATCTTCATAGACACAGACATCCTAATATAATTTTGTGTTCTGCTATTCAAGTCTTCAGCTTTATCTCTCCAGAAGAAATTATTTTGTTAAACTGGCTCTGGACAAATTGAACTCTGTTCTCAGGAACTCTCTGAGGTCTAGCCTTCTTAGTGACCCATATGTACTCAAAGGCTATCTTCCACCACCTACCATTACTTCTAAAATGTACTTGTAATTTCTGGGCTTGTCCCTGACACTTTGGGTATCATACTTCATCACTTCAAAGGGAAATTCTCTGAGTTTGCTAAGATGACAGATAGCTAATCTAATTAACTAAGATGTGTTAATGTGGTCACTTGAGAGAATGAAGTACACTGCTAAGGATTTTAAGTGTGTCCTTTTGAAGCAAATGCTTCCACTTGTGTTACCTAACCATGTGTAGACTACTGAGAATTTTCAAAGCAAGGACTTAAAAAATTAAAGGGAAGAATTTCTTGAGTAGGAAAAAATGTCACCACTCTCAAATTTCACAAATTCAGGACCTTTACTTTTAACTCAAATGATTAGAATAGTCTTAAAGAGAGCAGATATGAATGAAATGGTTTCTGTATCTAGTGTTTGAAGAGAATCCAATAAGAGAGGAGTAGACTAATAGACCTCAGCATATTAGTGAGGCCAGTAGTATAACCACTGGGACTGATAAATCACACTGGCACTAAAAGAAGTATAAAGTTACAATATTAAACCTGCATTAAAAAACCCTTCATTCATAGCCCAAGAATGAAGGCTGACGGCAATCACTAAGAATTATATTTGGAACTTTGAAAGTTCTTAGTTTTATTCTTAGGATTTTAATGAAATAGTTGAAATAATCTAATATTATAATTATACAAGTTAAAATATTTTGACTTGCTGTACAAATATTAAATCATAATTACAGGCATGATAATGAACAAGGGGATGGAGAGATGACCCAGTGTCTAAGAACATTTCTGCTTTTTGTAGATGATTTGGGTTCAAATCCCAGCAGCCACATGATATCTCACAACCATTTATAAATGTAGTTCCTGGGGATTCTATGCTCTTTTCTTGCCTCTTATGGACCAAGCATATATAGTATACATACATTCATGTAAATAAAATATTCATACACATAAAAATACATAATGTCTTTAAAAGATAATAGACAAGTACATCATTACTCAAATCATCCTCTTACTTTTTTTTGTAATCTCTTTTGCCCACCTTCTGTATTCACAGGTCACCACTGATCTGTTTCTGTCATTATCGCTCAATACAAATTTCCTGAATTTTCAAATAAATGGTTTCATACAGTATATTCTCTCCTTTTGCTTACATCTAATTAATAAATGTGCACAAATGTGGTCACTTGAAAGAATTCAGAATGGTTAGTTTCCCTTCTTTTGTTGCTTTAGCTGCTAAATGATATTCATGTGTGTGAATGAATGATGTCCATTCATATACTGAAGAACATTTTTGATATTATAACTGAGGCTGATATAAATATTCATATTTAGATCTTTATTGGGATATATCTTTTCTGCAGAGAGTACCTAGAATGGCAGGCTCAATGTTAAGTGTAGGTATAACATTTTTTAGTTAAAGAGTCTGTCAAACCACATATAATTGATTAATTGTCAAACTCCAATAACTTATGTCTACATTTGTGAATGTAACAATATTTGGAAAAAGATTCCCTACCTGTACTATTAAGTCAAGATGGGATCTTTCTATTTTATCCAGCTAAGCCCTAAATTTAAAGACAAGTGATATGTGAGAAACAGAAGTGAAGACATAGGATCAAATAAGAAGGCTCTGTGAACATAGTGGCAGAGATTGTAGTTGTACTATCACCAGACAAGAATGCCTGGAGCCACCAGAAACTAGAAGAAACAAGACAGGATATTCTCCACTAGTCTATTGGGGTAGAGCTACAGCAATTGACATCCTGATTTGAAATGTCTGGCTTTTAAAATTATTCAGAAATTGACTTTCTCTGTTGTTTTTAAAGTGGCTAAGTTTATGAAATTTCACTATGGGACTCCTGAAAACCTAGTAGATATTCTTTTACAAAGTAGTTGTAATATATATTATCATGTAATATATTATCAACATTAATGTGTGGGAGGAATACTTACTCTGAATTTTCACCAGTATTTTGTATGCCTTGAATTATAATTGTTTTACATTTTAATTATTGTGTAGCGGCATCAGTTGTGCTTTAAATTGCTTTTTCATAATGAACAAGTATATTGAGAGCTGTTGAATATCTCATCATGGGCATACTTGATCTGCACACAATTTTTAGCAAAATACCTGTTAAGATGTTTTGTGTTGGATAGTTTTTCTCTTTATTATTGAATTATAAGAATTGCATATATATGTGTGAATATGATATATATAGCTTATATACATCTGGAAGACTCTGGTTGTATATATGTTTTCCAAATCATTTCTGTGAATCTGTGGCTCATGGTTTCATTTATTTAACAGTATATTTTTTAAGTTTTAAAGAATCAAATGCAGATGACTATGTGTTTTATATTGCATCCTTTTTATATTTCTATTTAAACACAATCTAAATGAGTATTTGCCTACAGCATTAGGTAAAAACTAAGGATGACATTTGAGAATATGAATGCTCAATTGTTCTTGTATTGCTTCTTGAAAAGAGGATGCATTCCCCCATTGAATATCGTTGACATTGTGGACAAAATCAATTTAGCATATTTGTATAGATCTCTTTAGGGACTCTAAACTCTATTCCACTTATTTACAAATCTATTTATCTTTAAGTTGATACCATACTGCCTTAATTACTGTGTATTTGTATTAGATGAAGAAACAATAATAGGTCTTTCAATTTTTTTATTCACTATCCAAATTGGACATTCTATTCTCCCTTCTTCATGTTGTCAATAAACACAAGAGTGACTAGAATTTTAACAATCATTGTGTCCAATCCATAAATAAGTATGAGGAGAAAATACATGTTAATAACACTGTTCTCCAACTTACAAAAATGGTACGTTTTATAAAATATCACCTTTGCAATGCTTTCAAGCTCTCACTGTCAAGGTTTTGCTTATTTTTCTTTTCTTAAGTTTCTTAAGTTTCTGGCCTACGAATTGTTCATGGGCTCAAGGCAATTATTATTTGAAGTTTATAGTCTCTTTGGCCCACACTAAGCTTATAGGAGGTAGCTATTTTAAGGAGAGAAAGAGAGAGAGAAAGAAAGGAAGAAAGAAAGAAAAGAAAGAAACAAAGAAAGAAAGAAAGAAAGAAAGAAAGAAAGAAAGAAAGAAAGAAAGAAAAAGAAAAAAGATTGATTGATCATAATAGTGTTTCTGTGGAAAACCCTAGGTGAAGATTGTTATGCTTGCTTGTTACATTGGGCAGCACAGAGTTCTAAAATAATTTTTATTTAGAATCTTTTGAGATGTATGTATAATTTCTAATTCTTATAGATATGGACTATTTATTGTTGTGATTTGCTCATAAATTTTTTTATTATGAGATTCATCTTCTATGTTATCTCCACAGCTACAGATAAGAATCTAAAGCAAAGAGCTTCTCTTCAGTGTTTGCAGATATGAGACTGAAGTTCAGATGACCTGACTTCCAGGGCACCTCGTTCCTCCTGAAGTATTGCTATACTATGTCCCATTTTGTTTTAAACATGCCCAAAGTGTTTATTTTCAACCTTGTTTCTAGAAACTATGTTTGTATACACAAGTTAAATAATCAAAAATCAGAATGGATTTTTACTGTTTTATAGCTTTAATTCAAGCTTAACAGTGTTGGTCTCTGGCTTTATTTCATCATCTAGTATCAGAATAGACTTTGTTGTCTACTGAACAATGAAGCATGAATCAGATTTGGAAATTCAGAGACTCAGTATATTTGAAATACTATGGAATGTAGTACTTGAATTCCATTCAGAAAGGTGTATGTAAAGGTTTATTTTTATGATGTTGCATGATGGGGTCATACTTATGCTATCCCATTGCTAGAGTACAGAGAGTAGCATTACTCTATGCTTTCATGTGTTTTTATTTACCTTGAAAGGAACACAATCAGAGTGCTAAAGTATCTCTAAAATGATATCTAACCTAATTCTCTTAGTTGTCAGAACTAGTACCTTACATCAAGCCTGTATGTGAGTATCCTATGATGTATAGAAAACTCATAGACGAATCAGAGCTATAATTCAAACATCTTCCTGAAAAATAATGTTCTTTACATCATAGTGCAAGTTTTAAATGCTCTGAAACTCATTAGTACATCATAAATGTGCACTATTTGAATATTCTTTGGGTAAATCTTGGGTAAGAACACTGGGACACATTGACTTTTTTTTTCCCTAAATATCATTGATTTTGTTTTTTTTTTTTTTTTTTTTGAATACAGAATTTAGTCAAAATGTTCAACTCCCCTCACAGAGATGAAAAGTTTCTTATTCTTTTAACTAGAAAAAGAAAGCGTGCACAGAAGAAAATCATTGGATTTTATGAGTTTGTCTAGACTCTTTTCTTCTCAGATTAATGGCATTTGACATGAGATCTGCAATTCACTGCATCATGCAGAAAACATAAAAGGACAACTTTTCAGAAAGGCATACCATGATTCAAAGGTTGTGTGTTTTTTTTAATATATCTAAAATGAAATGCATCTCTAGGCATGTGGAAAATGTTTAGAATTTGACAGCATTTAACCAGAGGCCAAAAATGTTCAGAGCCAAGGACTATACTCATATAGTGGTTCTTTCTTTAGTTCCTCTACACTATATTATCTGTCTTGCATTATGTTCATCTTTCCCAAGCTATTTATTCTATAATTCTACTCCTTGCTACTACTCAGTTGTAAAAATGGATAATGCTTCACTTGAATCCCCTTCCCATTCTTTCCATTCTCCTTCCCCCTCAGTACTTATTAAATCATAAAGAATACTGAAGGTAAAGAGTGCATATTTTCTGAAATAATACACACAGTCTTCAGATTGTTTTTATGAATAAAATGAACCAAACTATGCCACTAATTTTAGGATAGTGAGGTTGGTTCATGGTTAGCTTAACAAGAATACTTAATGTGTGAAAAGTCAACTGACAAAATTTTGATAGAATGTTGTAGTAATGTGTATCACTCCCTTTCTTCTTTGAATATACATGAATATATTTAATAGCTTCTGAATGCAATGATGACAAACATTTCATACTCACTATCCTCAATACTTGGTATAAATTGAGTAGTCAATAAGTTTTTATTTAAGAATCAATATTCAAGATGAGCATATTTGACACTATGCTGACAAAATATATAGGGTGAATAATCAGAAAAATAAATAAGTAAAAACAATCTGAATACATTATTGCAGATACAGAAATTATTGCTGGTGCAGAAAATGAACCTGATGTAATGAGAAACTGGCTACAGACAAATCATACTTCCTTAAAAATAATAGAGTGGAAGTATGGCTTCTTAACAAGTTACTGTGTTCAACACATAATGGAAAAAAGTTCTTCAATAAAGACAACTCAAAATATTATAAGAATATGATAGTGCTGCCAATTAAAATAATGTAATATTAGGTTACACTAAAAGAAGACTAGGCTCTTGAGCTTGAGTTGAACTCTAAGTTGAGTTTACGGCAGAACATATTTATTGGCTAAATTCAGTTTTACTAATGATTCAATTATCCCATGTCAGTTTGCTGAAGTCAGAACTTTCATTCGCCTGTTTGGCATCCACTCAGGAAACCAAAAAATGAATAACAATTATATTGAAATTGAAACTAGGGATTTTAGACAAATAAGCAAAAAACCTCTGAAATAAACACAGAAGAAAAGGCATCCACTAAGAAAACATATTATCCTTCATTCATAATACATAGCACACTTGAAAGCTATCATTTAAAAAATGAAAGTATGTGCCAGAAATATACATTTATGTAGTGGACATATGATGTCTGAAGTTCTAAAAATAAGATAAAAGAAAACACAACATGTTTTGAATGCAAAAGTACTTTGACAGTGTGGTTTAGGTAACGTAACATAGTATCTTAATCTACATTGCCAAGATAACACCTGGAACATTGTGCTCAACTATAAATGTTCATTGAGAAAATCCAACATCTGACAGAAAAGACACAAAAGATGGTTGAATGATTTGAATTCATATCATTTAGGTGAGGCAATTTCAAATGATTTGCATGTAGGATAAAGAAGACTCAAGTTAAACATCACATATGTGATAGTGAATCTGTACTGTCAACTTGATTTAGAATCACCATGGAAACACACCTGTAAGTGTGCTCATAAGGATTATTGGTTAAACTGGAGGATGAAGACTCACTCTGAATGTGGGAAACATCCCATGGGCTGTGACCTCAGAATAAATTTAAAAAGAAAAAAGTAAACAATACCACCTTCATCTCTGTGCTTCCTCATAGCAGACACAATGTAAGTAGCTCCTAGAAATATGACTTCCCTGGTGTGATGGACTGTACCATGAAATGGTGTTCCAAAATATGCCCTTTCTCCTTTAAATTGTATTAGCTCTTATTTTGGTACAGCAATAAGAAAAATAACAAATACCAAAATTTGGTACTGATGTGATTAACATAATCATGTTGTTCATAGTTCTTTGGGACGAGTTTGCAAGAGAAGTGTTGAAGAGTTTTAAGGCCCTGGCTAGAGAAGCCTCAGTGTGCTATGAGAACAGCTTAACAGACCATTTTTGTGGCATTTGGAGAATGTTCTAGTTTGGCTTTCTGTTGCTATGATAAAATGCCAACAAAACCCAACTTGGGAAATAAGGAGTTTATTTTGTCTTACAGCCTTCAGGTTACAATCCATTACCAAGGGAATTCAGGGCAGAATTCACAACAGGAAGCTGAGGTCGTGAGAAAATACTGCTTACTGGTGGTTCTCCATGGCTTGCTCAGCTTGTGTTCTTACACCACCCAGGCCCATCTGCCTAGGGGTGACTCTGCCCACAGTGGGCTTGGTCCTCCAACACAAATGATTAATGAAGTGAATGCCCCCTTACAGTCAATCTGATGGAGGCAACACTAAGACACTATGTCAAGTTGACGAGAGGGAGAGAGAGAGAGAGAGAGAGAGAGAGATAAAATGAGAGGGAGAGAGAGATCCTGAATCTAAAATTTACAGGAACATTGTCTTCTTCAAGTGAATAGTTTGCCAAGGAAACATTGAAGCTACTGCCCTGGTGAGTATCACCACAGAAAGAGAAATGTAAGAAATGTGCTACAAAATATGATGTAGTTAGGAGAGCCTATTCATTGATAAGGTAAACACAAACATGCAGGCCTTCTCCCAGCTATTAGAGCCACAGAGAAAAATCCTAATTTGGAAAGAATAATCCCCCAAACATCAGAATTTGTAACTCACGGGTGAGAAATGGAATATCTCAGTATTGGTAATTGTGGCAAAAGAAGTAGAATCCCAAACAGAAATCCCTGTGGCAGGAAGGACATTCATTTAAAAAAAATTCTGTAACTTCTTAATCATCAATAACCTTACTCAGGAATAGACCCTGAATACTTATCTACCAGGGAAGATGTGCTCACTAGTACAATTTGGTTGTGTGTAGTAGTAGTAATCTGCTGTGGTAGTTCAGGATGGAAGAATCTTGTAATGGTAAACTACAATCTTTGACCCTCAATTCAGTGAAAGACAGAGGAAGTTTAGAAAGAAATTTTCACTGCTTTTGCATGCTGCCTTGATATACAATGAAAGAAAGGTAGAAATCTCCATAGCCTCTTTTAGGCTATCCTAAACTTGAAGAGGATTAGCTGACAGTGAGTCAGACTAGTGTCTCAGTTCAGGGTCTGTAAACTCAATCCCTCCAGTCTTTGTTCTTTTAAGAATTCACATACTGACTACAACAACCCCACCAACGAACCACTAACCAACATCCATCTTGACTCTTGGGGCTTCACACTTGTTAAACCCTAAGTCAAAAGCTCCCATAAACCCATGCAGCACACAATACAAAAAACAAGCTCCAGTAACAACTGCACGTAATGAAATTATATCCATTTGCATCAAATATTTCAATCCAGCTCATAAACAACTACCACATATGGAGTGGGAACACAAACCTATTCCGAATGCCATTTTGCATCTTATAGAAAACAAAATAACAAAGACTTCTGCCAAGTGTTCTACTATAGACATGAAAGCATATTCATAGGTGCAAGCCCTGCCAGACCTCAGAAGAAGAAACAACAGTCATGGCCTGTATCTTACTTGACAGTGGAACCATGAGCATCTGAGCTCAGGTGTTTTTATTAATTTAGCACTCCTCATGTGTTCTACTGATACCATATGCAGATCAATAGCAATCAACTTCCTCCACATAAATCCAACAACTGCAGACAATACAAAATTCTGAGACCAAGGCAGACCCTTACCCACTAAACAGTATTTTAAACATAACTAAAAATAAACTTTTACAACAATTACCCTTTTCTGTATAAGCCAATCCAAAAAAAAATTGTTTTATCTCTACAACATAGTTAACACTACATCAGCAAAACAGGAAGAGTAATCACAAGGGTTGTTAATGCACAGGTCCAAATGAAACCAAATATCAAGCTTTTCACAATGTTTTTGGATAGCAGAAAAACATTATCATTGTCCAATTATCTGGAATTCACTCATGATCTTCTGGGCCCCTCCAAAGTGCTTGGGTCACTTCTCTGGGTCTGCTCTTTGCAGCACACACAGTTTGTCCTCCTGGTTCTGGCTGGCTCCATTCCACTGCTGTTGCTGTTTTTAGAGGTCCATCCCATGGTACTGGCATCTTTAGAATGCTGGGGTCCCTTGCTGCAAGTGGACTACACTTCCACCAATAGTGTCTCTCAGGCTCTTTTCATGGTACCACAACTCAACTTCTTTGTATGACCCCTTCAATCTGGGCCTTCAACTACTGAGGCTGCACCTCCACCAATGGCCTTTTCTGGACTCTCACAGTGCCAAGCCTCAGCTGCTCTCCATGACTCCTTCATGCCTTCAAAACCAGCACTACCTGGGTGACTTTAACAGTACCAAGTTTGGCTACTAACATGAGATACAACCTCAGCAAGTTCTGGAAGACAGCTTCTGTGTGCTGACCCTGAGGAAACACTTTCCAGATTTTAAGATAGAATCTGGTTTGCTGGGAAAATAACTGGGCACTTTGTCTGCAGTAAGGATTCCCTCATGGGTGGAGTTCTCATCACCATCACCAGTATCTGTACTACTGGGCTTGTCTTTCTTTTAGTCAGGTTTGCAGGGGAGGGAAAAAAAGTCATTTTAACTAAACAGCCTTTTGATGCTAAGTCCCAGCTTCCACAACAGCAGGGGGTCCTGAGCCCAAGTGAAGAATTTCGGGCTGAAACAGTTTGGCAGTTTGGCATTCTCTCTCACCACTGCTATGAGGAAATATATACCCTTCTTCATAGACCTCAAACACAATATCTTGAGCTTCACACACATATAAAACACCTATTAGAAAACTCTGTTTGTGAAACAGTATGCTACCACAAACAGTAGGAGGGAGTGTCTGCTCCATGATTAGGGAAAAAAACAGTTAGAGCCTTGCTATTTCATGCTCCCTGATAAATTCTTTATCTGTAAAGGTCTCCTTTCTGTGGCTCTCACCTTGGAGCTCTTTTTCCTCATTTATTTATTAATTTCATAGCTTTTTCTCTTATAGAAGCTTCTTTCTCTCTCTCGTCTTCATTCAGGAGACTACTACTCATTAGTTTTGCAAATATATAATTTCTGTTCTCTAGGAGCTGCCCTGAGCATACTTTACCAGACACTGTGAGGTCTGGAGTTTCTTTTTCTTCTTCCTTGTCTCCAAATTTGATGCAGCTAGAGTGATGTAGTACACTTTTTTACTTTCTGCCTACCACATTGGGCACCATTTTTAGAAGTTACCTGCTCTGGTGTCTCAACTAGGAAGACACAGAAGCATAGCCATATGTGTAAATACTCCCAGACCTCAGCAGAGGGAATCACCATCATGGTCAATGCCTTACTTGACAGTGGAACTCTGAGCTCAGGTGTTTTTATTGATTCAAAGCACCTCAGCAGCAGATCATAAGCAATCAAACATCCAGAAATCCAACACCTGCAGGCAATACAAAATTCCAAGACCTGGGTAGCCCCTCTCTCAACAGTGCATAAAACATCTTAAATATAACTAAAAATAAATTTCTACAACAGGTGTGAATGTTATAGAAGTAACCAACTGTTTTCTGATTGAATTGGAAGCCTATGCTACAGAAAAAATCAACAACAACAACAACAACAACAAAAAACGAATGCTTGGTGCTGTACTCCAGGTCAAAAGCTCATGGCTATGTAGGTCATATGCCTTAAAGGGGAATATACTACTGTTATTTTGCAAAGTGGTCATAATATCAAACTGTCCTCTAAATTATTTATCCCCATACATTAGTATTACTGATAACCTTGATCAAAGGTTGATTGTTTTGAATGGGGCAAGCAATTAATGGAAGCCAAATCCTGAAAATGTATGATGGTTGACTGCTAAACACTAAAGGAGATATCTATATTAATTATTCTAAGGCTCAAGGCACATTATGGAAGAGAGAGTAGAAATAATGTAAAAAGAAAATAGTGTTGTGAATTGCTATCTTATGGTCATGGCATGACTTTTGTACTCATAAACTCTCAGCAGCTATGGTTACTTGTATAGAATCAAGTCAGTCAGTATTTTAGCAGTGGTGGAGGAGGGGCTGAAAAGGCCCACGTCTAGCTGAGGAGCTATTGATAGTGGAATACTTTCTCGTTTTTTGCTGGGGGAGGAGTGGTGGTGTTATTTTTCTTTTCCAGGATGTGACTTTTTCAGAATAGGTTCCTCATTCTCAAGTAAATAGCGTCATACCCATATGTATGCAGGCAGCATTAATTGAACTCAGTGAGTTATATAAAAAATGAAGATGGTATGGAATTGCAAGTGGGGATGTGCTTGAAGTAACAAAGAGAAGGAAAGAGAAATTTGAGGGTGGAATTCATCAAGCTATATAATATACATGTATGAAATGGTCAAAGAATGGATAAAGCTAGTCTAAAAATTAAATACAAAAGAATCAGAATAATTTTATGTATCATATCAGATCAAGAGCAAGAAAAAACACAGAAGATATACATTTAAAGACTTAAAGTTGCACTTTCCATTGAACAGTGAATCATCAAAGAAGAAATTTAAAAATTTCTAGAATTAAATGAAAATTATAGCATATATTACTGAAATTCTGGGATACTGATAACACAATTTTATGAAGAAAGTTCATAGTTATGTGTACTTATAACATTAAAAATTCAGAAAAACCTCCAGAAAACCATCTATTGATATATCAGAGGTCTTTGGGGGAAAAAAAAAAAAAACAAGTCAAATCCCCAAACAATAGGTAGCATATACTAATAAAAATTGGGAAGGAAAATAACGAAAAAAATTAATAAAAGTATGACATAGAATCAATCAGCACTGTGTTAAACAAGATCTAAAAACCTATACCCAAACTAATCGAATAGAAAATAAATAAAAATTAATCATATTAAAGAGATTAAATGAGAGCTGCTACAACAAACTCTAGCTAAGTCCAGAGAATTATTAAGGAGTATATTGAAATCTTATTTTAAGAATCCTGGAAAATCTAGAAGATATAGATGAATTCACATATATATATATATACATATATATATATATATATACACATATATGTATATATATACATATATATGTAAATTAAATAAAGAAGATATAAATAACTTATCCAAACTATGCTAATAAATGAAAGCAGTTATTAAAGCTCATAGAACATAAAGCTCCCAACATAGAACAGCCAAGGATCAGATTAGTTCACTGTGGACTTCTAACATACTTTTAAGAAAATGTTAATACCATAATTTCTCAAATGATTCCACAAACTATAGAGAAAACAAATACTACAAAATTTATTCAACCAACTTGCTGTTATCCTAATACCTGAACTTGATAAGAACACACATATAAGGAAGAAAACTACAGACCAACTTTACTGATGAACATAGATATAGAATTTTTCAATAAAATACCTGCAAATTAAATATAAGGATATATTAAAAAGTTCTTACATCATCATCAAAAGGGTGGTGATATCACAGATATACAAATTTGGTTCAATATAAGCAAGCCAGTAAGTATAATGCAATACATGAATACAATTATTGACAGAAATCATATTATAAGTTCAGTAGACACAGAAAAGACCTTGGACAAAGCATACTATTTTAATATAATAAATGTCTTAAAAATGAGAGTATAAAGAACATATCTCAAAATACCAAAAGGGATATGACAAATCTATTGCCAATATTAAACTGAATGGAGAAATCCCAGAATAATTCCTCTAAAATTTATGGATTAAAACAAGGGGTCACTGTTTCTAATCTTTGTTCAATACAGTACCTAAAGTCTTAGCTAGAGCAATTAGACAGGAAAAATAAGTAAAAGTAATGCAGTTTGGAAAAGAAGTCAAATTATCTTTATTTGCATATGGCATAATTCTTTACTTAAGAGACCCTAAAAACTCAAACAAAGTTCATATCTCTAATATACAGTTTCAGTAAAATAGCAGGATCCAAAATCAAGAAGCATCAATAAATCAGTTGCCTTTTTATAAAGCAATAACAAAGTTGCCATTCACAATGACTTTTAAAAATCCTGTGGTAGCTCAGGCCTTTAATTCCAGCACTCAGGAGGAAGAGGCAGGCAAATCTGTGAGTTTAGGCCAGCCTGCTCTACAGAGTGAGTACCAGGACAGCCAGGACTTCACAGAGAAACTCTGCGTTGAAAAACAAAAAACAAAACAAAAAAAGAAAACAAACAAACAACAACAACCAAAAACAAAAAACCCAAAACAATAAACAAAAAATAAAAACATATGAATTAGGTTTACCAAAAGAGGTGAAAGACATCCTAATGGAAATTGTAAGACATTGAAGAAGGTACTAGAAACTCAAAGTCTTTCCAGACTCATGGATTGATAATTAATATTGTGAAAATGGCTATATTCAAAAAGTGATCTACTGATGATTCCATGCATCTCCTTCTGCATTTCAATGGCATTCTTCACACAATGACAAAGAAAAGCCAGTAAATGAATAGTTTTCAAAAAACACCAGTGGTAGCTAGGAGATGGTGGCTCACTCCTTTAATCCTAGCACTCCAGAGGCAGAGGTAGAGGAATCTCTGTGAGTTAGAGAGGCCAGCCTGGTTTACAGAGTGAATTCCAAGACAGCCAGAGTTTATGATAGAGAAACACTCTCCGAAAAAACCCACAAAACAACAAACAAACAATAAACAAAAAAAAAAAACATCACCAGAGATCAATAAATATTTGAAGAATGTGTTTGGAAATGCAAATTAAGGCTACTTTGAGATAACATCTCACCCAATCAAAATGGCTAAAATCAAGGAAACAGATGGCAATAAATGCTGGCAAGGATTTGAAACAAGCCTTAACCACCTGAGGGTTTATAGATTAGTAAAACCACTATTACAATTGGTATAGAGTTTCTATTATACACTTTTGTTGCTTTAATAATACACCATAATGAAAAACAATTCATGGACAATTTTATTTAACTTACAATTCCAGAGGTAAGGGGCATAATGGTATGGGAGGCATGCATTCAGGAGGCTAAAGCAGGAACCTCCCTGACAGATTATCCACACACAGCAGTCATAGTGCAAAGTGGTATTAGAGTGAGCTCTCAAAGCCCTCCTGCAATGATGCCTCCAGCAGGGCTCCACATACTAAAGGTTCCATAATTTCTTCAATGTCATCAACTGGCACCTAGTGTTCAAAGATGAACCAGTTAAGATATTTCTAATTCAAAACACTAGAGGGGTTAATCAAAAAACTAAAGCAAGAAGTACCAAGTGATCTCATTATACCACTTCAGGGTACATACTCAAAGAATTTTAAGGTACCAACTACAGAGGTACCTGTACTACCTACACATAGATGTTTATTATTTCATTGCTCACAATCACTAGGAAATGAAATTAGCCTAAATGGGAGTTTAAAAATTAATGGATAAAGTAATATGGTACATGTACTCGACACAATTTTACTCAGTTACAGAGAAAAAAAAAAGAAATTGGCCAGAGAGATAGCACAGTGGGTAAAGCACTTACATTTTTGCTTTTGCTGCTGTTCTTTTGAGACAATGTGACTATGTCACCCTGGCAGGCTTGCAACTCCCTATGTAGACCACGCTGGACTCAAACTCACACACCTCTACCTGTCTGTGCCTCCTGGGTGCTAGGATTAAAAGTGTGTTCCACTATGCCTGGCTGGGTAAATCACTTTACGATATAAGTCTGGCACCCAAAGTTTGATCCACAGAACCCATACAAAGGTGGAAGGAGAGAACCAAGTTCAAATGGTTGTCCTCTGAGCACGCCACACAAGATGTGGCATACATCTCCTACACATAATACGGTAATGATTAAATATTTCAAACAAAAACCGAATTATATTTGCAGAAAAATGATTGAAACTAGACATAGTGTCCAGTGAAATAAGTTGGACTTAGAACAAATAATGCATGTTTTCTCTCTTCTAAAGTTCCTAGACTTTAGTGTGTGTGTGTGTGTGTGTGTGTGTGTGTGTGTGTGTGTGTGTTGGTAGGTCATGAATCTAACTCTTTAAGGAAAAATTTTATTCACAGTAGAAGAAAAATACAAATACAGCTTAATTTTATAATAAAAAAAAATTGGGTCACAAGTGGCATGAGGAATCATGAGATAAAGTCTTCCCATGCAAATAAGTTTTCATCTTCTTGACCCAATTTAACATATTCTCTTGAACATTATTTTATCTGACTTGGTAAAATTAGCAATATTCATTGATTCACTTAACTTCTTGTCAAAAAGCTTCACAACTATGAAAATTATTATAACTGAATAGAGAGTAGGGGAATAGAAATGCCCACATGCTCCAATATTTTCATGAGAATACCCTAGACACTAAGAGCATGAGAACTATGTACCAAATGTATAAAATTTTCATTCTTCAGCTGAACTGTTTAAAAGATATTTTATTCTCCTGACATATTTTACTATGTGCTTATGTTTATTCTTGTGTCCTTTTCAATATTTGATTAACAGCTGAGATCACCATATTTAGGCATTTCTTGATTTCACTTATAATTACTACTGGGGAAAAAATATCTTATAAAGTAAATTTTATATAACATATTACCTTTTTCAATTGGTCTTTATAATAATGCAAGGAATATGAGCCAGGATTTCTTTAATGTATTTTTTTTCTATTCCTGCCTCAAGGTGATTATAGCACAAGAGGGGTACAGTTACTCCACTCACTCAGAACATCTGCCACCTGCCTGAAGCCATGGCTGAATTTAGGCATGGGATGCAGGAAGCCCTGCTCTTTCCACCTTGCTTTAGTTTCAAATGTTTGCCTCATGCAGGCAGCTTCTAATCCCCCACTGCAACAGACTAGATTTAATGGCACATCCAAGATCAGACTGTGGGAGATATGAGTAGCAGCTGGTCATATCCTGCTGTTTCCGTGGCAAGGTACAGACAACTGGAGAACTCATTTTGTATGTGCTCTTGGAAACAGTGTGTCTCCTGGCACATTTCCGTTCATGTGCAGATTCTGGAAGCATATATTGAATTGGTTCCCCATTTTTTGGTGATGGTAGATTTCTGGTTGCTGAATCCCCGTGTAATGGAGCACACCTGCACTATTTGAATGCAGAAGCTGTAAGGATGCAGAGAAAAATTCATGGTCAGTATTTGGTGTGAGAACACATTACTGAATTTGCAAATTCACTCAATAACTCTATAGATTTTTATAGTCTTTTGTATATGTTTGTGTGTGGTCTTTGTATGCTGAGATGAGAAATTATCACATCTCTTGATTGCTTTGCAATGTGACTCAGTGTTTAGACAGCACTGAATCAGCATTCAAGGAGACACTGTGATCTCCAGTTTTGTCTTTTAGATAAAATGTGCAATTGAAGCCCTGACTATTTTGTACTCACTAATTATCCTATGCCACTTCTTCAAGGATGTAGACATTAATTAGCTCCAATATCCTAAACTAATTTTAAATTAGGTAATTACATTGTATACTCTGCAGTTTCTGCTGAGAAACACGTTCCTCACTTCCTGTCTCTAAGTGATGGCCAGCTGTTAAATAGCCTCCAAGTTTTCCCCTGAGTCTGTTATACATCAGAAACAATACCTTTATAGGATGTTTTCAGAACATTCAAGATGAGGAAGCTGTATAAATGATATTGTTATTGCTTGTTATTGTTATCAGTGACAACTCTCTTCACAGTGTCACAACATGAGTCATTTGGAGACTTCAGTTTTGTAATATATTATCTCTGCATCTCAGGGAATAGTTCCTGACTAAACTTCTTCTCATTTCTCTAGTATTTCCCAAGTTGTTACTAAATACATATGTGTTAGATGAAAAGACTTAAACTCATCTAGATTTAAGGTTTCATCAAATGTGAGGGGACAAGAGGAAGACAAAAAGGAACCTAAAGCTTATTTTGAAGAACATTAGAAAAACTCTTCAAAATCTCCAGTAGTCTAGTTGATGAAATATTCACAAGTGATGAAAGGAAAAGGTAAGGTGGGGATTCTTCTTATGTACTCCCCATGTCTCTTCACTCAGGAAAATAAACTTACCAGATGTGTGCTATTGAATATTCTGAAAAAATTTCATCTCCCGAAGAATTCAAATGTAAAATGTTCCATTTAATGAGAGACCAAAATTTTAAGGCGCACATGGGCACTCTTTTTTTGCTGAATTTTTAAGATTATTTTACTTTATGTATATGGGTGTTTTGCCTGCATGTATGTATGTGCCTGATGTGTGTGTGTTTGAAGAGGGTGTCAGATCTCTTGAAACAGGAGTTATAGGCAGCTGTGATGTGCCATGTGGGTTCTGGGAATCTAACCCTATGTCCTTTGCAAGAGCAGCAAGTGCTCTTAAACACTGACTGATCTTTGGAGTATCTTATGACTCAACTTTCAGTGGCCACATATACATTCTAGAAATTAAAGATTTTATAAAATTGTGTATGCTTATATATAAAGCTTAAATATTCCTTATCTGAAACGCTTTGAATCAGAAGTACTTATGACTGCAGATTTTTTTTTTTTTTTACCTTTTGGAATAGTTGCATGTATATAATTAGATACTATGGGAATAGGACTCATTATAATCAGAAAATTTGTCTGTTTCAAATATTACTTACAGGTATTTCCTGGAAATGACTCATATACAATATTTTCATTATCCCGTGAGATAATATATATTTAGTAGTAAAAAGGATGAAGAGAAGAACCTTATTGACCTGCACATTCACTTAGTAAACAAAGGAACTTAAGCCAAACAAAGATGCAGGAATGAATAAATACAAATGCTCAAAACACTCATTTTCTTGTAAGTGAAGGAAGAATTTTTTTTTCAGAAAGCATTGCCTATGTATATGTGTGTGTGTATATAGTCATGATTCTTATTTTGATGACCAAATAAATGAAATAAAAGTTAAATATTTATCAGATTATCAATAATGTTTTTTTTCAGATGAGATTAGTAACACAGTAGGAATGTGAACCTTAAGTTTATTTGTCCTTTTACTCAACCAATAAATCTACAGAGTCTGTGTGTAGCTTTAGACTAACTGTTGCAAATAAAGAGGTAAGCACAAATATTACCCTCATACTCAAGACTCTGACAATCTAGCCTGAGTGACAGATACTAAGGAAACGTGTTCATGTAAAGAAATATCAACTTTCTCCACTCATAAATAAAAGTATTATGTACAAGCAAAGAAGACACATGTCCTGATCTAGATTTCTCTGTGGTAATAACACATACACTAAAATTTAGCAAGTATGTATAAGTTATTAAGACATCATGGAGTAAAGATACT
Organism: Cricetomys ansorgei; assembly: GCA_026225945.1. Lineage (NCBI taxonomy): Eukaryota > Metazoa > Chordata > Mammalia > Rodentia > Nesomyidae > Cricetomys > Cricetomys ansorgei. Next base: position 2,151,014 of record JAMJFZ010002798.1, read on the forward strand.
GCAACAAGTAGCAGGAGAGTGGGTACTGTGGTGAATAGCAGTGCATGTGGAGAAGAGCCTAGAGATTTGGCACAGAGAAAAACATGGTACATCCAACAGAAGTAAAAGATAAATCTCCAAGGTACAGAAAGTAGAGGGGAGCTTGTTAAGAAATAGGAAAAACAGAGGTGGGACAAGACCAGCTCAGACAGGTATCATATGTGAAAGATTACATTTTCTTTCTGTTTTTCTAAAAAAGAGGAAACCTTTGAAGGAGTTTAATATATCCACTTATCTTGAAGTAGGGGTTTCATTGACACACACTCAGGTTATTTCTTGAAAAAGGTATTCTGGCTTCTGCATGTAAAATAAATTTGGGAGCAGATGAGCAGAGGAAAGGCATGTATACCTCTTAAGATCTAGGTCTGTAGTAGTTTGGGTAAGAGATGCCAAAAATAGCGAAGAAAGAAAGAAGCAAAATAAGCCTCATTTTCTAGTGAGTGCTTCTTGGTCAAAAGCAGAGAAATATTTGCCCAATGTGACCACATGAGAATTGGGACGGTTCAATGATGTTCAAGTCCATCTTTGAATACTTTCATGAGCTTTATGTTTAAATATAGGATGAATTAGGGGAAGGGCTATTAAAATATGCATAATTATGGAATCCTGGGCAAAATAATATGGTCCCACCTATCACTGGCACAGCTCCAGTACTGCAAGGTAGTCCTAAAAGGTTCTTATTGAAAAGTAAGGTGGTTTTCAGGGGATGATTACACTGGATAACTGGATAACTGTCACCATTTGGAGTATAGTGGTCTGTCTTTAAAAGGTTTTGCTTGTTCTGGTAAGTGCAGATTTAGAGCAATGACTCATGCTGTATCTTCAGCCTTGATGAGGCTGAAACAGATTAAGAACCAGAATCAACCAGAGAGTCTAAGCCAAAGTAAAAGAGCCAGAGACACAATGAAGATAGAGAAGTAAAAACTCAAGTTATCTAGATGGTAACTTGATAGTACCTTCTTTCTGTAAAAGAGGGTAGCATGGATAAAGAAACAACAAACACAAACTTACCATGTTTCTGTTTTGAGAAGAGACAAGAATGCATATTCTAAATTCTGTCTCTGAAATTGGGAAGAAAAGCTGAGGAAAATGATGTATTTTTAATCTATTTTTGTGTTTCAAATGGTACATATTTAGGTATGACAGCATTTTGATAGAAAAAATGAGAGAGACAGAAAGAAGGGGAGAAGGAGAAAGAGTTAAGATACAAGAGAAAGAATAAACTTAGACTATCAGCATCACTGGGAGACACAGCTCTGTTTCCCACCTGCAGCAGGCTGATGAATTCTAGTCAGATCTTTCCATTGAGAAAAAGCTGGGAATCTTGACTTTGCTTTCATGTAACTCAGTATGAAGCAAAGTTGGAGTTCATTGAGAACATTTAAAAACTGTTTCAATATATATAAGCACAGACATTAATGGAGAGAAACATATACTTAGGAAAGAGAGAATACTTATCTAAGGCATTAGCATGGGTATCTTAGAACAGTCAACATTTAAGTACATTAATGATAGCCATTTATAATGTTTTGATGCCTTCTGAAGTTAGATTGTGCAAAGGGCTTTTAAGAAATTTTCTTTTCAGGTGAGCAAGATCATAGAGTAGATAGAATGAAGGTCCAGGGCTAGGGAGATGACTCCATGGTTAAGAGGATTAATGCTACTCTAGAGGTCTGGAGTACAGTTTTTAGTTCAGTACCCATGTTGGGCAGCTTACAACCACCTGTAACAGTAGCTGTAGGGGGGTCAGATGCAGATGCTCTGTTTTGTTTTCCATGTGCCCCTGCATGCACATGTGCACGAATCCACAGGCCGACATATACATACACATAGAATTTTAAAATAGAAAATAAACAGGAACACAGGTCCAAAGGATTCAAAAAATCCTTACTATATTTGGTGTGCTGGCTAGATTTCGTTAACTTGTACAAACTAGAGTCATATGCCTCATAATGTCACGTCAGAGTTTTCCTTTTATTTTTCTTTAACTTTTTCTCCTCTTTTTGATTTTTTTCTTTTTCTTTTTGTATTTATCACTATTATTACTATTACTATTATTATTATTATTATTATTATTATTATTATTATTATTATTATTATACAGGTCCCTTGTGTATATATTACAGCTTCCAGACTTGTATTTTTATGGAATTCTCGTGTATGGGAATGAATGGGTCTCTGTGTCTATATCTGTTTCTTGTGCCTTGGGCTATTTATTTTACTTTACTTTATTTAGAAGACTGTTGGTTTTCTTGTTTTTTGTTCGTTTGTTTGTTGTTGTTTTGTTTTGTTTTGGTTTTGGTTTTGGTTTTTCTTGTTGTTGTTGTTACTTTCTGAATTGTTTTTTCCAAACAGAGTTTCTCTGTTGTAACTCTGGCTGTCCTGGAACTCACTCTGTAGACCAGGCTGGCCTCAAAAGTATAGAGATGTGCCTGCCTTTGCCTCCCGAGTGAGTGCTGTGACACCACCTCACAGCAGAAGCTTGTTTGTTTTCTAATGAGAGACAGAAATGGGGCAAAGACAACGGGAGGGGAGAAGGGGAGTAACTTGGCAGTGTAGAGGGGGAACTGTAATCAGGATAAATTATGTGGAAAAAACCTATTTTCAATGAAAGAAAAAAAATAATAAAATAAGACTAAGAAGACACCCATACGAACCTCTGGCCTTGTGTGCACATACATGTGCATGTATACCCACCCACACATGAAAACATATGCAGAGAAATAAAATGTATTAATTTGTTTTTATCTTTTCTTTAGATAAAATATCGCATTAATAAGTATGGACACCTAAATATATTCATGACATCATCACCAAAAGCAATTTAGTGTTTGCTGTTTACTAAACATATCACTTCAAAAAGAAAAAAAAAGTAAGTCATATGGCCCGAGAGAACCACAATTGAGAAATGCCTCCATTAGACTGAACTTTAGGCATATCTGTGGGGTGCTTTGTGGATTATGTTCTTGATAGTTGGTGGCTGTGGGGAGGTCCAGACCTGGGCTATAAAGAACGCAAACCAAGAAAGTCAGGAGTAGCAAGCCAGTAAGCAGCATTCCTCCTTGGCCTCTCCTTCAGTTTCTGCCTCCAGTTTCCTACTTTGAGTTCCTGTCCTGACTTTGCTCATATCTTGGAAGTGTATACCAAATAAACCCTTTTCTTCCTAAGGTGCTTTGATCTTGGTGTTAACACAGCAAGTGTAAGCACACTAACACAATCAGTAATAAGGAAGCTAAATTATATCTTCTGAATATGACCAAAGTGCCTTGTCTCATTTGTGAGATTTTTAGAATACTTAGTTCTATAACTGGAAAAGAAACGAAGTTAAACTTAAAGACACACATGCTTAGGTTTTAAAGAATGCTATATTGCTATTTTAACATCCTTCGTTTTAACCTACATAACAAACACACTGACTCTACATGCAAGCTTCTCATGACAATTTGTTAGTTGTGCCCATATTCCTTACTGTCAGCTGGCAAGAGAGCACAGTTAGACTCTGTGGTGAGAGACTCCTTTTACTTACCAAGTCCCATAATTTTCTTTGTCTTTATATCTTACCTCAAAAGCACATTCTTTGAAAATATAGGTGAAAATAGACTCTAGATTACTCTCAAGGAAAAGAAAATAATGGGTATGACCATGGATAAGCCACAAAGCCAGTGACAGGATGCTGAGGATGCTCATTTTTGTTGTCGGCTATTTTCTCTGTGAAGCCATGTAGAGAAAGTGAAATGCAATGTGACAATGGTGAAGTTTCTTACTGCTCTATTTATACTAATGAATTGGTAAAAAAAATAAAATAAAAATGTACACTATAAGGTACTGTTATAATAAGTTATGGGATGTATTTGCACTCTTCCTGTACTACAGACGATTTTTAAACCCTCCTGTAGAATAGTGCTTTATTTTAGATCAAGGGGAGCTATTGATTATATATTTTAAAAGAAAATAACACTTTTCAAATGTACATGCAAAAATAGACATTAAAAATAAGTAAATTAGAAAAGATTATACACACAAACCCTAAACTATTAATTATATATATATATGTATATAAATGTGTATATATATACACATTTTTATACATATATATATATATATATATATATGGTGCATTCATATGTTTAGTAGATATACTGTACTATGTATAGTATATATATTGGGAGTAGAAGTAATTCACATTTTCTTCATTGTACTTGTCTGGATAGTAATAAAAATTATCACTACATGAATAATTAGAAACAAACAAAATTGTATAGATAATATAAGTTTTCTTTTAAAAATAATCCATGATATTATCCAGTTATATATAATTTTATATAGTTCATTTATAACTTGCTGGAAGCCCAGCATGTGTTCATTATAGATGTTCTATAATTGTCAAAATTATATGAATTAATGTTTAACTTTATTTCAAAATAATACCATAGCTTATCCCATATATCAGTGCAGGGAATGTAAAGAGATATGATTGTAGAAGTATATTTCCATGGAATAAGTATAAAACCAAATAATGAGCTAATAAAAACAGGCACTATGATTTTTAAGTTCTTAGCATATTCCTGACAGTACTATTAGTGCTTAATCATTAGTGCAATTCTTTGAGGAGTTCCTAGTGCCATTGTCACTAATGGATGAGGAAAAGGAGGCCTTGGAAAATCAGTTGATCAGAAACATTGACTGAGAAGTGGTGGAGTTGAGATTGGATCTAGTTCTGTGTGTCCCGGGAGGCCTTTTGCTTCACCACATAGTGACAGAAAGCTGCCCAGCTTTTCACAGACTCATTCGAAAGGTACACCTCTGTCGGCAAATAGCACCCCATTAAAAGAAACATCAAAAGAGCCAATAAAAGAAAAGGGTTCTACCTCATATTAACAAGTAAGCACCATTTATTACACGAAAGCTATTTGGACAGTTTTTCTGGCAGGAAAAATTAATATTGCAAATACTACAAAAATGATCACAAGACTTGTCTAGTTCTTTAAATAATTAGCAATAGTTAAAAAGATCTTGAAAAGACAAAGAGTAAAAATCAAGGGAACACTGAAAATGACACAATGACACATTTTTTTTTTCTGAAAAACCTGTCAACAACTGTGGACTCAGACTGAGGATATTTGCTAATTGTGCTGCTGTGGCTCCCATTACCAGGCTCAGCTTCACATTGGAGCACTAAGCTGGAAACAATATTCCTTTCACATGTAAACATAGCACAGAAACAATTCAACTCATCCCTCTCCTCTTCAGGCTTCCAAACAAATATTTATGTAGTACTTACCATGTGCTCATTTTCAGGACAGCCAAATGGGATGTCATTTCGATGCAATTCGATTGGAGTGATGACCAGGCTTAGTTGATAAAATGCAACAATAAATGAATACTTACACGGCAGGTGTTTGAAAAAGAACATGGTTTAATTACTCTAATGCAAATTCCTTCAGTTTTTAGTGTATTCTTTCTCTCAGTATCAACTAAAGAGTCAGATAAGTAAGAACAAGGATGGAAAACATATGTTTCAGCAAGAAGTGGCAAAATGTATCTTCTTGCTTTTTAATATTTTTGACTGGCACTATTTGCAAGAGTTGTTTCCTTTCTTTGTTTATTTCCAGGTTCCCTTAAAATAGTCATACCTTTTTTCCCACATTTTTTTCTTTTCGGCTTAGAACCTCAAAGGATTTAGGAAATTAGAGTCATTAGTACAATCTCTGTAGAAGGAAAAAAAATCAAAGAAAATGTCTATTACATTAAAACAGAACTCATGTAATAATTTCATGAATGACAGTTTGTATTTTAATACAGCACATAAAACCATGCAGCATTTAACCCTGAATCAATCATTCATCCTTTATTATTCACCGTTTATTATAGGAAAGGGGGAGTCAAAGTACATTTATCTTGGTTGGCTTTTCAAGGTGTCTGGTGTAAGATATAATACCAATATGCCTGAGCCTTTTAAATGTGAGTTGAAATGGATTGCCATCACCCCTTGTCATTGGGATAGTTTTCCTTAAAGTCTGAGATTGAAATATTGACAGAGGCTTATGGAAGTAGTTTTTATCTCAACGGATAGAACTGAAGAACAGACAGAAGGAAATAGCCTAAATAAGGAGATCTAGGGAAGCAGAAATTTCCCTTCTCTGAGCACATCCTGACTTTGCTCTGTGCTGCTGAGAGACTCACCCTAAGTTCCTCATTCAATCAATAGGTAAGACTCCAAGATTTAATGGCCTCTAAGAGCCATATCACTGAGGGAAAATGAAGCAACTGCTTTCTGTTCTGCTTGTATCTCTTCTAAATTCATGTTCCATATCCACAGAAACATTTCCTTTGTCTCCCAGTTGCAACTTCCTAGATAAGGAAACCATAGCTTTGAACTCTGAGTGCTAAAGAATCTTTTGAGACTGGATAGTGTTTCCCACCATGACAGAAACAAGACCTCTATCTTAAAGACACCATCTGAGGTGCTCAGTGAAATGAATCTCAAAATCATCCATCTTTGGAAAGAAAAGGGTAGACATCATCACAAGTTGAGAATTGGCCACCAGTCATTCATTCTCCCCACATAACTTGGCTCTATATGCTCGAGTGGCAACAAATTTTAATAAGGTCATCATGATTTAACCTCAGTGAAGATCTAGGGTAGGAAGCACAGGACTTAAAACTCTGGCCAAAAGTACTGCTAGCTGAACCCTGAGAATATAATTTCAGTATGAACTGGTAACTCTGGTGGACGATGGAGTGAGAGTGCAAGGCTCAGAGGATTTGAAGTATCTGGACATGACTTTATACTTTTTGGAAGGACACCTGTCTGCCACAAATTAGCTTGCACTATTAGCTGAGTCATTGCTTCTCTCTTTATTTGTAGGACCTTTGTGCTTGTATTTTATCTGTGTCTCTCTCCACAAACAGAAGAAGATTGGAACTAAGATGCTGCTAGTGGTTCACCCAGACTCACTTCCCATCCTCTAGCTGACATCATCACTGGTTACATATTGTTCACAATGTCAGTCTTCTCTGAGAAAATATACAAAGTAGAAGTCTCCTTACCAATGAGGTTATGTCCCTCTATCAGTCCAGATTGGAAGTCTACAGCCAAGGAATGACTGACCAAATAGTTCAGCAATTACTCTGGTGAAATTCATGTAGTTTGTCTTCTAATAAAGAGATGCTTTTAAAGAAGTCCTGATTCATAACTATTTGAAATAAGGGGAAAACACAACAGTATTTTGTCACCTCTCATTCTCCATTTGTTCAGAACAACACTTCTAATACTAACTGTGTGTATGGTTTCCTGTACACATCAGGAAGTCCTCTACTGGACCCTAGCTAGGTCAGTTCAATTTGAAAACTCTTTATCTGCAGAAACTGAAAGATTTCATAGTCTAAGGGCACAGTCCTATCAGATTGTTTTCCATATCAGATGTCAATTACATGTTTCTGGAAAATTGGCTATGAACTGGAGTGTTGTGGAAGTTTCTTTTTAGTTATGCGTGAAATAATTGTTTTGTGCACAATTGGACTAGGGGCTACCTAAGCCTTGGCATTTTGTATTGTCTGCAAGTGTTGAATTTATGTGGGTGATGCTTAATTGCACATGATCTACACATGCTATCAGTAGAATGCCTAAGGAGTTCTGAATCAATAAAAACACCTGAGCTCAGATATTTGGGTTCCACTGTTCAGTATGGCACTAGCTATGATGATGGTTCCCTCTGCTGAGGTCTGGAAGGGCTTCCACTTATGAAAGCACCTCTGTGTTGTCCATGATGAGACACCACAGCAGCCTAACAATGACAAGTGGTATACCAAAGTGGGGCTCTGACATCACACCAGCTACGTCCAACCTGGAGACAAAGAAGAACAAGAAAGAAACTCCAGATCTCACAGAGTCTGGTAAAATATGCTCAGAGCAGTTACTAGAGGACAGAAATTAAGGTATAATAAAAGGAAAACTCTGTAAGAGAGAACAGTAAATGAAAAAGAAGCTCTGGAGTGACAGCCATGTTTTGGACAAATGTTTGGGATAAATTTTCATGGTGAAAAAAAAGATTTCATCTGTGAGCACAGAAGAAGTAAGGTTTCAACTGCTGTTCCAGATCATGTTGCCAAAGTTCTCTCCTGCTGCTGGTGGCAGCCAGGGTATGGGAAATAGAAACCAGAGCACACTGTTCTATAAGCTGAGTTTGTTGATCGCTTTTTGTGCGTGTGAAGCCCAACTGGGTCTTCCGTTTGAGGTCTATGAAGAATGTGGTGTTTACCAGTAGTGGTGGAGAAAAAGAACACCAAACTGACATAATGTTTCATGTGGAGATTCTATCCTCGAGCCCAGGACCCCCTGCTGTTGTGGAAGCCTCAGCTTAGAGCCAAAAATCAACTTAGTTGAACTGAACAGCTTTGTTTTTTTTTCTGCATACCTTACTACGAGTGGTCCAGGCAATAATGATGATAATGAGAACTCCACTCATGAGGAAACTCTTTCTGCAGACAAGATGACCTGTTATTTTTCTTGCAAACCAGACTGTATCTTAAAATCTGGAGAATATTTCCTTAGGGATAGTACACAGAAGCTGTCTTCCAGAACTGATGAGATTGTATCTCGTGCTAGCAGGAGATCTTGGTGCTGTAAGTGTCATCCAGGAGGTGCTGGATTTGAAGGCATGAAGGGATCATGGAGAACAGTTGAGGCTTTGCATTGTAAGAGGACAAGAGAGGTCATTGGTGAAAGTGCAGCCTTAGTGGCACTTGAAGGGCAAGATTGAAGGGGTCAGGAAGAGAAGTTGAGTCTTGGCACCATGAAGAAAGCCCAGTAGGACTGTTGGTGAAAGTGCAGCCCAGTTGCAGCAAGGGATTCCAGCAGTTTTGGAGATGCCAGTACCATGGGATGACCAGGAAGAACAGCAGCAGCAGTGTAGAGGAGTTAGCCAGAACCTGGAGGACAAACTGTATGTGCTACAGAGGACAACGCCAGAGAAGTGATCCAAGCCCTTTGGAGGAGCCTAGATGATCGTGAGTGAATTCCAGATAATTAGATATTGACGGTGTTTGTCTGCTGTCCAAAGACACTATGAAAAGCTTGATAGATGTTAATGGTTAACATCTGAGGAGAAGGTACAGGACAAAGAGCCCCAACTTCCATAATATATTCTGATGCACTACTTTCTAAAGATCTCCACATGGTCAGTTTTCTGAACACTCCTCTACCAAGGTTCTATTGAAATTTTGTGCATCTTCAAGTGCAGACATGCCTGACCAATTACATAATTGGTGGCTGATGATCAATTCATTCATTCTTCAACACTCTTCCCTCTTTAAGATCAATTCATACAGCTGACAACTTAGACCTATTGGCTTTTTAGTCATATTGTTGATTTCCCTGCTAACCAGCCAGCAACCTGGGGACTATTCAAGGACTGTTCAAAAGATATTCCTACCATTCAGAAGATTCAAAAAGATTTGAGAGTTCTGAATCAGACATTCTTATAACCCAAGAAATTACAAAGACAATAGGAAGCTTGGGGTCAGGAAAAGGAGATCACAAACCACACTAGATTTTACTGTATGCTTTTCAACAAGCATTTTAATAGTTTTATATTAGGAAACACATGATGAAGACTAATAATTTTCTTACATATACATTATAAACGTTGATATATTTTCTTACACTATCAGACCAGTGTTTTCTGATTTTTGTAGTGTATATTCTCCAACTGTTGTTGGCATCATGCTAACAAGCTAATGTCTCTAAAAAAAAAGGGTTGGAAAAAAATCTACACAATCTTCTCTAACAAAACTGCTCTAGGAATCTGGTTAATTCGTACTCTATAAGTCCTTGGGAGATCAAAATCTAGGTAGCATACAAGTGAAAATATATATTTTTTTTCTTAGCAACTTCCCTACCATAACCTGATTCTCTCCCTTTGATTCCTCCTTGAAATTAATCCATCAATAAAGTATTTAGACAAGAACCTTAGTCATAAACTCTACTTCTAACAACCTTTATCTGAGATATTTGCTGGGAGAATCAATTGCTCTTATTATTGGCTGTCTTGCCCATAGAAAGGCCATGATTCATTAATCATATCTATAGAACTTTGTACATCAAGTCTTCTACTTTCCACTCTAATCATGCCTCTTATTAAAATGATTGTGCTTCGCCCTTGTTTTTCATAGAGAAGCAAAATAACTTGGCTTCTACTATTTCAGAATCCCAGAATCTTTGCAAAAAGACTCAGTTCTTTTACAGTATCACTTACCAAAAAGAGATTGCTCTTCTTCCAAGAGTGATGGTGCTTGTTTCATCAACATTCCTTGTCACCTTTTTAAAAGCCTGTCTCCTAGGCTATGGATGCTGGTATATTTTTATTGCCATACATAATGTATTTACCCCAGCAGGCCCCTTTACAAAGTATTCTGAGCCCATCAATCATTGAATTTTCTGGCATGTGATGGTTAATCCTGGTTGTCAAATTGACTGGATCTGTTGGTAACATCAGACAAGCTATTGGCCATATTACTGAGAGATTTTCTTGATCAGTTTAATTAACGGAGAAAGAGCCACTCTAAATGTGGTGGCTGTCAAGATAAAAGTTAAGTTTGAGCCAAATACCAGCATAAAGATGGGAGGCATGTATGAAGGTCCATCATAGCCAAGGTTCTATGAGCAATTGATAACTGCTGGGAGAAAGAGGGAGAGGGAGAGGGAGAGAGAGAGAGAGAGGGAGAGGGAGAGAGAGAGAGAGAGAGAGAGAGAGAGAGAGAGAGAGAGAGAGAGAGAATTTGTTCTGAGAATGTTGCCTCTTGTAAGTAATCACACTCCAGTAGAAGGTCACATGTCCAACATGATCAGCAAAATTTGGATTCAGTGGCTGAAAAACACAAAACTAAAGGATGGCACAAAACAAAGTAGATCTGGGAGGGGAGTGAGTGAATATGCTCAAGACACATTGCGCAAAATCTTCAAATAATTAAAATAATGCCTCTTATTTCTGATTTGTTTTTTAAGAAAAGGAAGTATGAGAAAAGCCTTTGCTTCTTGCCTGCTGGCCTTCATGTTTTGCTGGTAAATTCATTTGCCCTATTGACGTTTTGCTGCTGCTGTTGCTTCCACTGCTGCAACTGTTGCCAATGTTCTTTGTTGACCTTAGAATGTAGTTTATTCAGCTTCTCAGTGTGGACAGAAGACCAATGACTGTCCAGAAATCCTCCAGCCTTTCAATGTCAAACTGGGAATGCCAAGGAATCAAGCCCTAAGATTGAAAAGCCATTAGGTTCTTAGCTTCTCCCCTGTGTAAGAAGCCATTGTTGGACCACCTAAACAAGTGATCTCAACCTTCCTAATGCTGTGACACTTTAATATAGTTCTTCATGTTGTGGTGATTCCCCCAACCATAAAATTATTTGCTTTGCTATTTCATAATTATAATTCTGCTACTGTTATGATGGTACTGTAAATATCTGATATGAAGATGTTTTTATGTGACCTCTGTGAAAGGGTCATCAAACCTCAAAGGGGTCGAGACCCACAGGTTGAGAACCACTGATCTAGCTTGTATTACATAAGCAAATCTAACAAATGCTCTTTTAATATATATTCATTTTATTGATTCTGTTACTCTAGAGAGCCCCGAGGATACAGGACATCACTCTACCCAAATGTCCAAGTGCCATATTATTAACATATCAACAATATCACACAGGGGCATTGTCAGAGTATTTACATGTACATTGCAAGAGGGTGTGTCCATGTTAATAGATTTTCAGTTATTCAACTTAATGTTTTCTATCCCTTCCCACCACTTTATATAACAACCTCAGGATCTACTTCCATACATGCTGACTCAATTTCTGCTAAAACACAGTGGTTTTCTTACAGTCTCTGACCTAGTCTTTTATCACTTTTACAATATTTAACACTTCTCCCTTCAGGATATGTGACATGTGACTACGAGTACTGGTTTGTCAATAAGGAATGCAGCTGAGGATAGAGCATGAAGACACATAGATTGTCTTGCTAAAATAGCCTCTGAATTATCAAGTATTTTGTGAGTACTAGATTTCAACAGGTCACTTCAGTAAGCCAAGAGGTTAAGGAGAATCAGAGAATTCAAGATTTTTAAAGTGTTTTATTTAAATATAATTTACATGCTTCATAATTCATCTGCTTACGGTATATAATTTGATGTTGTTAATATAGTCATACATATGTGCAGTTGTCATATAGTTTATTTCACAATGTCTTGGATGATAACCCATTACCACTTCACCAGTCTATTTCACAATATATCTTGATGAAAAATAAACCACACACATACCCTTTAGTTAACACTTCTCTCTATGACTATGGACAGGGACTTCTTAACATGTAGTCATTTGTGTCTTACTTTTTCCATTTAGCATGATGCTGTCAAGGTTAAGGCATATTAATTGAAATCATAGGTATAAACAAGATGTCCCTATTGCACATCTTAAGCCTCCTCTATTTTCAGATAAAGTCTCTACCTTGAAGTATGCTTCTCAGAAATGCAAATATTACCGTTTCCTGGACTTCTACTGCCTTTATTATGAAGTCTTGAGCTTGATCCCTTGGTTCAGAAAATGCCAGACTTTTTAAATGCTTCCAAGCTCATCTGACTTTCACATTTCACCTAAACTGATTAATCACCATCAGCCTTTCATTATTTCTCCAATGCATCTATCATCCTCAGCAACAGCCATCCACTGGCCATTGTCCTTATCAGTACTTATCATTAGCACTTGTCCTGAACCTCTCAAACTCCTGAGATATATCCACTGCCATGGTACTCCCTTTTGTCTTGCTGACTTTCAATACATCAATGAGGAGGATTAAACAAGGGCTAGGAAGAGGCAGTTAAAAAGGAGACTATAGGGAGGGACAGCTGAGACTAAGAATCATATGGAAACCTATTACAGTAGAAGCCTCTTAAAATATATACATATATAAAAGAAATCTAAATGGAAACACCAAATAACAGGAGAGACAAAGCCCCAAGTAAATATCTCTCACCACCAAATGAAACATCAAGTGCCAGGAATGAGTTACATTTAATTGAGTTGTTGCAAAGGGGTGCCATGGAAACCCCTCAAACAACCCAGGCTGTTGACAAGTGTATTGGTTGCTCTCCACAGAGTTCTGGGTAAAGCCCTATTACTGAACATAACACCTACATAACTTGTTGAACATGGTTAAGTGGGGGTGGTTCTTACCTAGACTGTTCACCCCTACTGACTAGTGTTCAAGATACTAGAAGGCATTCTGAACATGAACAAAGGAAAGATAAATGCCAACTCAGCTATAAACCTGATCTATGAAAGTGAGCTGCCTGTAAGATGTACTGGTGCAAAATGGCACAAAAGTTGTGGGAGTAACTAACTGCTGATTGGATTTAAGTCCCACTTCAGGGAAAGGAATACATGCCTGACAACACCCAGGTGGCCAAGAACCTAAGATTAGATAGGCCAGGGACCTAGGGAAAAACCAAATACTATTGTTCTTCCAAAGGAACATATCAATAAACTGACTCCTAATGACAGCTTTCTATACTCATAGATCAGAATCTTTCTCAACCATTGTCAGAGAAACTTCCTTCTGCAGTAAATGGAAACAAAGAGACTCACAACTCGACAATGTGCCAAGAGTTAAAGAGCTTGGAACAGTCCTACATAGTATGTTTCCATCAAGTTCCTTCCCTCAGAGCTCAAGGAACTTTGCAGAAGAGGAGGCATAAAGAGTATAAAAGCCAGTGGGATGGAGGAAATCAAGGAACAAGGCCTTCTAGACACAACATAACTGTTGTACAAATGAACTTACAGAGACTGGTAGCTTGCACAGGTTTAAGTGAGATGGGGTTCCAGCACTGAGTGTGGAAATGGACTCAAGCTCCATCCCTAACCCAGGAGCTATCGCTAATTGATAACCATTCTCAAAGGAAAAATTAGTTTAGATTTTTTTCCAACAGAGTCTCACTGGGTATACAGATAACACTTAAGGGCAAGTCCCAGTCCCCACAGTAAAGCCAACACAAAGTGACATCAATGCTAATTTTGGAAGGTTTTGTTTTATGAGCTTTTCTTTGCCTCATAATGTTTTAGTACAGGCATTTTGTTTACTTGTTATTTTTGTTTTGTTTATTGTTTGTCTTTATATCTCTTTTGCTTATATGGTATGATTTCTGATTTTGTATTTTTCTGGTATTTCTGTGTATGTGTGATTGTGTGTCTCTGTGTCTGTATGTGTTTCTTGTGTTTTTCTTTGGCTCTTCTTGTTTGTTTATTTTGTCTTATCTTGTTTTATTTGCTTGCTTGTTTTTTATTTATTTGTCTGTTTGTTTCCTAATGAGAGAAAATTAGAGTGTGGATTTGGGTGGCTGGGGAGGAGCAGTAGACCTCAGAAGAATTTGGGGAAGGGAAACCATGATCTCAATACATTGTATTTAAAATCTATTTTCAATAAAAATTACAATTACTAGAAAGTTATGAAAACCAAAGATTATTCATATTCCACTCACTACGGGTAAGTCTTTTCTTTCCCAACCAGTAGTTGAATGATGCAGCTCCAAGACCTCATTTTATTTGGTTAGTTGCTTAGTTTTACCATTGTGGGAGAAGTTGGCATGCAATGGCAAGCATGTGGCCATCACAGGACAAGTTTATGGGGTCATTTCTCTCCTACCTTTGCATGGTTATAACGGATAGAAAAAGGTCATGAGTCTTCCATTATCTGGCAGCAAGCACCATTTCTCACCGAGCCATGTGATCAACCCTCAAAATCTCATGGTAAAGTCCACTACTTCAGAGCTTGCCTGGCTATGATTATCCTAGGTCCATTTTTTTTGAAACACACTCTGAAATGGAAATTTGTTTGTAGAAATTTTACTGAGGAATCTTCTGAAACAAGCTCTGAAACAACACTTGTGAAGGAGCAAAAGATCCAGATTTGAGCAGAGAAAAAGGACTATCCACAGAACAAGAGTATTGCAAAGCCCTTGTGATTGCAAAGGAAGATCAGAAGCTGAGACTTGAACACTTGTAAAGTGACTTATCACTGGTTAGAGTTTGACCCTAGGTAGGCATATAACCTTAGCCATGGCAGCTGCTTTCAATGGAATGGAAATCCCAGGAATAGATTGATATTGCTTGAACCAAATTCCCAAACACTAGAAAAAACAATGTTCTACTCCATAACGGATGATTCTAAAACTAAGCCCCGGTGCCTGTGGGATATCTTGGGCCTATTGGATGTCCTGGTGTTTTCAGGATATCTGGTGTTTGTTCAGTGTTCATGTGCCTGGGCAATATCCCAGTGCCTGCAGGTTTGGGCAGTGGAGCCCAGATTCAGGTTAAACTTCACTGTTCTTTGTCTCAGGCCAGTATGGGTCATGTGAATATCCATCATCAGAACAGGCTGCTGCTGCAGGAACTATAGTAATAGCCTATGATCCTGCCACACTATCTTGACTTAATGGTCTTTTATTTGTTTGGGGGATTTTGTTTTTGTTTTTGTTTTATAGGGTTTGTTTTAAGGACACAGGGGTTAAAGGTGGAACTGGGAGGAAAAGGAAGAGGGTTCACATATTGTGTGAAACTCAAATTACTAATAAAGGTATCATTTTAAAAAATCAACTGGAGTCATGCACCCAGAGCTTCATTTGAAGTTTTTTTCCCCCAAATTCAACTTCCTGTTGGTTTTAGTTTTATACTCTAAAATACTTAAGTTCAGTGGTTTAAATGAGTCTTCAAAGACTCATGAACATATATGGGAGTGAGTGTGTATGTGTGTTCCATTTCCTTTTATTCCTGCTTTTTGAAAGTTTTAGTTTTGTTTTTTATGTTATTTTTTAAATTTTTCATCCTGTATATGTGTGTATAGGAGATTCTATGCACATGAGTACACATTGCTGTGGAGTTCAGAAGAAGACATTAGATCCCCTGGATCTAGAGTTACAGTCCATTGTGAGCAGCAGGATATGGGTGGTAATTTAAAAAAAGAAACCCCTCAGGTTCTCTGTTAGAGCAGTATTCTTAACTCCTGAGGTATCTCTCCAGTACTAAAGATATATTTTACATCCACAGTTGAACAGTATAATCACTGGCTTCTACATAGCATAAGAGAAAAGTACTCTCTCTTCTCTTCTAACTGTATTTTTTAACAAAAGTATATTTCATTGACATTTAATTGTTTTGAAGGAATTGTGTCCCTCTCAAATTTGTATGGCACACTCCTAAAATCAATATGGTTGTATTTGGAGAAAGAGCTTCTAAGGAAGTATTTAAGTGATGTCATGATTTGATAGGACATGAGACTTATAAAAAGGAAGAGGAGGTGCATCTCAGTGAATGCAAGGGACATGTGAGGACACTGTGCCCATTCATAACAAGAATGAGACCCTTCAGCAGAAATCAAAATGCATCAAACCTTCAGTTCACACATCCAACCTCTAGAATTTGTGAGGCAGTTAATTTGCTCTGCTCATGATCCCCAGGCTGGAGCATTTGGTGACTGTAGGCTGAGCTCACCAGTCTAATGCATTAATTTTTTGACTATTTTGTTTCTGTAACTTCACTGTTGTATTTGTCTAAAAATATGCATTCTTATTAACTAGATCTTTTAAATTCATGTCCACAAACTTCAAGTACGTACTTAATGATGCCTGGCAATCATAATAAACTTCTCAACTTATTTAATTGTTTCACTCTCTTAGATAAATATTTTAAATTGTTTTTACTCCTCATACTCTCAACACTCCAATACCCATCCTTATGAGGGTTGATAAATTTGTTTCTTCTCCAGTTAGAAATGAAGAAACCTGGAAAAAAATTATAGATCACATCAAAATGATCCTTCTACCAGCAACTGTAAATAGTGTTCGCTATCTTAAATACTACCACAAATGAGAACTCCATTTTGCCATCTAAAGCACTTACTCCTCCTAAAGACCATTTTCTAAGCCCTCCTCTGTGCTGGAGGTGTCCTCCCTCTACTACACCATTAATTGCTTTCTCTCTCCTGGATCAATCCATTTGCATATAAGCACATTATTATTTCTCCCTTATCAAAACACAACAAAAAAAAAAAAAGCCTCTTAAGTCCCCGTCTCCTCTACCAATTAATTATTTTCCTTTTATTTTCTATCTCTTTGAGAAAATTCTATGAAGAATTCTTTATACACTGCTCTTTCCAATTTCTCTCCTCCCATTCTCTTAAATACACTATATTTCAGATTTTTACTTCCTGTGGCTGCACTGGAATAGCTCTTCCCAATGTCATCAATGAGTGACCTCTCTGTCATTAATTTCAGTGGACAATTTGCAGTCTTCAATTTCCTTGATGCAATGCACTCATTTTCAAACTGGGGAGATTTTACCTTAGCAGGACGACAGTCAGCAATGTCGGGAAATACTTAATTGTAACAACTTATAGGGAGGGGGAAGAGCAAACTGCTGTCTACAAAGGAGATTCTGGGGAAGCTGATAAACCTATTATAATACACATGAGACCCTCAACACTGATAAGGATTGTCTAAGCCAAAATTACAATAATTCTAAGGCTGAGAGAGCCGTAACCAGATCATCAGAGACAGTAGATTTCTTCTCTTGAATTCAAAGATACTACACTTTTGCCAATCTTTCTCCTACCTTGCTTTATATATTAATCATTTCTCTTCTTGGCTTTTTCAGATTGGGGTACACTATAGCTTGGTTTCCTTTTTGTTTCCTATCAAGACCTGCTACTGAGGTAATCACTTCTGTTCTGTTGTATATGACTATTCTGTAAACTTTCAAAGCTACACTGTCATCAATCATTTATGTGGAATTCTGGACTGATTTTGTTACAATTACATACTTAAATCTCCACTTGATATTTTGTATCTAATCAGCATTTCTGAATCTAATATGTCCAAATTAAAGTTTCTTGCCACATCTGTTTTAGAATGTCTCACTATGTAGACCTAGCTGGCCCGGAACTCACTGAGCAGACCTGTGACAGTCCTCTTTCCTCTGCCTCATGAGTGCTAGAATTATATACATGAGCCACAATACCTGGTTTCTCACCCTTCTTCTCTAAATTGCCTTTCCCAAAGCCTTTTCTAAATGGCAGAAACTCCATTATTCCAACGACATAGGCCTCACACCACATGGTTGTAGTGGCTCTCTGTCATAGAATCTATGGGGAGTTGGTAGAAACTTTAAGACATGGGGCTTAGTGGTATATCATCCAGTCACTGGATAGCATGCTTTAAAAAGGACAATGAGAGTCTTGTCTCTTTCTCTTTTTCACTTTCACATTGGGCCATGAGGTGCATGTTCTTCTCTACCACATACTCACAGCCATGATGTGCTTTCTAGCCAAATGCCCAGAGAAAAGGGGATGATCTCTCATAAAGTGGAACCTTCAGAATTATAAGACAAAAGAAATTCTTTTTATAAGCTGAGTAGCTCAAGTATTAGTTATACCATAATGGAACACACTACCATATCAACCTGTCCATACTTGGAACCAATATCCTTACCCCATGTATCACATACTGAATTCTATTTGCTTTTGCTTAGTATAATTATCACCTTATACTATCATTTATAACTTATATATTCTTTTCTATTGTTTTCACCCCACGGAGCTAGTGTTATTGCTTGCTCTGCTCGCTAATATATTTCATGTGTCTCAAAGAAAGCCTAACCTGACTTGTTGAACTAATGATTTTTGATTAAAATGATATTTCAAGCTGGTTTCCTCCACTAGATTTCAATAAGTTAATTTGAGTGGCAGTGGGTTAATTTCTTATGGAGGTTTTTTTTCTTTGCCCTTCATTAGGTTTCTTATGAACAGTTTAAGAAGTCTGTATTTAAAGCAAAAATTCAGCTCTTCCTTATACTTGATGACATCAATCATTGCCTCTGCTGCTCTTGGGTTTGTTTGCATTCTTTCTTCTCAACCTACTCCCAGTAGTTTTAAAGGTAAAGGGACCTCAAACTTTTTAAACATGTATTTCTTTTGGAGTTTATTATATGGAATACAGCAATCAGGGTCACATAGCTGCTTCCTAAATCTTGAAGCAGCACTTTAACTCTGTTCCTGCTATACAATTCTTACTTCATCCCTTACCTCACTTGTTTTGGAAAGGAAGAAACTAGCTTCCTGAACCAAATTTTTTTTTGTTTGTTTTTCTGTATTTTTTCCTTTGAACTAGAATGTAGAAAATGTTTACCTGTTCTCGTATATCAAGAAAGAACTCATAGACATTGTGATTATTAATCTTGGTGATTAGGTTAGTTGAATCTGGAATCAATTGGGAAACATGCTTTGGACATCTCTGTGATGGTATTCCTAGGAAGGATGAACTGAGTGGGAAAGTCTCTCATAAAGATAGAAAGCTGTCTGAGGAGAAGGCATGCTTCTTGATTGATCACCTTCACCCTTAGTGGACCATATATCCACACTGTAGCTGCCGCCTCTGCCAGCCTTTGCTTCTGCCAGAACCGAGATTAGGCATTCCAATGTTGACTGAAGACTAGTGGCTTCACAGGAATCCTTGAATCTTTAGTAGAGATTGGAACTGCTGAGGCATCTAGCTTCATGGACTGAGCACCTGCTGACAGCCACTGTTGGACTACTCAGTGCATATCATGCAATCCAATCTAATAAATTGCATGGTAATATATACTTATTCTATCAGTTCTATTTCTCTAGAGTAATTTAAATCACATACATGCATAAAAAGGTAATAATGAATTCCAGTGCTTTATGTAATCGATACATGCTAAAAAAAGAAAAAGGAGAAAGAAAGAAAGAAAGAAAGAAAGAAAGAAAGAAAGAAAGAAAGAAAGAAAGAAAGAAAGACAGAAAGAAAGAATTAATAAGAAACAGAAACAGGAATGTGCTACCATGCCTGGCAGAATAAAGCATTTTGAACATACACACACACACACACACACACACACAAGAAAATCTTGAAAAGCATTTGTTTGGTAATTCAAGGTACAAAGTGGCTCCTGTAGATGGTGTCATTTGAATCATGGGATAGGGCAGATAAAACCATTTGTTTCCCTGAGTCCTGTCTTTCTTATGAATAGCTATTTTGCATTACATACTAAAGATAATTCATTCACTTACTTAGTAGATTCATGCATTTTATTTTCAATTTCACTTTGCAGATATTTTCTATAAAGGCTAACTCCTTTCCCTGCTTTGGGGGCTTTTATATTCAAAAGATTTAAATAAAAAGTCAGCAGCCTATAATACATCTTAAATGATCCCACATAGTCATATTTTTTTCACTAAGGATAAGCCAAGTAGATCTGGAAACTCAAGAATTAAAACTCAAAGTGACGTTTCGAGGTCCTACATTGGACCTATGAGAAAGCCCAGCTGGGACTAGGCATCCTAAACCACAAGACTGGAAATGGAATAACAGAATACATAGATCTCTGAGCAAAGGATGTTTGTATTTTCTGCCATCCTGTGCTTGGAAGCTGTCTCTCTCCCAACAATTTGATTATGCTTGCTTTTGCACCTGCATTTCTTTGTGTAGGGAAATTATTAAAATCAAATGCATTCTGGTGATGTAGATTTTTATTATGGTAAGCTGTGAATTGTACTGATTTATGATATGCTATAAGATTTTTATGTATGGTTGGAAAGCACGATAGAGTTTGTGTCCTACATTTCTTTTTAACTCTCTTGCTGTGCATGGAAGCCATATGTAAACATTATGTATTGGCAATGTTTTAAGATCTACAACTTGCCAGGGCTAGGCCAGTGTCAGTTTATTATAGTCACTATTCTTGTCTAGCACACTGGTGATTTTACTGATTCCAGCCAACTTCTATTCTATCTCTTGTCTTCAAATTGAGTGCATATTACTTAGGTTTACAATTAGCACTAAAAAACAAGCTTATTCATATACATGTGCTGTTTTTCTGCTAGTAATTAAGAATTTAGCTCAGTTTTCAGTCTCTGAGGTATGTGGGTGGGAAAGGCAATAGCAAAATAGTCAAGGGAACTGGAGTATCACTGAGACTTGGTGACACATTGGATGTGGGTGGTAGTCACTTGTAGAAAACCATATAGGCAGTGCCTCCTGAGTCACTAAGCTAACTATCAAGATGCATCATGTTTACAAACAAATAATAGGATAATGGCAAACTTGCAAATTATTTTTCCCACTGCCATATAAAGAGGGTAGAACTAATTTTAATTGTTCCATTCCTGGCTCCTCAGTGAATATTTGATGGTCACTTTTCAGGCATTTTGTTAAAATTCTACTTGCATAACTATATAAACTGGATTTGATTGAGAGGATTTTTGAATATTTAAAACTGAAATTGAATTTACATAATATTTAAAGCATGTTTCCCATCTACTCAGACGGAAAAGTGAGGCCCAGGGACTTGAAGAACTTGACTGGTGCACAAGTCAATTTAGAGATAGACTAAGATCTAGTGGTCCCAAGACACCCATAGTGTGGTTTCCTCTATGCCACTTTTCCTACCCCAGGAATTATTGACAATTGTGTCTAGATTTTAGAAACTATAAATGTGTCAGTAGCTAGACTTGAAAGGATCTTTAAGCTATGGTACTTAGTAACTTACAAAAATCATTTCAAGATATCACTACAACATTATAAAATTGATTAAAATCTTGAGTGGGATCTGCTACCATTTTCCAAACACTGAGGAACCACTGCTTATACTAAATAGTGATCATAGATCATTTATTCCATTGCTAATATCTATCATATTACCTTAAGAGAGTAAAAGGTCATTCAGATAATGGTCCTTGGATAATAAGGTTTTTGTTTCTTGTTTCCTTAGCAGTCTCCATAAAAGTTTACCATATACCTAGTAAAACAACTTCCATAAGATCTTTCACAGGTGAAATCAACTGACCTCACTAACTTGAAGGCTCCGTCAGGGGGTTAAGGAATATCAAGTGCAAAGAACTCCACACTGTTGTAACTACATTGTGCAGAGAGTTGATTTCTTTCTCACCAATTAGAACAGTAGCTCCGATTTCCGGCAATGTATTCTTCATATTTGCCTTCTACACTGCAATTAATGCTTGCAAGAAAACGAGGAGAGGAAAACACAAATAGCAGCAAATCACATTTAATCAGCTTCCAATTTTTGTTTGTCTTCAAATGCTTTGTCCCTCCCATTCCTTACGGCTTCCAGGACTGCATTTAGAAAAATAAAATGCTCGCAGTCACATCGTTTTATGGTTCTTTGATTGATTGACAGGCTGTACAGCAGCACATTGTTGCACTCTACCATTTGCACAGTGGGTGGTACTGCACAATAGTGATGAGAAACCATAATGACACTGCATCAAAAGTCACTAAAATATAAATATGACATGAACTTCTTCATTTCATGAAGCCCTATCCCTTTATCTATTTACTTACATCACTGCTGTATAGAACGGTAATGGAAAGCATTAACCCTGTACTTTCTGGGTCTACTTGAATAGGATTTGAATCTAAATACTGTTTGGAGACACACTGTTTAATATAGGTGTGTTGCAGCCCTTCAAGCATGGTCACTCTATATATTTATGCAATCTCCTTTCTAAGCATTTCTTATCAAAAGGGATTTAAGGAAGATGGAAATTATTCAATGTAGTTATGAATTGGGAGCTCATAAGCTAGCTGTTCTTCAAGTGCTCAGAACACCTGGGCCACCAGAACTGCTGAAGTAGACAATGGCGTTTATACTGAGATTACAGCATCATCTTATTCTAAATGGTATTTTTGTCTTTAGAGTGCAGGAGGGATGCCAGCACTTCTCCGTGCTTAATTGGTTTTCTCCCTTGACTTTAATTAAATTCACCCTAAGCTTGCAAAACCCAAAGCTGCTACTTAAGGGTGAGAAACCCCTGTGTTGGTTTCCAGCTTTAAATACAATATGATAAAGAATCAATTGCACTGTTTGGTTAGCTGAATATGAGACTAAATCACATTTTTAGACAGCATAATTGCTGCATAATTAACACATGCTTAAAGTCATTTGATTGTGGACAAAGGCACAATGATTTTTGAAAATCTCCAATAGGGTTTAAGAAATATTGGATGTGACAAGCTGTAACACATGTGTTCACGTCTCAGCAATGCTCCATTTATAGTATGCCTAATTACAAAGCCTCATTATTTACTATTATGGCATTATCTAGGTATCATAGCATTTAAAAGGAATGTCAGCTTTGGCATTTGCTTCAGTTAGTATCATGACAAACATCAAGATTTTAAGCATTCTAGACATAATCAAATTCCCATCTGCTTACTCAACGCTTTATCGTAAAGGCATTTAAATTGACTGAGTCAGTTGCACCTGAACCTGAAGAGAGTCTTCTGGCTTTTCAGGGATGAGTCAGCACTCAGTTTTAATATTGTGCCTTACCTAGGGACTAGACAGTAGAAACATGGATAGAAACACACATCTGTCCAGCAGGTATCAGGGTTGTATATTGCAGGGAGCCATCTCAAGAAGCAAACATATGATAAATTCAGAGAAAAAGAAAAAAAAAGAACAGAAAAAAGAGCCATTTAAAAATATTGTCATTCCAATAAAGCCTATCTATGAGTGATTAGAACTCTAAAAATAGTATTTCAGAAGTGCAGACTTTCATACCACTTATGTTTTTAATAATGCGGTACTGCTTCATCACTCTGCTAAGTCCTTTGCATCTGCTAATTATTAATATTCACACCAATGCTATGAAAAATATCACCTCCATCATTTAGACATACAAACAGAGGTAGAGAGGGGGTAAAGAAGTTTACAAAAAGTCCCATTTGTAGTAAGTGGTGGGTCTGGAAGGAAAACTGTGGTCTAATGACAAAGCTTCCTTTTTTAAAGATTACCATGTCAATGCAATATTCCTCCTTCCTTTGTACTCCTATGTACTCCTCCCAATTCTCCTTCATATTCATGTTCACCTTTTTCATTAATGGTTATTGAATGCATATGAATCTTTTCAGGGCTCAAAATTTGGCACTAGACAATTGATTGGTGTGCTCTTCCCTGGTGAAGACCATTTCTGCTCCTAGCTTTTCTTGGTTTCCTATTGTTCTTTGTGTAGGGTTAAGAACTCATTGATTTTTCCCTCTCCACTTTGGCATTCCCATTGGTGTCATTCTTGTTCAGCTCACCTTTGAGCAGTCCTGTAGGTGGGACTTATGGGTGTAGCTCCTGACATTATGAGGAGATACAATCTCATAGCAAATACTTTAATCCTCTGGTTCTTACTATCCTTCTGCTTACTCTTCCACAATGTTGGGCTCCACAGTTCTGCATTTTTCTATAAACATTTTTCTGTAGACCCACAGATAAGGGTAGTCTATCTTCATCACTCAAGAAAATTTATATTTACAACAGACACCACTACAGAAAACTATAACCAAAGGCTCTCTTATCAACTGGCTAACTACCATATATCTGATTCACTAAATTAGGAACTAAACAAATCTCAGAATACTGACCTATGAAGAAAGGTGAAAGGTAGCTTCTAAGCACGATGAACATGATGATGTAAAGTTATTTTTGGAACATGATCAGTAATGTTTTAGTAACCCACTTGAATTCAAATAAATGTTACCAGACACCATACAGGCTGACAACTGTGGTAATGTTCTTACTGTGGGCTGTTCCCTGGGGAACATGAGTAGGAAGAGGAGCCATTGAATCAAAATTGAAACTGAAGTTCATCTTGTCAGATAATAATTTCAATAATGTATTCATTCAGTAACTGTTTGACTACACACCATGTGTTAGGGACTAAGCTCAGCTGTGGCATATTCATTCATCTCATCTAAGCATCCTTTAGTAGACTGTATTGAAAGTGAAACATAGCATGAGAAACAAAAGAGTAGGAGACTAGCTGCTTTCAAGAAGCATTTATTCTCGGTAAAGAGATAGGATGTGCCTGTGAAAAAAGAGTTAACAGTCATGTTTCCAAGTACCTACAGAGATGTAAGTAGAGATAACTCCACTTATAGTGGAGTTGTACTTGCAAAGGTTTCACACTTAACTTAAATATATGGTAAATTGAAAAAGCATCCAATACATACAGCCTTTGGGAACTCTTGGCTCAGCATTACAGTATAATACAGAGTATCACATGTTTATCACCATGATTGGCATACTACTAAATCATGAAAGGATTAAACATCAATTTCTGAATGAATATCTACCAACAGTTTCTACATATATATTGATTTCACACCATTTTAAATTAAAAAAAATTTAAGTGGTAGCAGTGTAGATTGAGTGCTGTCTGGATAATTCATATCCACTCTGGCAATCTGAAATATGCAAGAAATCACTATGAGACAGAAAAAGGCTTCAATCTTATTTCCATACCAAAGCCTAGAAATCTAGTGAAAATGTAGATTTCTGTTGGTAGGGCTAAGGGAATGCTAAGGATTGTAAACTTCTTAGAAAGAAATTCAACAGGGATGCTGATTTTTTTTTACAAATCTACAGATTATACTAGAATGCTGGAGGTCTAAAATGATTATTGAAACATTTATGAAGAAAAGGAGGCTGTGTTGCACCTTGAAGGATATAGGATGTTTCTGAGAGAGTAAGTGGAGGAAAAGTAAAGGCAGTAACAGTAGAAAAACGTGTCACATTAGATTAGAGAAATTATGTTGCCCAATACCAGGAGACACTGGTAGGGAAATAGGTTAGAACTAGCTCTTGAATGTATTCCATGCTTGGGAATTTGAGTGTATAGAAATGAAGAATTATAAGTGATGTCATTTTAGACTTTTAAAGAAAATCTATAGTTTTAATCATAAAGCTTTCCACTAAGTTTGGATAACAAAGCCTTATCTTATGTCCTGTCCCTGAGAATTGGCTTGAATTGGTTTTCCATTCTGAATGTTTAGAGGTGTACTATATAGACATATAAAAAGAAAGACAGCCCTATACTAATTTTGAAAAGTATCACTAAAATTGATACATCATTGCAATGTTTAACAACCATGCTATTTGACAGTATAGTCTGTTTAATAGCCTATTGAAACTGATTTGTGAGATGTATTTATTTTCAATGATGCATTGGTGTTTTTCCTGAAGTTCCTCAAAGTGATTGATAATTTCTTACTTTTAGTTGTTATAGATGTCTGCTTCAAATAGGACTAGGATCTCATCTACAATGGTACAGAATACTTACTGAGAAGAAATTACTCTAAGAAAGCATTAAAAATGAATGAGAGATCTAAACCAAAATAATGTGACTGATCACATTACCAATAGTGAAGGAAGCAGGTGTTATCTTGTTCAGAGCACTGGTTGTGATACAAATTCAAAAAAACTCATTGAGCACTTTAGTTTTTTCTCCTTAAAATAAAATGGATGATAAAATAAAATAAAATAAAATGGCCAATAAAATAAAATCTCCTTAAAATAAAATGTCTATATAATGACAAAAATAAATCACCAATTCACTAACGTTGAATCAGATCAATATTTAAAAAAATACTTTTCACAATTCAACCATAGTTTAGTCTCAAAAGCATAGCTTTATAGCATTTTTGAAAGTCAGAATATTGTGTCGTTCATCACTAAAATGATAAAAGTGGTTATTACTTGGCTCTGCAATCCAGAGACAGGTAACACAGTAGAGTATTGGATTTTTTTCCTTGTATATGATGAATAAATAACCATTCTCCTCATGTAGAGAAGCTCAAGGATCTTAATACATTCTCTTCATCAGAAAAAAATGCATATTTTGTGAAAAGTCAATATAAAACGCAGACTCCTATGGCTGTCCTTGAAATCAGAAGTCAAATCATATCCATTCTTAAATGAACAAGAGCTGTTCCCTTCAGACCCTGGAAACACTAGGCAAATGTATAAGTAAAACTCTTCAGCTCTGCAAAGATGGCCAAATTCTAGCTTTACAACAACCTTAGCTAGAAACTGAAATGCTTATTTTATAACCATGTAAATGTATATATTTAGTTATATGCATAACCACACTTCTCAGAGTGTTACTCCAAATTACCAGACTCATACTGTTATGCAGGTACTAGGCAAAGATGTAATGTTGTATGGTGTAAATTTTCATTAAAAATGCAAATTACGGTTTAAACTTCAAAACAGCAGAATTCTTGTGATCCATTTACAGCTTTGCAGAGTGTGATTCATACTTAAATAGCAGCCTTGCCTGTATTGTTCATAACTCTCAAATGGAAATGATGCTGTATAAAATATCAAGTTAGTCACTACTATGGTTTAAAATGAAAGCATTGTTCTACGGATCTTAGGACTCCTAATGGGTCTGTTTTTCTTCTGTGGTTCTTGTGATAATTTAGCCTGTATATTCTTGTAGAAATGTCAAATAGAAACCATTTTCTTCATGTTGTCAACTGCTAAACAGCCAGAAAGTTCATCATCATTTTCCAAAATATCTAGAACAACTTTGAAGTTTTCTAGGTTCAGGTTGCTACTGAAAGCTTTTTTGTTTAACATTAAAAAGTACGTTTTTATTAGGATGTGAGAAGTATAATGTTCTACAGTCAAAGTTTAAAAAATTTTTTTTGATTAAGTAAATCAGGACTATAAGTTTGAACCATATTTACTATATGAATCAGAATTTTAGCCTATGAATAAGATGAAGTAGCCAGACTGATCAACCTGACAGAAACAATGTGATAAACAAGAAAGTAGCGTGAAACAGTTTTTAAAGATACTTGACGCCTGTTGATACATGCGACTGACAGAGAGATAGACAACATGAAGACAGTCCTGGAGTTGTTACAGATGGCTGGCTTATAGGAGTCTACACAGCATGGGACGGGGAATGCAAAATTTCCATGTCAGTCTTTTACATCAAACCTGAATTCAGAAGCTAGATATAGAGCCATGATAGCTTAGGTTTGCCCAACATATTACTGGAGAGGAGAAAACTGCACAGAGAGATTGTCAGAGACCTATAGTATGTGTGCCTCCACCGTATTCACTAGTGATCAGAGCATGCATTTGATAAAATTAAGGCCAAGAAAAGGACCACATGAAATGATTAGAGGGAACAGTATGGGGCACTGTCATAGGGTTAGGAATAGTGTCTGTTCCCGCAAACTAGACTGGTGAACTTCATATTTCATAGATAGTATTCTTGATTTTATTGCATCATATTGGTGAAAAATCATCCTTAAATTAAACTATATTTAATTTTGCTGAACAAATCTTCAAAGCAAGGGCCTTACTACCGCAGGTTAACTTGAATGCATCCCAGGTTATAGCTTTGTAGATATAGTAGAAATAGGTGTTGATTAATTATTCTCATGGATTCATGGCAGTGGACAGTTTATTCTCTATACAATATAATCTTAAGCCTAGACCTAGAAAGCTTCAGCTTCCGTACAATCTAAACTGAAAACCTGAAAATAAACCTGAAACATTGCAGTCCCTGAGATTTACTACTGACTGAATTCACTCTGGTTGTCTTCTGAACTAACTCACTCTGAACTATGAATACTAAACCATTTGCTTCTGACTCTGCTTTCTCTCTTAGATTATTCTGAACTGACTCTGCTCTTCTCAGCTTCTCTTTCAGAACTCTCTGTGAGCTGACTGTACTCAAACTGCCTGATTAAACTAACTATCTGCTTCTTTCTGAGCTCTGCCTCTTGTCTCTTCCATCTGCTTCCACCTTGCATCTACTTGTTTCTACCTTGCTGATTCTGAGATCTGCTTCCTGTCTTTGCTTCCACACTCTGCTTCTACTCCCTACTTCTCTCTCCTGAGTTCTGCTTTTGTCTCTCCTGACTGAGATTAAAGGATTTAAGGCAGAAATCCCTTTCACCTAGCATTAGCAGAAACAGAGAGGACAAATCTGACTAACATTCTTTCTGCATTATATCTGGATCACACAGGTCTCTAAATGTGATCCCTTCATACATACAGGACTTTAGATGTGATATGTTCCAAGCTATCATGCAGGCCTTTCAATGTAATCTTTTGCTAGAACAGCCATGTTGCTGGATTGAAGGATTAAATGTTCCTGTACACAGTTTTAATATATTTATAGAACCACAACACTGCCCAACACACAACAAAGTAAAATCTGTAGAATCCGAAACCCAATGAAATATTATCACACCATAATGGGATGCAATTCACAGTGAGGAGAATGATTAATAAACTGAAATTCAGAATTGACACCAACCCTTGTATTAGTGACACGAATGTTAAAATAGTCACTTTAAATAAAACTCATGTGTGCAAAAGTGACTTAGAGACAAAAGTATACATCAAAATCTAATCAAATTCAGAGAAAACAATTGCTGTGTAAGGGACAAAATTGCACTAGATGGTATCACTGGGATGTTAGGTGTTGTGGAAGAAAAGGTCTTCTTGGACTTGAGCACATAACAAGGAAAACTAAATGCAAAAAGACATAGAAAAAATGGCTGAACAGTTGGTCATAGCATCATTGATCTCTGGAACAATTCAATACATAAAGTAAGTTGTTATTTATTTATTTATTTTTTTTCAAGACAGGTTTTCTCTGTTGTAACTCTGGCTATCCTGGAGCTCACACTGTAGATCTGGCTGGCCTTGAATTCACAGAGATCTGCCTCGGTGTCCCAAGTGCTAGGATTAAAGGTGTGCACCTATTCTGCAGCCCTGTGTTTTTATTTTCTTAATGAGAGCTGTTCTGACTAGGGTGAGATAGGATTTCAATTTAGTTTTATTTTAAGCTTCTCTCTTAGCTATACATGTTGAACAATTTTTAGCTTGTTTATTGGTCATGTGTATTTTACCTTTTGAAAATTGTCTATTAATTTCATTAGATGATTTGTCAAATGGATTGGTTATTTAGCATTTAACTTTTAAAGTTTTTCATATATTCTAGATATTGACTACTGTCAAGCGTATAGCTGGCAAAGATTCTCCCATTCTGTAGATTGTCTCTTCACTGAATTGTTTCCTTCTCTATTTTGCTGTTTGGAAACATGTTAATTTCATGCAACCCTATTTATCACTTCTTTGTTTTATTTTCTGACTTATTGGAACCATTCTTCAGAAGCCCTTTCGTATACCTACATCTTGAAATGTTTAGTCTATGCTTTCTGGTAACAGTTTGAGGTCTTATAATTGATTTTTTGGAGGAAGGATGCATACTGGAACCAGGTAAGAGGTGAGATACAACCTCAATACATTACACATTGACATCCAGTTTTTCTAAGTCATTTGTTAGAAAAAATCTTTTTTTTTAAGACAATGGACTTTAAAAAATATTTATTTTTTTTGTGTAAGAATGTTGGGCCTGCATGTATTTATATGCACCACATGGATGCTAGATGCCTGTAAAGGCCAGAAGAGGGCATCAGATCCACAGGAACTAGAGTTATAAATAGTAGGGAGCCACCCTGTGTGTCCTAGGTACAAATTCAGTTCCTCTGTAAGAGCAGCAGTTGTTCTTAAGTGCTGAGTCATCTCTCTACAAGATAAGTTTGAGTTTTTCTTGACAAAAGCCTGCCACTGTCACTGGGAGGGTTCATTTTTAGAGTCCTCAATTATTCCAGTAATATACATGTCTGTTTTTGTTCCAGTGTCAAGTAGTTTTACTCATTGGCTGAAATATAACTTGAAATCATAAATAGTGACCCATTGAGTAGTTTTCTTTTTGCTCAGGATTACTGTGGCTACCCTAAGTATTCCATGATTTCAGTAGATTTTAAAAACTTTAACATTTTCTTTTTCTATTTCTGTAAAGACTGGTATTAGTATTTTGTTGGGGATTAAATTGAATCTGTGGATTGCTTTTGGTATATATTCATTTTTACCATATTCCTTCCACCAACCCATTATCATGGGAGCTCTTTGCACCTTCTACTCCATTTTTCAGTTAGTTTTTATTGCTGTTTGGTTGGATTGGAGGGTGATTATCTCTCATGCAGTATATAGAAAAATAGAAAAATTATATGAACACAGAAGAGAAATTATTACAGGAAAGAAAGATGACAAAGGTAGGTAGAAATAGATAGTGACAGAGGTTGATATAATCAATATATGTTACATGTTTGTACGAAAATGTCACAGTAAAACCCATTACTTTGTTTAATGGACATGACCTAAAGGAACAACCAATAAATATCCTTACTGTTTGAAACAAAGTTATTTTTTTTTTTACAGAAGTGTTTCACTTCCTTAGACAGGTTTGTTCCTATATATTTTGAAAGAGTTATGAATGGAATTATTTTCTTAATCTTTCTCTGCATGCTCATTACTGATATATAAGAAGACTACTACATTTTGTAATATTTTTGTGTACTGATATTTTTCTGGAAATGTTTATTCTATGTGTTCTCTGTTGGAGAATTTAAAAGTTCCTTATTTGTAGGTTCAAGTTACAAGCAAATGGGAATATTTTTACTTCTTCCTTTCCTATTTGTCTTCTTTTTGTTTTTACTTCATTCTTAGTGATGTGAACTAAGACTTCTTATGTTATGAATAAGAGTTGAGAGAGTTGACACTCTTCTCTCATTCCTGATTTGAGTAGAAATGCTTTGAGATTTCTCCATTTGGCATAATGTTGCCTATAGATTTGTCGTATGTAGCCTTTATTAGGTAGAGTTATATTTCTTCTATTACTAATTTTATGAGGACCTTTATCATGAAGGGCTGTTTCCTTTGATAAAAGTCTTTTCTGCATCATTTGACCTGATCAGATGTGATTTCTGTTCCTTTGTCAACATTTATGATACTGTATTTACTGGTTTATGTTAAGTCAAACAATCATTCTACCCCTGAAGTGGAGCAAATCTGATTATGGTGAATTATTTTGTTTTTTTCTTGTTTGCTTTTGCTGTTTGTTTTGCATTGGTGATCTGGTTTGCTTTTGCTTGTTTTGACTTTTGAACACTTTGTAGCCCAGATTCATCTCAGAATGGCCTTGATTCAGCGGCGATCCTCCTGCGTCAGTTAGATTCACAAGTATATAGATTATACATATGTACAACTACTCCCCATGTAAATGATCTTAAGTGTTTTTCTTTTTATTTGACAGTTGTTTCATTGGGAACCTTTGCATCTCTGTTTTTAAGGTAATTGGCTTAGGATTTTTTTTTTTTGATTGTAACCTTGTCTGACTTGGTATCAAGGAAACACTGGCTTAGTAAATTATGTTTTTAGCATTATTTCCCTCTCTACTTTATAAAATACTTTCAAGAACATTGGTGTTAGTTCTTCTTTATAGGTGTGGTAGAATTCAGCAGTGAATCCATCTGTGTTCAGGCTTTTTTTAGTTGGGAGAATTTTTATTATTGCTTCAGTCTTAGTGCTTGGTATAGATTTATTTAAGTTCTTTGGGTCCTGTTGGTTTAAATTTGATAGGTCATATGTGCCTAGAAATTCCATTCATTCTAGATTTTCAATTTATTAAAGTATCATTTTCATTTGAAGAATTTTTAAATTCCTCTTTTGATTCATTCAATGAGCCATCTATAAATCAGTAGTGTGCTTTTCAATATTTTCAAATTTGTATATTTTCTAAAATATTTTTGGTTGTTGATTTCAACAACAAATTTAAAGCTATTAATTCTTTATCTTTAATTAGAATTCAAATTTAAAGTTTTCCTTATGGTGTTTTCATGCAAACTTAGTTTTGATTGACTTCTCCACCCATTCATCTCACCCATCTGATTATCCCAGTTCCCACTGGTACCCTTTCTTCGCCAGTATTATATGCCCCTTGGATTATTATATCATATATGTTCTATCACTGTTCTCACCCCTTTATTGTCTCTCATTTTTGTTCTGTATTCTAAAATATTATCTATTCAAAAAACAGTTCCATAATCGGCTGAGAATAACACATACCCTGTAATATTTTAATGGAATATCCTCTATATACCTGTTAAATCCATTTGATCTGTAATGTGATTTAACTCTGATGATGTTATTTTTCTGGATGACCTGTTAATTGAGGTGATAGGCATAGTGAGATCACGTATTATATGCATCTTTACATGCAGAAGTGTTTGTTTTATAAAATAGGGTATGTATTTGGAATTGTTGTGTTCTCGTGTCATAATTGCCCCTTAATCATTTTGAAATGAATTCCTTTATACATTTCAATATCCATTTGAAATCTACTTTGCCAGATACCAGTATAGCTTCACCTGCTTACTTTCTACTTGTATCTATTCAAAATACCCTTTTTCATTTCTGCCTCTAAAGCTGTGCTTGCTTTGGTCATTGAATTTCCTTTCTCACAGGCAATAAAAATATGAGCCCAGATTTTTAATCCAATTCTCTACTTACAACTTTTAATAAACTGATGCTATTAACATTTAGAGTTGTTATTGTCACTTTGTTATTTTTGTACTACATGGAACTTTCTTAAATCTCATTTGCTTATCTACTGCCATTTATTATTTCTTGTGTCATTGCGTATGTGTTGATCTTCCTCTTTAGTGTGTAGTATTCCTTCAAGTATCTTTAGTAGTGCTGTATTAGTAGTCAGGAATTACTTTAATTTCTGTTTATTGTAGAAATTTTCCTTGTACCTTCTAACTATGAAACAGACCTGTGTTATACATAATAAAAAATGTTGGCAGCCACTGCCTTTCAAAACTTGCAGCATATCATTCCATGTTCTCTTGGTTTCTAGGCTTCTTTTGGAAAATCTGATGTTATTCTGATGGGTATACATTTATGTGTCATTTGATGGCTCTCTTTCTGGCTTTCAGTATTCTTTCTTTGTTTTATATATTTGATTTATAACTATAATATGACACAGGAACACTCTATTCTAATCTACTCTGATTGGCCTTCTAAATCCCTCCTGTTTTGGGACTTGAGAAATTTACCTCCCTATTGAATATAGATAATATCTCTTTTAACATTCCATTATAATTCTGTGTGGCAGACACTACTAATCCGCATACTTTATATCTAATGAAACAGGCTTATGGAAATTAAATGACTTAGTGGATGTGCTGGCATATGCTTAAAATCCTAGCACCTGGGAGTCTGAAGAAGGAGGATTATGATTTATAGGCTAACCTAGGATATTTAGAAAGAATCTGTTTTTAAAACAAACAGAAAAACAGACCGATAAAAATTAAATAATTTCCATGTTTGTACAGGCAGTAAATGGCTTAATTACATTACAAACTTAGGTAGTCTGTCACTGAAGCCCACAACTCACTTAGCTCTTCAACACCATGGCAACCAGAAGATTCAGACATCTTTTTTGGCCTCATTGGTCTTCACTGCTCGGATTTACTTTTTATTCGGAGTATGCTCTTATGTTAATACTTAAATGTGTTTCTCTGCCAGACAAAACTCCCAAGATGAGAGAACTTCAGGATTCTACAAGACCAAGGTCATTAATCTCTAGTTGCAAAAGAAGACAATATGCTGAAACTCATGGCTCTCTGAAGAGATGGTCACTACCTTTATAATACAATCTATAGGAAGTAATAATAATGTGAAATACCTTTGATTACAAAATAAAAGATTATTAAAATAATTACTACCTTATTATTCAAAGGTCACAAAGATCAATTACTTTTATAAGTACCAATGAAATGATAAAACATGGGTGAGAGCTGAAGAGAGAATAGTAAAACATATGATAAGAGCACACATTAATTTATAAACTAATGATAAAGAAAAAGATAAAGGAATTTAAATGGCTTTACCCTACATGGGTAGATAATGTTACTCCTAGAAATCATAAGTTGTTGAACCAAATTCCCAATGCCAGGTGTGAGATACCACCTTCCTATGAGTTGCTGACATGCAAACCACCTGAAGTTCCCCAAACAATATGAAATTTTTGCTACTGTTCCTGGGTACTCAAAACACACTTGGGATACAAGCTGCCATATATTTAAGCTTCCAGCTCATTTGAGTAGTTGAGTATACTCAGTTGATCTAGTGCTGGAAGATATTTTGTAAGTGAAACACCAGTACTATAATACTGATTTGCCATACACGGTATGTCCATTGGTACAATAGTGGCATGACCGTTTTGTGGGTAAACAACCACTTCCTGATTAGGTCTTAGGCCTACTACATGGTAGGGAATATAAGCCTGGTACTATAACTTTGTCAAAACCTAATGGTTAGGGACCCAGTCAATAGCCATATTGGATAATATACTAATACTTGCTAAATGGAAATATTTGGTTTAACCTAAACACTCTTCAGGTTATTAATGCAGCAGCCTAACCATGGTATATATCATGCTATACCAGAGAAGAAATATGAAAGACACAGATTTCTAATAAAATCACCATCTAGCATCTAGAACATGGATGTTAAATGATTTATACACATACATAACTATGGAGGTTAAAGAGAAACTTTCTTTGGTCATCCTGAATCTAGGCTCATTTGACAGAAGATGCTTCCATAATGCCACTCAAGTTCAACACCGATGTGTTTAAGATGAGCTACAGTAAACTGGAGCTAAAGTCAAAACCATATCTTCCTTAGCTCCCAAGATTTGTTCCCTGAAGTCTACCAAAAATATCAGTGATGACACTTCCAACACAATGGATGATCAGTAGAGTCTGAGGATTACAGTGAAAGTGAATCACTTAAGACAGGCACAAATTGAAGCTATAATTTTTGTCTCTATTTTGATGATCAAACTTCAGAAGGAACCCCCAAGATGCAGAAGCATAAAAGGAATTAAACAGTAAAATATTACTTCTTACCAACCATTGTATCACTGTTTTTTTTTTTTTTTTGAGAACTTTCTGAAAGTATTAAATAGATCTTGGGTACTTACAGACTTCTATGTGGATGGCTGTTACCAGAACATTATAGATGACATCAACAGTTTGTCAGTGGAATTTCCAGCTTCTTAGGAAGCATACAATGAAATATTTCTTTTTTCTTTGATTTAAAATTTTTATATATCTAGTGAAGGACACATGAGTACGACAATGTACATGTGGAAGTCAGAAGACAATTTTAGTGAATAATTGCTCAGCCTCACCCATGAATTCTGGTGATTGAATTAATTTTACCAGCTTTTACATGTTACTATCTTGTTTGCCCAATAGAAAATATTTCAATAAAATATCATCTTACAAAAAGTGTATCATTGCAAAAGATGAAATATACACATATTAGATATGTTTTGAGTTTCCAATTTGTAAATACCAAAAGTTATAATGACGTGTTTATTTATTTTTAATTAGTTTTTTAAGTTAGAATAAAAGGGAAGGTTTTCATTACATCACTATTATATAGATGCATCACTAAAGTTTGTTCATATTATACCCTTCTCCCATTGCCCTCCCCAATTTTCCCTGACCTCCTCCTGATGGTCTCTTCTCCTCTCTCAAAATAGTAGTCCATTCTGCTTTGAGCTCACATGAATTCTACTACTCTCTTTCTCCTGACTACCTCCTTAATTCCATTTCTTTTTGGTCTCCACTTCATACTTCAATGGTCCATATGCACACAGACATGTGCACATCCATAAACACACCTATGTGTCTATACACACATATAAATTTAAGTCTAAATTCTATGTGTGGTATTTGGCATTCTGGGCCTAACTTTGTTTAACATAGTGATATATTTTCCATACATATTCTCTTAAATCTCATGATTTAAATTTTCTTTACAACTGAAAAAAGTACACTATACATACTAGTATATGATCTTTCCTCAGTCATATATTGATGGATATCTAGGCCAGTGTCATTTCTTAGATACTGTGAATGGCTCATCACAAAACATGATGTGCAAGTATCTCACCTGACTTAGAGTATTTCAGAAGTGTATCCAGGTATGGTATATCTAGGAAGTTCTATTTGAAGCTTTTTGAGGAATCTCCATATTGATTACCATAATGGCTAGACTAGTTATATCCTTGTTAGTGATATACAATGATTCCATTTTCCCTGAATTCTTGTCAATATTTGCTGTTATTTGCTTCCTAATAGCAGCCATTTTGACTGGGGTGAGTCTCCATCTTTAAAATGCACTTCAAGCATCTTTAATATGCAGTTTCCTGGTGGCTTAGAATATTGAACATTTTTTAAAGTATTTATTGAAACTTCCCATTTCTTCCTTTGAGAACTGTCTATTCAGTTTATTATATTTATTGATTGCTTTGTTTGAAGTTTGGGTTTTTTAATTTTCTGGTTCCTTATTGATTATAGATATTAATCTGATGTTAGGTGTATAATTGAGAGTTTTCTCCCAATTCTGCAGGTTGATTCTTCATTCCATAATTGTTCCTTTAGCTATGAATAAGCTTTATAATTTCATGGTCTCCTGTTGCCATGTCTTAGAATTATTTCCTTTAACATGGGGGTCCTTTCCAGAAAGTCTTTGCCTATGGTTATAACTTGAAGTGTGTATTAGTTACATTTTGTTGCTGTGATAAAATACGAGCAAGAAAACTTCTAAAACAGTTTTTTTGGCTTGCAGTTACCGAGGAAGGAGCCAAGGAGCAGGAAGTTGAAAGATGGTCACATCTTCAAATGTAAATCACAAAGAAGAGTGAGTAAACTGGAAGTGAAATGATGAGTTGGGGCTATAATTCTCAAAGCCTGTCTCCAGTGACATACTTCCTCCAGCAAGGCTTCACCTGTTAAACATTCCATAACTTACCACACACCAACTTGGTATCCAGAATTCACATACATGAACATATGGTAGACATTTCTCATTCAAACTACCACAAAGTTTATTACCTATGCTTTCATTTAGCAGTTGTCAGAAGTTCTGTCTTACATTAAGGCCTGTGATGATTAGTTTAAATTGCCAACTTCATACAACCTAGGTCCATCTGAGAAGAGGGTCTCAGTGAGGGATTGTTTAAATCAAGGTTGGCCTGTGGGCATGTCTGTGCATGATTGTCTTTGATTATGATAATTGATGTAGAGAGACACTGCCTCAGCCCTGAACTTTTTAAGAGTTCAGAAATCAAGCTGAGTACAAGCATGTATGCTTCTATCCTCTCTATACTTGGCTATGGATATGAGTATCTGCTTCAAGCTCTTTCTGCCTCAGTTTCTCTATAATGACTAGCTTTAACCTCAAATTATGAAGATGAAAAAAAAAAAACTTTCTTCCCTAAGTTGCTTTTGTTAGGATATTTTATCAGAACAACTGGAAATAAAACTAGAACAAGGCCAGTGGTCTATTTTGAAACTTGTTAACTGTAGTTTCAAAGCTTGAGAAATACATATTTAGTTTCCTTCTTCTACATGTCAGTATGCAGATTTCCAAACACCATTATTAAAGAGGCTTGTACATCTCTTACAGTTTTGACAAAAGTTAGTTGGTTGACATTTTATAGGTTTATTTATGGATATTCTATTCTATTCTATTGATCTACATGTTTGTTTTTGTTGTTGTTTTTTGCAGGAACTAAACAGGCATCTTTTGATCTTGGAAGTTTTTATTGTTTATTATATGACACTGTTGTATAGTTTAAGACCAGGTATTTTGTTACTTCTGACATTACTCATATTGCTTGGAACTACTTCAGCTATTCAGTTTGTTGTATTTGTTGTTGTTTCCATATGAATTCTAGTGTTCTTTTTCTGATTCTCTGAAGACCATCATTGGAATTTTTATTTCTTTGAAATTTTAAATGATGCTTGGCAATTTAGCCATTTTGTGATATTATGGTAATTCATGAGCATGGAAAGTCTTTCCTTTTTCTGTCTCTTCAAATTTTCACATTATGTGTAATCCTATCACTTAATTGGCTAGATTAATTTTAGGTGTTTTATTCTTCTTTAATCTATAGTGAATAAAAATTTAACTTTGTTATTGATACATAAATATGCTACTGATTTTATATGTTGATTTTGTATTTTGATACTTTGCTGAAAGTGTTTATCAGATTTAGTTGTTTTCTCGTTAAGTCTTTAGGGTCTTTTAAATATATAATGTGTCTGCAAATAATGATAATCTGACTTTTTATTTTCCTATTTGTATCCATTTTATTTTTTTACTATGAACATTACAGTAATGAAAGCCATGAGAATTGCAACCCTTTATTTAAAGGAAACACTTTTTGTTTTCCCCTACTTAGTATAATGTTGGTTATAGGTTTGTCATATATAGCTTTTTTATGTTAAGGTATTCTTCTTTTATCTGTTTCTTCAGAGACTTTATCTTGAAGTGATGTTGATTTTAATAAAGCCGTTTTCCACATCTATTGAGATAATTACATGATTCTTGTCCTCAAGCTTATTTATGTGTTGTATTACATTTATTGATCGAATCAACATTGCATGCTTGGGATTAAATCAACTAGATCATGAAGTACAACCTTCTTAATATATCCTTGAATTTAGCTTGCAAATATTTTCATGAGGATGGTATTAGGTTAATATTTATTTCTTAGAATGAGTTTGGTAGTTTACCTTTATTTTCTATTTTTGAAACAGTGTGAGTATTGGTATTGCCTCACCTTTTATATTTGGTAGAATTTTCATGCAACTGATGCTGTATTGTTCATTTGTGGAAACCCTTTCATTACGATTTCCACCTCATCGTTTGCTTTGGATTTGTTTAAGATGTTTATAACTTGATTTAATTTTGGTAGATTATGTGTTGAAAAATATATTAATTTATTGATTTTCTTTATTATTGGTATATCAAATTTCACAATATCCCTTAATGAATCCCATAGACTTCAATGGAATCTGTTGCAACATCCCTTTCACTCATCTATCCTCTCAATTTGTGTATTCTCTGTCTTTTTGACTCCTTTTGGTCTGTTTGGCTAATGGCTTTTCAATCTTGTTTATGTTGTCAAAACAAAGTTTTTGCTTGATTTATTCTATGTGTTGTTTCTGTATTCACTTCATTAATTTGTGCCCTAATTTTTCTTATTTCTTATTGCATTAGATTTTGTATTTGGCTTGTTCTTTGTTGAATTTTTAGTTTGGATGACCTATCTAAAGATCAGATTTTGGTAGTAAAGACATTGACTATTAGCACCAGCACATATGTGATATTTATGTATATTCATGTTTGTTGTATGAAGATGGGAGCTCCAGGATTTAGTGTATACACATTTATAACTGTTAAGTTTCTTGACAAATCATTCCCACAGATCTTTAACAAAATCAGAACCTCATTACATTTAGCAAATTTTCCATCAATATCATCAGAAGTATGAATTTCCACATTTTCAGTTTGCTTTCAAAGTTGGAATTAAAAATAAATAAGCTTGTTCTGGGAAAACTGTATCTATCATTAAATATTAATAAATACTAACTAATAGTAATGATGTATAAAAGCACATCCATAAGTAATTTTTGATGAGTATAAATCCAAGAAGAATAACAAGCCATGATAGATAAAATAAGAAATCTTTTAATCACTTAAATATAAATGGAAGGCTTAATGTTATTGCTGCTTATAAAACACTGTACTAATAAACAGGTTACAGTAAGTTTGAATTTGTTTGTTTTATTCCTATAGTTTCTACATAAAAGTAATTTGATGATTGCTAAGTTTGAAAATCTGGCTACAGAAAATGAAAGCTATATTAACATTATTGTGCATTGGGAATTTGCTGATCCTAACTAATCCATATGGATTAATTAATTTCTCTGTTTGTTAATAAAGGATACCATTTGTTCTAGCTTCTTTATAGCACAGTTATAAAGACCATAAATAAGAATAATGTGGGGAGGAAGTGTTTATTTGATTTGCACATTCCTATCATGGTCTATTATTGAGACTGAGGAAATACTAGGAACTCAAGTTAAGAACCCAGAAGCAGAAACTGAAGCAGAGATCATGGAGGATTGTTACTCTCTGGCTTGTTCTCCAGGTTTACAGTCAGATATTTTCCTTACATCTCCTAAGCACTCGTGGCCAGAGGTGGCATTGTCCACAGTGTCCTGGGACTTTCATATAAACCATTAAGCAATAACATTCTCCATGTATTTGTCTACATTGATATTTCCTATTCCCAGATGACCCTAGTTTGGTCAAGTTGCTAAAAACTGACCAGCACACCATTCTTATATGCTATAAATCATGACCTAACTATAGAATAATGTTTATATCTGAGAGCAATTGTTATACCATTCTTGACATCCATTCAGGAATGGTAATAAAAGAACTACCAGATAATCTCCTTTTACCATGAAACAACAAAACAACACATTTTCTATGAACCAGAAAATGAACTAGAGACTAAATTCCTGAGCCTTGAGTTTAGGTACTCAGTCTACAAAAGCATAAGACTAAATTTTTTAATATATTTATTGATTTTAAAACCAGGTCTCATGCAGCTGAGATTGGCCTTAAAACCACTTAAGAGCCCATGATCATTCTGCCTCTCCTTTCCAAGTTTTGCGATTATAGGTATGGTCCATCATCCCTGGCTATAAATTTCTTTTAATTGTAAGCTATCTGTTTTACTATATTTTTGTAGCAGTCAGACCTAAGCCACCACTACTATGTTAAAGTAGACTGGATATAATTAATATTTATTCTCATATATTTGTTAATATATTTTCTTGATGACACAAAAATCTACCATTAATAAACTGTTTTGATAATCAAATATCAGTGGTATTATTGTATAGTAATAACTTTCACACATTATTTAATGCACAGTAGAATTTTTTTCCATCAATGAGTAGATACGGTAAGTTCTTTTTCTCAGTTTTACTGATGGTTTTATTGATGATGAAATTCAGACTTTTAATAGGTTAATTGTCATAATGCTGTAATTTCAAATGTTATCCTAACACATTTTATTTTGCTAAGATTTAAAAGTGCGTGAAGGTACAACTATGACTGTTACTTCAAATCAGAGAAAAATACAAGTAAAATAGAATGCAACTAAAATAATACAAAAGAATCCTTTCTTTATGACAAAGATATCAAATAATTTTTAAAGCATCTAAATACCTACTATAACACAACAGATTTGACAAATGCTCAATAGACAAAAATATTAAGGGATTATTGTAAACTAAATAGACAATATATTTTATAGACAAGTATGTGTGGGTACAAATCCAACTTGTATCCATTTACTTGCTTTAGAACATCTGTTGGACAGACTTATCACCTTTCTATTCCTTGTCATTAGCAAAATCAAGATGACAATGCTTAAAATTTATAGTATATTTTGTTACATTTATTTATGTATAAATGTGGGGACAGGTATATGTTTGCAGGTACACATGAATGTCACAGTACATGTACGGAAGTCAGAAGACAACCTGAGGGAATCGGTTCTCTTCTTTCACCAGATGCATCCTGAGGATGGAAATCACATTGTCAGGTTTATCAGCAGGCAATTTTAATCACTGAGGCAACTTGCCAATCTTTAAAATATATGTTGAAACTTAAATATCATAGCAACGAGTTCAGTTAATATAACTTGGTAAGTGATCAAAAAGTAGGGCCTGCAGATCATTTGCTGCTCTTGCAGAGGAGTTTAGTTTATTTCCAACAGACATGAAGACTCATAATT
This sequence comes from Cricetomys ansorgei, assembly GCA_026225945.1. Lineage (NCBI taxonomy): Eukaryota > Metazoa > Chordata > Mammalia > Rodentia > Nesomyidae > Cricetomys > Cricetomys ansorgei. Next base: position 2,193,522 of record JAMJFZ010002798.1, read on the forward strand.
GCCTATAACTCCACTTCCAGGGAATCTGGTGACTTTTAGCCTCTATGGGCACAAGGCACACATATGGTGTACACAAATTTCTCAGAAATGCAGATAAAATAAAAGCTTTTTTAATGATTAAAAACAATAAATTCCCTGCTTGCTTCTTAAAACTAAAGAAAATAGCACTCTCCATACTAGAACTATATGTAAAGAGAAAATAGCTATAAATCCCAGAAGAGAAAAAAATGAAGCAAGAACAATTTTTTTTATAATGTACTCTAAAATGATTAACTTTTCTACATAATCTGCAACTTTCAGCCAGACAAAAAAGCCTTATAATATTGACAGGGTCATTTCCCTTATATTGACAAAAGTAACAATAATATTTCAATAATAAAATTCATTAAGAAATCATCACATAGTTCTAATTAAAGTATTTTGCTTCTTTGTTTAGAATTGTGATTTAATGTTGCCACTCATGCCTTAATTTGAAATTATTCAAGTTTCTTTTCTTACTACTTTTTCCTTTGACATACCATCTAGTTCTAATAATATCTGAAAGCCTGGGAAAATTGACATAATGAACAAAGTATTTGGGTTTTGATCCTCAGTATCCAAGAAAGGCTGGATGCAATGGCTTAGGCTTATAATAGCAAGGTTGGGAAGGAAGACACAGAAGGATCCTCAGAGCTCACTAGACAGCCATTCTAGCCAAATTCGTGAGGTCCAGGTTCATTGTGAGGTTCTGCTTCAAAAAAGTAATGACTGAGCAAGACTTCTGACTTTGACCTATGGCCTACACATCCCCCGATACATGCACACATTAACTGTACACAAAAGAATTATTAGAATTGTTTCACTGTGAAAAATATTATAGTTCCCTCATGATGTTTGAATTCTCTACCTCAAGTATAAAGAAACACTGTAGTTAATTTACACATGGCCTGCAGAAGATTCAGCCAGTTAGCTTGTCTTCATGGATGAGGAAGGAGCTCTTGAGACCCTATCTAACTTCAAAGTAGTTAATTGGTAATTGGTGTTTTCTGGAGAATGTGGTATCATTTCCTTCAATTATATAATCAGTAATAAGTTACCCATGCCCCAATAAATGTCTCCTACCCATGCTCATGCACATAATTCTAATTAAATTCACATGCACATACACACACACACAGAGAGAGAGAGAGAGAGAGAGAGAGAGAGAGAGGGAAAAGGGAAACTTTTTTGGAAGAAGGAATTCAATGGGAGAAGGTGCTCAGATGAGAATGGTACATGTCAAAGATGAAAACAACTAAAACACATACACACACTCAGACACAGACACAGACACACACAAACAAACACGAAATGGTTAAAGAATAAAAACACACAATGAACTTAATTATAATCTTATTTTTACAAAGAAATACCTCATGCTGAGTTTTTTAAAGGTGTTTTACTTAGGTTACAGTTTTCTGGGCTGAAAGTCCAAGATTGTACAACATCAAGTATTTGGAGTATGATAAGGGTGAATGATTTATCTCGGATTGCATCATAGAGGGAGTATGTGTGACATGGAATTCAGGGAAAAGGAAGGTCAAAGTTTAGTATTTTTATAATAGCTGCCATGGAAGAAGTCAGATGTCCCACAGTACTAAAAATTCCTTCCTAAGGCAACACCCCAATAACGCAAATAACTTTTTTCCATCTCTTATGTCTTCACAGTGAGTATCAAGCCTCAAAAGCTCCAAAACAGTCAAGGAACATACTTATGTAGATATAAAGTGAACCTAAACTAAAGTAGGGTTTAAATATTTCTTATAGATTATATTGTTTCTAAAATATTCTTTCTCAGTTTTTCTCCCATTCATACAAGAAATACATACATATATATACATACATATATATACATAATATATATACTATGAAATATATTTCATAGTGTATATACATGCTATGCCAGCACAGCTTTAATAGTATGCGAGTGTGTGTGTATATATATATGTATTGAATATATATACACATAGTATATACACTTTGAAATATATATGTATAGTAAATGTAGATACAATATATATATATATAAATATATATATATTTATATATATGCAGGCATATATTCAACAGATGTAGATGTTGATTCAGGGAAAAGGTATTTTATTCATTGTCTAATTAAATCACCAACCTTTAGTACTGGAGCCCAGGAGCCTTTCAGCCTCCATACAATCTACTCTTAAGCCAAGAAATGGAAGACTTCAGCCTCCATACAATCTAGAACATTTAAGCTTTCACTGCTGACTGAGCCACTCCAACCACCTCCTTCTGAACTCTGAATCTTCTGGTTCATCTCAACTTACTAGTTGTTCTGGCCCAAACTCTCTTCCAAGCCACTGACTAAAACTGATCTTCTGAGCTGATAGCTTCTGACTGAAGTCTTCTGACTCTGGCAGTCTCTCTGATTGCCTCTGGCTGAAATGCTCTGCTTGTTTTCAAACTGACTCATTCTTCCCACCTGATACTGACTTCTGCCAAACTGCCTCTGTGTCTCTTTGTCTTTCCCAGAGCTCCCATTGCTTCATAGTGGCTCAGTAAGCCTCTCTGCTCCTCAGTCAGACCACTGCACTGTCTCTATATCTTGTTCTTCCATCTGCCTGCTTTAGACTGCTAGTCTCAAACTGCCTCCTTGATGGACTGCTCTAACTGATCCTTTCATACTGCTTCTGTAACTGAGTCTGCTCTGAGCTGAGATTCTGCCTTTATCTTGTGAGAGTTGGGCATGCCCTCACTCTGACTTACTCTGCTAATTCTTCCTCTGATTAGTCACTTTGTCTATCTTTCACTCTGATTTATCTCCGAAGTCTTCCATTCAGACACTGACTCCTTCTGAGCATGGCTTCCTGTCTCCCAAGTATTGGAACCAAAGGTTTTTGCCACCACTGCTTTCTGATCCTAGGTTTAAAAGTGTATCAACATTCCATCCAGGCCACACAGGCTTCTGAATGTAGACCCTGGAATATAGACTTCCTAGCTTTCACACAGGCCTATTCCTCATATATATACTTATGTGTGTGTATATATATAAACATATGTATACACCTATATATGTATACATATATATACACATATATATGCGTGTATATATGCATTTATGTATATAGCTATATATACATTTATACACATATATGTATATATATTATGCATATAGATATAAAATATATATACTTATATATACTATGCATATATATTCCTGTGTATAATATAGTATATATTGGTATATATAGCCTGCATACATTTTTATATGTATATATGTATATATATATATACATATATATATATATATATATATATATATATAAAATTAATGGTATTCTGACTCACTTTGTGTCAGCTTGACACAGCCTAGAGTCATCTGTGAAGAGGGAAACTCATTTGAGAAAATGCACTCACAAGGGTGGCTTGTGGGCAAGTCTGTGTTGCATTTTTTAAGTTGATGGTTGATGTGGGAAGACACAGCTCACTGTGGATAGTGCCAGTACTTTGTTGGTTTTCTTATATGCTCTAAGAATGCAGGCTGAGTGGATCATGGGGACCTAGCCAGTAAGCAGAATTCCTCCATGCTCTCTGTATCAGTTCCTGTCTCCCATTTCATGCCTTGAGTTCCTACCCTACTTCCTTTGATGAAGGACTGTGATGTGGAAGTGTGTGGGAAATAAACCCTTTCTTCTTCAAGTTGATTTCGTCATGGTATTTTATCACAGCAATATAAACCTAAGATAAATGGAAACTTGAGGTCAGAATGACTAAGTACAATGTTTTATAATATAACATAAAATTACTCAGTTACCTGGCCAAATTATTTTTATTTTAATTTAACCAGTGATTCAATTTCATTTACTGTGTCTAATTTAATATGACGAGTCATTCAGTAAAATTTTCAGAATCAAAACTAATGTAGTGCCAAGAGTTAATATATTTTTAATTATGTAAAACACTATACAGAATATAGTTATAGCTTATAAAACAACACTAAGAAATTTTCTAATTTTCAAGGGAACATTTTGGAAATATGATTAGCTTGTCCAATAAGTATCTTATTATCAAATACCTTAATATTAATATAAAACTTTTGATAAGTTGTGTATCTTAACATATTTTCTTCTTTATTAGCATACATTAGTACTTTCATGATACTTTCATACATGTATGTAACGTACGTTGATCATTTTGACTTCCAATTTGCCATTCCTGCAACCTGTACACTTCAGGTGGTTCCTGTTCTCTGTTTAACTAGTCCATGGTCTACTATTATTTCTTTGTTTTGGTAACCCAACTAGTTTTATTATGATGGTTTATAGAAACATGTTTAAGAATATACTGGTGGGACATTGATAACTCACCAGTGCTACAGTACTGAAGAAAATGTCACTTTTTTGCCTAGTAAACCTTAACTATTTATAGATCCTCAGGAAAGAAAGAGGCTTAATGTTCTCTTCTTTCTTAGTGACTCTGAACTGCCTAAGAATCATTAGTCTGCTTTGCAGGATCTCTGTGGCTTAGCCTCTTGATTGGTAGAACTGTTGTTCTACCTTATCTGATAATAAGTATTTATTTCTCTTTTTAGACTTTTTGTCTACCTTTAGACAAAACCCTTTAATCTTTCCTCATTTGTGTTTGCCCTTTCCTCCTTTTTTTTCATGATCACATCCTCTACTTTTTGTCCATACAATATCAATTGCTAGTCTTTCCATGTTTTCTTCTTTTTGTTTTCTTATTCTATTTTCTTATATCTATGATAGCTAATATATTAGCAAATTACTCCCTAAACTGGCATTTAATGGGCAGTTGTTTTGTGGTTGACTACTATTGTGTTTTTATAGTATATCTACCATGTCATATTCAACTCTCAGTGAGAGGCTAGGGATAGAGACGGGTTCATTGAACATGAGCTTAACAAAGGAAATCAACCTAATACTTTTGTTCATTATTCATTATGTTTTTAAAACTACATCATTTAACAACTATAATAACCCTTATGCTCAAAAGACTGTTGACATGAAATATAGATTTTAAGGTATTATTCATATGAAGAAATTAATTGAAAAGCAGAGTGATGTCAAAACACAAATAGAATAGACAACTCAAGTCACCTTAGTGTCCATGTTAATGTATTTATCAATCCAATTAAATATATATTGCTGAGCCCTGGAATCTAAAATGACTATAACATTAGACGAAGAAGTACTATACTAAATGTTTGCTCCATGCTTTATGCTGAAGAAGAAAGTTTTTAACATATTGAACCTGGGATTCCACAAATGACAGTCTATGCCTGGCAAAATTTATTTTGAGATGCTCTGTAATGGATAATGGCTACATTGGTCTTTTTATGCCATGCCCAGCCTGAAGTCTAACTCAATTGGTGGAAAAGTATTATCTCTTCATACTCGTTTTCTAAATCCTTTAATCACTTTCTCCAGTTGCCTAAGATGCACAGCACTTTACAGTGAGTGATTATGTTGCTGTGCACATCTAAGCCCTGATATATAACTATCAGAAGCTAAGTGAAGCAAGGGGAATTAAAAAGGAACTTTGAGATGATAAGCAGTAACCATTCAGTAATGAGTTCTGATTTATCTTTTTTAGAATATCAGCTTTCCTTCTTTTTTCCTAGACAATTGTGAACTTTAAAGGCAAAAAGCTTTCATTCTATTTCCTTCTATCTTTTTGACTGCATTCTGACTATCTTTTGAGACATCTCTTTATACAGTGAAAGGATAAAATTATGTTTTCTCAACTATTAAATTTTCATTGGGTCTGAAAACTGAAAGAGAATCAAATTTGGAAATAGGAACTCATGAGATTTATTTCCAGTTTCGTTGCCAGTTGTGACACTTAAGACAACTCATTTACATTCTTTTATACTCTCATTTACAATGTGCTCATGCACTTGCAGTCTCTGTCACCAGAGTACAGGCAGTGAGTTTTCTAACTAAGAAGTTGTTTTTTTTTTAAAGTGGTAATGAATTATCTCACTAGAGATAAACATGGACATGTAGATACTTGACTACCTCAAACAGACCTTTGAGTCTCCACAGGAGAATCCAACCTCTCTAGAAGGACTCCAGAGTTTGAATTCACTCCCTTGTCCCTCTGCTCATCAAGGATATTGCAGTAAAATTAATACTAAATACATGATTTATTAAAACCATAAGTAAATACACTGATACAAGCATTAAAATGTTATCATTTTTCTATCTACCTTGTACTTAATTGAGTATGGTTCAAAGGCATTGGATTTGGGCACCTTTATTTTCCTTTCTCATGATCATAGTGTGGACACATTTTACTATTTTGTATGCAAATGCCCCCTCATCCAGATAAATACATTGAAAGTATGTAGGCCCATTTACAAATGTAAAGCAACAAAGTTCATTTTTCTCTACTCAGTGAGCAATCGATTGGGGTAACATAAGTGTGCTTATAACATATATTGTTGGACTATTTATGCATGATGAAAGGAAAGCAGTAATTCACCATAACTTCAGAAGGATTGTGAGAAGACCTTAAGGAACTTCACATTTGATTTCTTGAAGTCTTAAAATTTTTATGTCGAATAATATTGGTTCTATAAAAGCTTATTATTCATGAACAAGAAAGTAGTGACTAGGTTCAAATCCATGTCATTCTCACATGTCCCAATCCCTTCAAACACATGTCATTCATACAGGCCCCCAAGCCCAAATAAAATGAAAGTGTGCTTTGTTTAATATTTCCTAAAGTACAGAGTAAGCTTTAGTGGGCTGTGTTGGGCTCTATGCCTATTAATGAACTGGCTAACCTTGACAGAGTCATAAAATTCAGTCTGGGACTGTCTGCACCCCAAACCAGTCAAATATAAATGAAAGGATATAAATTTAACAGAATTACAAGGCAGTGAGGAAGTGGATCTACCAAGAGGATTAAGAACTGTTCATGAGTTTGAGTTTATCAGTGGTGTCTACTAGCGTGATGGTAGGAAGTCAGATTATTCAACACTCACTTAAAATTTAGACCTTTGTATATGTAATTGCTCTTCAGAATTTAAGTCTACAAAATATACAAGAGAAAATTCTGAGTTAATATAACAACTCTGCTTTATATAATAACTTTTCCTCCTTGGTCTATAAACATGTAACCTTTAATTTATTACTTTCTTGAGCTAAGAGATATCTAATAATAGAAATGCTGTCAATAGCTAGGAGTTTATTTAGAAATTATCTTAAATATTGTTGCTGTGCTAACCTCTAAATAATAGTAACACTTAGAACTAAATAAATAGGTAGTTGAGCCAGGATGTGAGCTCATTTTATTTCCTGTGCTCAGTTTACAAATTTTTGTTCTTCCTTCTTACCACACTGTACTTTGCCTATTACCACTTAGGGAGAATTGTTTCCCATATATACTCTTCTAGCTTGTATTATATGGCATTTTCTACAGATCAGTATCCGTAAGTATTATCCTATAATTTATTAGAATAGCTTTGCAGATAATTCACCTGGGCATTTATTGATAATTGAAGGTTCAAGGGGCTTCAGGGTGTGGGTTCCTGTAGTCTAGCAATAGTTGGCCCTGTTTTCTGTATAGGGTAGTTTTTTTCTGAGAAAGGCTACATAATTCAAACTGACATATAGCAACTATGTCCTACCAGATTCATATTGTACTTGGATAAGATAGTTATACAAAGACCATATCTACAATGTACACAAATTCGATCTTCATATCCATCTGACACTCACTCAAGACTTAAAATTTTCTCTCATGAATCACCAGAGAAAACAACACACCTAAAATAGGTAAATAAGAAGAAAAATGTCCTATAAGTGTCTTCCTTGGCCTTAGAAATTGGCTGTATGTTAAACTCATGGTTCTGTGGCTTAGCCCCCTATAAATGTTATTCCAAGAACTGTAAAAAGTTCTTTGTAATGCTATCTGTAGATGATATGACATTCTGTATAGAAAGAGTCTAAGGACTTTTCTTTAAACTATTAGGACTAATAAGATCTGGTAGGTTACACACAAAAATTGTATTTCTACATACTAGTAATGAACTATTTAAAAATTAAATTAAGAAAACAATCCCAATTATAACACTATTAAAGTAATAAAATACTTAAGGTTAAATCATGCAAAAAAATACAAGACATTCCTAATATAAACTACAAAACATCATTGAAAGGCAAAAAAGAAGACCTAAGTAAATTGAAAGCCTTCTCCTGCTTATGAATCAGAAGGTTTAGTATTATTAAGAAAGGAATACTCTCCAAGCTTATCTATAGACTCAAAACAATCTCAATCAAAATCTCAGCTTCATTTTTTTTCAGAAGTTGATAAGATTAAGCTGAAATTTATGTGGAAATGAAAAAGACATAGTAGACCAAAATAATCTCGATAAGGAGGAGCAAAGTTGGAAAACTCACATGCCTGGACTTCAAAAAATAATATAAGGTGATTAAAAAAAAATCCATGTTGTATTGGCCTAAGACTGAGGGCACAAATCAGCAGAACACAATTAGAAGTACAGATACAAGCCCTAATATTTAGGATTTAATAATTTTCAGTAAAAGCACTAACTCAAACCAATTATGGAGAAAATCCTTTTCAATAAATTGTACAAGGTGACTAGATGTTCACAAGTTACATAATGGAGATGGACCCTACCTCATAATTTTTTTAAAATTATTTATTTTTATTTTATGTACACTGGTGTTTTGCCTGCATGTGTGGCTGTCTGAGAGTATTTGATGCCCTGGAACTGGAGTTACAGACAGCTGTGAGCTACCATGTAGGTGCTGGGAATTGAACCCAAGTCCTTTAGAAGAGAAGCCAGTACTCTTAACCACTGAGCCATATCTCCAATCTCACTGATTTTTAATGCTTTGAAATAAGTTGAGATAATTCAAACCATTGTAAAAAGCATAAACCACAAAAATATTTTTATAAACTGAATTGTCTTGAAATTAAGGACTACTATTCACCAGATCATAACACTGTGAGAGCAAAAATGCAACCCACAGGGTAAGGGAGATACTTGATGATATTCATATTTGTGCTGCTTAAATTTTTATCAATTTGAAACAACCTGGAGTCACCTAGGAAGAGAGAACCTCAGTTGAGCAATTTCCTCCATCAGATTGACATACTGGCTCGTCTGTAGGACATTTTCCTAGTTAATTATTGACATGGGAGGGCCTAGTCCACTGTAGACAATGCTACCCCTAGAAGGTTGTCCTGGATGATATAAGAAAGCAAAACATGCAAATAGTGGGGATTAGGCCAGTAAGCAACAGTCTTGCATGATTTTTGTTTCAGTTCTTGCCTTGAGTTCGTGCCTTGACTTCCCTCAATTACAGACTATTACCTGGAAGTAAGATCAAATAAACCCTTTTTCCCCTAAGTTGCCTTTAGGCAGTATTTTATCACAGCACTAGAAAAACAAACTAGGACAATATCTAACATAGGACTTACTACTAGAATATATAAAGAATTCTTAAAATTAAGAGGAAGAGACTTAACAAAAAAGTGAGCAAAATCTCAGCACTTCACAAAAGAGTTCAAAATGTCCAATATATACACTAAAAAGCACTCTACCTCGTTAGGGAAATGGGAAGATAACACCATAAAACAGGTGTTAGCAAACCCTTCCTGAATGGTTCAAGTAATGTGTTGGGAACTGTATGAAGAGATGAAAATTCTCTTGTACTTTTACCGCACTTTCAAGTTGGTACAACTACTTTGTTGATTTGTTTCAGGGTTTCTAGTAGTCCAGGCTGATCTCGAACTAAATATATAGCCAAGAATCTTAACTTTTTTGGGGGGGAAGGGATTACTTTGGCTCACAGTTTCAGGTTATAGTCCATAATATCCGGAGAAGTCACATGATTATTATCAATTATCAAAACTGGCTGAGTGCAGTGACACACACCTCTAATCCCTACATGTGGGAGCCTAAAACAAGAGGATCCCTGTGGGATTGAGGCTTGCTTTGAGTATTACATGAGTTTCAGAGCAGCTGAAGCAATAGAATAAGACCCTGTCTCAAAACAACATGAATAGTAAATACATAAACACATAGAAGATAGCAAGACAATATATAAAATATGGTATCACTATATCCAAGCAGTCTGAAGACTGGACATCAAACGAAAGCTATAGTTACAATCTATATGGGAGCACTGAGACTGAAGGTAGGTTGCAAATGAGTACAGTTTGTAGCTCCACCTTTTTATGCAGATTGAAAATAAATTTTACTGTGAAAATATATTAATGGTGTTATTTTTAAAAGTAGGATAGCTAAAATGTCTTCCTTCAAGTACATGGGTCATGTCAGATGTGATGACTCATAGATAAAAACCCAGCACTCAGGAGGCTCAGACAGGAGGATACATATAAGTTTGAGGTCAGCTTGGACTACATAATAAGTTTCAGAACATCCTAGGACACAATGTGACAGTTTATCTCAAAACAAACAAAACACAAATGTAGAAGCCTATCATCCCCTGGATACTGTTTTTAATGAGAACTTAATGTCTTGAATCTCCTGATTCTACCTCATGAATGCTAGGATTATAGGTGTGGGCCACTACTCCCAGCTCCTACTTCAGAACTAATAAAAATTAAACACAAATGGATTAAAGACACATATATAAGAATTCTTCATAATCATAGACTTGGTAATTGTTTCCTAAGGCACCAAAAGCATGGGCCTAGAACAACAAGAACAACAAAAATAGATATCTTGGACTTCTCCAAAATTAAAAATCTTTTGATCATCTAAATACTGATAAAAAAAACAAAGAATAAGAGACAATACACATAAAAGAATTGAATTCAGAATATATGAAGACTTGCAACTCAGAAAATATATACAGACAAAAGCCAATTTTAAAATGGGCCAGGGACCTGAGCAGGAAGTTTTTGAAAGTTTTGCAAACAATATTTAAGAACATAAAAGAATGTTCACCATTGTTACTTATTGGATCTATCCAAGTTAAAAATCATAAAGAGATACCATTTCACATCAGTTAACCTTACTCTAGCTTAAACAAAAGACACTAGCAGGCATTTGTGAGCATGTGAAGAAACTAGGAAATCCAAATTAGCACATAAGTTTTAAAATCCTCTGTTTTGCAGTTTTCAGTACCTTTAAGATAAAACATGTAGTTAGAGACTTAGACATTCTCCCCCTAGTTATATACCCAGGAGAAATAAAAGCATAAATATAAACAAAAACATGCATACAAAAGTTTATAACAGCATTATTCATGATATTCTTAATGTAGAACCAAGTCAAATTTTCATCAATGGATCTCAATATGTTTAGCCATAGTATCAATATAATTGTATTCTTGAACAAAGAATAATGGTGTACTAAGGGTGCTAGGACATGGACGAACTTAAAAAAAATGTTCATTGAGAGAAATCAGTCACATATTTCACCAAATTGATTCTATTCATCTGACATACACAGAAGAGGCAAGTCTGTCACGTAAACATATATTAGCAGTTGCCTAGGTGGGAAAAGGCAATTAAAAAGTGGAGAGCAACTGCTAATGGTGGTGGGTTTCTTTTGTGTGTGATAAGTGTATTCTTTTTTGACTTGATAATAGTTTTATAACTATTGTGAATATTTTAAAATCTATGCATTTTAAGTAGGTAATTTCCCAGGTACATAAAAATATCCATATATATCCATTATTAAAATAGAATATAATCATACTTGAATTGTGGAAAAGTCATTTATTTTGAACTGAATTTTGACAGACTGAGATCTCTTTCCATTCAATAGGTATTTGGTCCTTTCTCTGCCACAAGAGATAAAAAAATATGAGTAAGATACAATCTCTGACATTGGAGTAGTCTCTATTTAATATGGACACACACACGAATAAAGTAAGACAAGCAAATATAACATTGGGTAGGTTGAAGTCATACTATCAACTGTAACAAATAATTATTCAAATGTTAGTAGCTTTGTGTATTCTACTCATATGAGAATCCAGTGTAGGAACTAGCTTTCCACATGCTGATGCAGACAGGTGAAACTTTCACTTTGTGGATCCAAAGTCATCTAAGGCCACAATATCATTTGTATTGGCTAGCAAAATACAAAAAAGAAAGCTCATATCTTTCATTGCTTCCTCAGCCCTGCTTCATTCATTTCTTTGGAAATAACTGGTATCAAAACCCCACCCACATCAGTGCCAGAATGCTTAATAAATACTATTTCTACCTTGAGAGTCACAAGCAAGTGATAATGATGTGCAATGAGAAACAATAATCCTACTAAAACAGAAAAATAATCTACTGGCTTCACTAAAATTTATGACCATAGGACTTGCTTCATGTGTGTTTGGATGCTAAATGCTCCAAGGAAGTATGAAAAAATAGTAATGATACAATCCATTTTATTCTCTTAATATCTCTAAATTACCTTCATTTTGAGATAGATCATCTTTGCAGTATGCCAAGAGGTCTTCTTGCAGGTCTTATGTAATTTTAAACATTCACTGTCTAGAAAGGAAGAAAGACCTTTTTCTTTCAAAATCCATATCTGTCTCAACAAAGAACTCAGACTACTTTTCTGAGTGCTCTGAGTGGCTAGGTTTCATACATGTGCTCATCTCATATCAAGAAAAAATGAGACCACTTGATAAATAGATCCACAAATATGGAGGAGGTATCATTCATAGAAATAAACAGTATTCTTTTTTCTTTTTGGATAAACATGAAAGAAATGTGGACAGATAAATGTGATATTTCTTTTAACTAGTGTGTTCGTTACTTTTTCTATTGCTATGATAAAACACCGTAACCAAGGCTACTTATACAAGGTATAGTGTATTTATGTTTATGATTCCAGAGAGGTAAGATACCAGGATGGTAGAGCAGAGGCAGAAGGTGGTAGAACTAGATGCTGAGAGTAAAAACTGAGGGCTCACATCTTTAACCACAAACACAAAGTAGAAAGAGCAAACTAGGGCATTAGTCTTCACTCAAAGACGTCTCTGGTAACACAGTTGCTTCAAAATGACTACACCTCCCAAGCCTCCCTTAACAATGATACCAACTGGGTACCTAGTGTTCAAATGACTGAGACTATGGGAAAAATTTCTTATTCAAGCCACCACAAATGCAGAGTGAGAAAGTGTGTCTGAGGTTCCTTGTAAGATTATATGGTATGTATGTCTCAAAGCCAAAGAAAATCTAAAACTGTAACATTCAAGATTAAAGATTTGTCAAGTAAAACATAAACAGAGTTCCATGCTTCCAAGAGAAGAGATCATTTGGAGGAATTTTAGGGACATTGCTATTGTTTTTTGCCTTAGAAAGCATTTACACACTTTTTAATGTTTTCCTTTGTGTGAACAATCTCCAAAGCAGAGCTTTCAAGACAGTCTTTTGGGGTGTGAAAAGAAAAATAGAGTTTATTTATAATTTATAGGATGTCACTGGCATATTTATTTTAGAAAAATCCAACCAGTAAGTTATGAAATCTTGTCAACATAAATATGGTGAATAACCCAGAAACTATTTTGGGTCATGCACCTGCTTTTTATTATCTCATGAAAAAGTCCTTCAACTGAAAGATGCATTAGGCATTTTTCTTTCATTAAAAGATGACTGTTCAAATGTGACAATCTATACTCTGAAGACAAAGGGTTGTCAGTAACTTAATTACCTCAAATGCACTTTTAAAAGAACGAACTGCTATCTACTTTCAAAGGAAAAATGATGTTTTCATTGACATTGACTGGACTTCGCATTTTCAAAAGAAGAACCCCGCATGGAGATATAACCTTAAAATTGAACACTTGGAAATACTTCCAACATTCACGATTTGATTCCTGAAACTATGTGGGCATGCTGCAAAAAATATACAACTCATGTACTTACACCTGTAAAATTTTGAATACACAGTAGAAAAATGACAAAAGACAAACTATTCACAAGAAAGAGAAAAGAAATATGTCATGAAACACATTAAAATCCTTATTTTCATATTTAAAGTATTAAATAAAAAGTATATTGAGATAGCAATATATATACATAAGTGTGTGTGTGTGTGTGTATGTGTGTATGTATGTTTATGTAAATACAGAAAAGTTTGTAGAAGTAGTCCAAATTATCCACCAATGGATGAACAGCATTTATCTTTCAAAAAGAAAGACTTAGTGTCACATGCTTGAACCTTGAGTGCATTATGCTATATGAAGGATGATAATCACAAAAGAGCAATCTTTACATGAGACAGAATAGTCAAAATGTTGGAAACATAAAGTAGAATATTTTCCAGGGGCTCTATAAAAAAAAGTAGTGGCTATGCAACAGATATATAGAATTGGCTTTGCAAAATGACAAACTTCCAGAGATCTGTTACACAAAATGTTAATAAATACGACTAACTCCACACTTAAAAGGGATTACATAGTGTGGCTGGAGAGATGGCTCAACTGGTAAGAGCCCCTACTGCTCTTTCAGGGAACCTGAACTGGGTTCTCAACATCCATATTAGAGGCTCACAAATGCTTGTAACTCCAGTTCGTGGGTGTCAGGCACCTTCTTCTGGCCTTCATGGGCACATGCACTCACATGCACATAGTTGCACATACATATAAATGAGTAAAAACAAAATATTTTGAAAATAAATGATTAGCTGGTCAAATTTATATTTCACTCTCAATCATTTAAAAAATTTAAAAGGACACAAAAATCAAGGTGAACTTAAAAATATTTGAAGTCTTTTTTCTTGGTCCGATTATTGGTAGTATCACACACAGAGAAACATATTTCTCAATACAATTTCACAACAGAAGAAATAGGAGCTCCCATGATATTGATTTAATGTCTGTGGCACAGAATGTGCAAAGTGACACTGAGACTTGATAGGCTTGTAAGCAAGAAGGTACTCAAGCATAAGCAGGGGCATGTCACTTCAGTAACATACAAGACAGAATTTAAACAAGCTTCTACTGGCCAACTCTGAATTTCAACATTTAAAAAATAATAACTTCACTTAATTGTAACATAGTGAATAAATTAGAATCTATTAGGAGAAGGGGGATATTAAAATTAGGAGAGCTCTTCCTTATAGGATGATTGTATAACAGTTAATAAGTTGGATATAGACAAATAATAAACTTAGGCAGTGATCATTTAGTAGCCTCAAAAGTAATAATCAATTGAGGCAATCAACATTGATGAATGCTAAAAGTTAAGTAAAGGAGGTAGGAAAAAGAATATTGTTTCAGTGAAACTAAACCTAAGGAAATACCATTAAACGTGATGGATCTGGAGGTCACTGCCTTAGGCAAATGATCAAAGTTATTGTCACAGTACAGGTGCATCCAGTCTTAATGTGCTTGCCAATATGTTATAAATAGAATTAAAGGGTACTTATGTGGAAATATCACAGAGTTCTTAATCTTCATCTAATCAAGCCTCTGGAGACTTTGGAATTTACAATACATATGGTAGTTTAAAATATTAAACCTGCCAGAAGGAAAAAAAAAGACAAATCTATAATTCAGAAATTTCTATAGAGAACAATTCTAGACTTAAAATAAAAGCAAAATCAGATGTGTCATGGAAAAAAAAGTGAGAGTAGAAGATAACAGAGGTTTAAAAAATTGTAGTAGTATATGAACCTAGATTGTGCTTTGGTTCAAAGAAGCCATAAAATATTTGTAAGCTAGTAGGAAGAAGTTTAATAAAGACTAGCTGTTGGTAATTACTGTCTTTTCTTAGGTGTAGTATTAGTACAGTAGTTACATAAAGGAATGTTCTTAATTTTAGTAGTTATGATCTGACTATATATTAGAAAGTCCTAAGTCTGGAATTAAATTCTAAATGGTTAAAAACAAAAACAAATATATCAATCAAATTTAAGTATGGTTCAGACAAAGACTTAGTGAAAGCTAGCTGGTACTGACTTGGAAGCCTCCTCTTGGAGGACTAGTTCTCATAGCATACAAAAATGTTATTTACTTCTGGCCAATGCTTCTGAGTTCCAGAAACAAACTCTGGCAAGCAGCTCTAACACTGGTGCAGGCAGAACAAGCCAGCCTTAGATCAGGTAGGAATCCTGTCCTTTGACCCCTCCCACTACACCTGCCCAACCCAGCCCCAAAGCCCCAAACCACCTTCATCTTCCCAGGACCTACCCCTACCCCATTCCCCACTCCTGCCTCTGCTTCTTAGTCCCAGAAACCAACTCAGGCAGACAGCCCATGCCCTGGCACAGGCAGAGCAAGCTGGCTCTGGGAGATTAGGTAGGAATTCTGCTTGCTGAACATGTGCCCAGCCAAGACTCAAAGCCCAAAACCACTCCCATATTTCCACCATCATACCCTCCCACCCCTCCTTCTTAGTTCCAGAGGCCAATTTGGGCAGACAGCATCAGCCCTGGTTCAAGCAGAAAAAGCCAGCTCTAGGAGATCAGGTAGTAATCCTGCTCATTGACTCCTTCTACTACATCTATGCCACCCCAGCCCTAAAGCCCCAAACCACCTTCAACTTCACAACTTCACCCCTTCTGACAACTGCTTCTGAGTCCCAGAGACAAACCAAGGCAGACAGCCTCTGCCCTGGTATAGGTAGAGCAAGCCAGCTCCAGTAGTACAGTCTAGAGACCAACTTGGGCACACATCCCCTGCTCTGGCACTAACCATACAACACAGCCAGGAGACCAGGCAGGCAGACTCTGTTCTATATCAAGTCACAAATGCTACCATAAGAACACTCTCCAAGGCCCAGTCCCCAAGTCAAAAGCTGTATCAAAAGCCAAGGCAGCCACCACACTCCAGCTCCCACCTTGGGCAGAGACTTCCTCCTCAACAAGAGGGCACAAAACACCAAAGACCAGAGAAGACAAAGAAATCAAGAAACAAAACACTCATCCTTAATTAAAGACAAACCTAGAAATTCAGCACCTAAACTTTTAATCACTCCAAACTAAGATGCATACATGTTGCATACAAGAAACACACCTTAACATGAAAGGTAAACATTACATCAGAATAAAGAGTTGAGAAAAGATTTTCCAAGCAAAAGAACTTAAAAGACAAAGTGGTATAGACATTCTAATATTTAACAAAATAAAACTCAAATCAAAATTAATCAAAGGAAACAGGGCAATGGGTACTTCATACTCATCAAAGGAACAATCCACCAAGAGGACATTTCAATTCTTAACATCTATTCCCCCAACACAAGGTCTCCCATGTTTGTAAAAGAAACATTGCTAAATCTTAAAACACACACTGACTCATACACATTAATAGTGAGAGACTTCAGTACTCCAGTTTCACCAACTGACAGGTCACCCAGAGAAAAACTAAACAAAGAAATGCTAGAGCTAACATATTATAAATCAAGTGGACCTAACAGATATCTACAGAAAATTTAGCCCACACACAAAAAATATACATTGTTATCATCACCTCATGGAACCTTCTCCAAATTTAACCATATACTTGGACACAAAGCAAATCTCAATAAATACAAGAAAATTGAAATAACACACTACATCTTATCAGACTATCATGGATTAAAGCTGCACTTCAACAATAACAGTAATAACAGAAGAATTACAAATTCATGAAAATTGAACAACTGTCTACTGAATGAAGACTGGGTCAGGACAGAAATAAAGAAAGAAATTAAGGACTTTCCATAATTCAATTAAAATGAATGTACAACATACCCAAATGTATGGGACACAATGCAAGCTGTGTTAAGGGGAAAAATCATAGCACAAAGTGCCTACCAAAAAAGAATAACATACTAACAAATTAACAGCACATTGGAAAGCCCTTGAACAAAAAGAAGCAAGCACCCCAAGAGAAGTAGACAGCAAGATATAATCAAATGGAGAGCTAAAAATCAATAAAATAGAAACAAAGAAAACAATATAAGCAATCAATGAAACAAAGAGTTGGTTCTTTGAGAACATCAATAAGATAGAAAAACCCTTATCCAAACTAATTAAAAGACAGGGAGAGAATATCCAAGTCAATAAAGTTGAAAACAAAAGGGGTGTATAACTATAGACACCAGGGAAATCCAAAGAATCATTAGGTCATACTTTACAAACCTGTATTCCATGAAACTGGAAAATCTAAAAGAAATGGAAATTTTTCTTGATAGATGCTACCTATCAACAATAAATCAAGATCAAATAAGCAATTTAAACAGACCTATATCTCCCAAGGAAATAGAAGATGCCGTTAAAAGCCTCCCAAAGGGAAAAAAATCCCAGGGCCAAATGGTTTTAGTGTAGAATTCTACAAGGCATTCAAAAAAGAGTTAATGCCAATACTCCTCAAATTATAACTCAAAAGATAAGCAAAAGGAAAACTGCCAAACTCATTCTATGAGGTCATAGTCACCCTAATACCCAAACCAGACAAAGATTCAACAAAGAAAGACAATTAAAGAACAATTTCCCTCATGAACATGGATGCAAAATTATTCAATGAAATAATAGCAAACCAAATCCAAAAACACATCAAAATGATCATCCACCGTGATCAAGTTGGCTTCATCCTAGAGATGTAGGAATGGTACAACATATGAAAATCAGTCAGTGTAATCTACCACATAACAAAGAAAAAAATGATCATCTCACTAGATGCCAAGAAAGTTTTTTGACAAAACCCAACACCCTTTCATGATAAAAGTCTTGAAGAGATTAAGGACACAAGAGACACACCTAAAAATAGTAAAGGTAATTTCCAACAAGCCTAATGCCAACATCAAATTAAATGGAGAGAAACTCAAAGCAATTCCACTAAAATCAGGAACAAGGCAAGGTTGATCTGTCTCCATATCTATTTAATATAGTACTTGAAGTTTTAGCCAAAGCAATAAGAAAACTAAAGGAAATTAATGGAATGCAAATTGTAAAGAAAAAAGTCAAAGTATCCCTATTCACAGATGATATGAATATATATGTATACATATATATATATATACATATATATATATATGTATATATATATATATATATATAATAGATATAGATATATGTCCCAAAAAACTCTACAAGTGAACTTCTAAAGCTGGTAAACAACTTCAGTGAAGTGGCTGGCTACAAGATCAACTTAAAAAAAAAAAAAACAGTAAAACACCATCCCTCCTATATACAAAAGACAAATGGAATGAGAAAGAAATCAGGGAAACAATGAAATTCACAATAGCCACAAACAACATGAAATATCTAGGAGTGACTCTAACCAAGCAACTGAGACACTTGTTTCACATAAACTTTGTCTTTGAAGAAAGAAATTGAAGAAGATCTCAGAAGGTGGAATGATCTCCCATGCTAGATTGGTAGGATTAACATAGTGAAAATGATCACTTCACCAAAAGCAATTTAGAGATTCAAAGCAATCCTTGTCAGAGTCCCAACATAATTCTTTACAGACTTTGAAAGGACAATACTCAAGTTCATATAGAAAAAAAAAAAAAAAACAGTATACCTAAATTAATCTCGAAAACTAAGAGAATCTCCACAGGTATCACCATTCCTGATCTTAAGTTGTACTACAGAGCTATAGTAATAAAAACTGCATGGTTTAACATAAAAACAGACATGTTGATTAATGGAACTGAATCAAAAATCCAGATATAAATCCACACACTTATGGACATGTCATCTTTAATAAAGAAGCCAATAAAACACACTGGAAAAAAGGCAACATCTTGAACAAATGGTCCTTGTCAACCTGGATGTCTGCATGTAGAAGAATGCATATAGACACAATTTGTCACCCCTCACAAAATTCTATTCCATGTGGAGCAAAGACCTCAACATAAAAGCATATATATTGAACCTGATAGAAGAGAAAATGGGGAATATCCTTAAACGCATTGGCATAAATGACAATTCCTGAACAGAACACTGATAGCTCAGGTACTAAGATCAACAATTAACAAATAGGACCTCATGAAGTTGAAAAGCTTCTGTAAGGAAAAGGACACACTCAATAAGACAAAATAGCAGCCCACAGAATGCAAAAAGATTTTCACCAACTCCACTTCTGATAGAGCTCTAATATCCAAAATATAAAAGGAACACAAGAAACAACAAACCAAATAATCCAATCAAAAAATGGGGTACAAAAATGGGGTAAACAAAGAATTCTCAAAAAAGGAATCTCGAATGGCTGAGAAATACATAAGAAATGTTCAACATTCTTAGCCATCAGGGAAATACAGATCAAAACTACTCTGAGATTCCATCTTATACCTGTCAGAATGGCTAAGATCAATAACATAAAGGACAGTTCATGCTAGTGAGGTTGTGGAGCAAGTGGAACACTCTTTCATTGTTGGTGGGAATGCAAACTTGTACAACCATTATGGAAATCAATATGGCGACTCTATGAGAAATTGGAACTTGACCAATCTCAAGACCCAGCCATTCTACTCCTGGACATATATCCAAAGGAGGTTCCATCCTACCAAAAGGACACTTGTTCACCTATGTTCATCACAGTTTTAATCCTAATAGCCAGAAATTGGAAACAACCTAGTTGCCCCTCAACTGAAGAATGGATAAATAAATTGTACATTTACACAATGGAGTACTACTCAGCTATTAAAAAAATGACTACATGAATTTTTCACACAAATGGATGGGACTAGAAAAAAATTCATTCCGAGTGAGGTAACACAGTCCCAGAAAGATAGACTCAACATGTACTCACTTATATGTTTTGATTAACTGTTAAGCAAAGGGAAATGCTGCTGCAATCCACAGACTCAGAGAGAGACTAAGCAACATGGAGGGCCTCTGTGGGGACACAGGGCTCTCCCTTGTAAAAAGTAAATGAATCAGATGATGCATGTGGGCTGGGGGAGGACAGGAATGGTAAGAGAAGAGACTAGGTATGGGGAAAGGGATGGAGGGAAAGAATATATGGAGAGACAATGGAATATGAAGACATTGAGGGGAGAGCTGGAGACTGAGGGCAGAGGAAAATCCCTGGATTCCAGGATGGAGACCTTGGTAAAGACCTCTAGAAATGGGCGGTGAGGAGTCTGAATAGGCCATCTCCTGTAACTGGCAAGGCTCCCGGTTTAGGGACTAGGATACCACTCCAGCCACAAAATCTTCGACCTATAATCCAGCCTTCCTACAGTACCCACTGGGACAATGGAAGGGCAGAACCCCAGGCCAAAGGAAAGAACCCATGCCTGATTCTTCAGGGTAAACCAGGAACTAGAGACTGGATAGCCAGGAGATGATTTCTAAATGTATCCTGTTCTTCTCATAGATCAGTACCTCGCCCATTCCCAATCAGTGAGGCTTCTTCCAGCAGCTGATGGGAACAGATGCAGAGGCCAGAGCCAAACATTGTGCAGAGCTCTGGAAAACTTGCCGAGGGAGGGATTTTAGAGACCAGAGGGGTCAGGGACATCAGGAGAACAAGCCTTACAGAGTCAACAGACCAGCACTCTTGGGATTCCTCAGAGCCTGAAGTGAGAGACAAAGAACCTGCAGGGTCTCCTAGATATGTCATGTGGTTGCCTGGCTTGCAGAGAACCTACAGGCTAGAGTGTATGGGTTTTTTGATGCTTTTGCCTGCCCTTGGGACCCATTTCCTCCAGGTGGGTTGCCTAGTTCACCCTCTATATAGGGACTATTGCCAGGTCTTGTCCCATCTTGTCGTGCCCTGTTTGAGCAGTAACCCTAGGAGGAGTGCTCTGTTCTATGGGAAGAAATGGGGTGGTGCTGAGTGAATGGGAGTGGGGAGGGTATATAATAGGAGAAGATGAAAGATAGTGGAGCTGGGTGGAATGCAGGGAGGGTAGGAGGAGTGTTGATAAGTATTATAAGAGAGATGAAGAATAAATAAATTAATTAATAAAAATGATGCTATTCAAGCTGCAAAGGGAAAAAATTAATTGAAAGTCCTATCCAGCTGTAAAGTCTAGGAGCCACAACAATGACAATTCTGGCAAGATAAACCCTGAGTGCAATAGTGGCACTTATGTCTCAGGCATAAAACCAACACCTATCTTATTAGAGTTAAGGCCTGCTCAGTAGGAGGTCATTTATGTCTGATACCATAAACCCAGGAAATTGCCATTGGCTGGCTGGTGATCCCCTGGAGGAGAAACTACTATAGACAGATTACTAAAACCAGTATAATTCCTGATTGCATTCTAAATATCTATACTTATATCCACAGATAAGTATAGTTCCCATTTGCCATCAAAGAGGCTTCCTTTTGCAGCAAATCAAAATCATCATGGAAATCTACAAATGACCATAGAGTGCACAAGACCAGCTGATACGTCTATGACAAAATTCTTACACCTAAGTTTCAGGGCACATTGAGGAGAAGTGCAGAAAGATTGTAAGAGCCAGAAGGATCAATGCATTTGCTGTGGCACAGTGTCTTCTACATAGGACAGGATGTTGTGCCCTTGACATTTTAACATGGTTTATTTTACCATGATATAGTGGCCGGCGTAAACAATACTGGAACTATGATGACACCAGTTTGCATGAATTTGTGGGTAGAGGAAAATCTCACAAGTCTCCACTCCTAGAGAAAGAGCTAAGGCAATTAATATATAGCTCTGGAGAGTGGGAGAATTAGTCTTCTCCTGAGATGAGGTCCCTGATAGTTTATTAAATTGGTTGGCCCTACACATGTTTATGTATGAACAAAACTAAATGGACTCAGAGAGTGTTACACTGAAAAAGAGGTCATGAAGTTGAGAGAGAGTAGCAAAGACTTGAAGCAGGGAAAGCAT
Source organism: Cricetomys ansorgei (assembly GCA_026225945.1). Lineage (NCBI taxonomy): Eukaryota > Metazoa > Chordata > Mammalia > Rodentia > Nesomyidae > Cricetomys > Cricetomys ansorgei. The sequence goes on from JAMJFZ010002798.1 coordinate 2,216,289, forward strand.
ATAGAAGAAATGATGTAAATACAGCATTCACATACAAAATACTCAAAAATAAATGTTTAAAATAGTGTTATGATGACTAATTTTGTTGTCAGTTTGACATACGTAGGAAGAGGGAACCTAAGTGGAAAAATACCTTCATCGGATTGGCCTGTGGGTGTGCCTTTGAGTTTTTTTTTTTTCAATTGTTAATTAATAGAGGAAGGCTCATTTCATAGTAGGTGGTGGCATCTTTAGGCAAGTAGGCCTGGGTTATGTAAGAAAGATAGCAAAACAATGGTGGACTGTAACTTGTAAGTAAAATAAGCCTTTTCATTTCCAAGTTGTGTTGGTCAGTGTTTTATCACAGCAACAGTGGAGCAAACAAGGATATGTGGTTGAAACAAAAAGCTGAACACTGATATTTTAATAATGCAGTCAAGGGAAAATTCTTTTCATTCCTTCTTTTCACAAAAGCACAAGTTTTTGTGAGGTACATCTGATGATGACAACCATTAATACTAAATATAAAAATATACTGAATTTAGAGTAAGAACATTAAATAACTGTATCACAAACTATTAAACTAAGAATTTCCATGTAGTAGTAGTAGTAGTTTCCATGCAGAAACATTGCTCTCACTAAAATATAATTAATGTGCATAAAATTTATAATAATATTACTGAGAACAAAAAGGCTTTTATACTGTTAATATATATATATAATTTCTACTTATTTTATTTCAGTTTTAATCTTCATTTTACTTCTGCTTTGATAGTGTCTTGGACCACCTTTTGTTGCTGTAACTAGATATTACAGACTATGCAATTTACAGAGAATTAAGGTTTATTGCACTCACAGGGCTAAAGAATGGGAAGTATGAAACTGGGTTACTATCTTTTGAGGACTATGCTAGCATAGTCCCATGTTGGCAAAGTCATCATATAGTATAACAGAGTGTTAGAGTTTCTCTGCTCCTCTTGTACAAAGCCACAGTTCTACTGCATTAGAGCCTCACTATTATAGACTTGTTTAACCTTAGTTACTTGGCAAAAGTCCCATACTAAATGTACAACGTATACATTATTAGTTCTCCACAGGGGTAAAAAAATTTCTACATGTGTTTTGGTGAGGCATTGAAACCATGACAGATGGTGTACATTAGATGAGCATGAACTCCTATGACACTAGCACACACACATTCCTGAGAAATGTCCCAGTAAATATACATCAACTTATTTGTGATTTGCATATTCATTAAAGGTGTTGCCTGGCTCAAGATGAAGAATTTCACTCAATATATAAAGAAGTTTATCCCCTTGTGTGAAAAAAACCTTGAAACATACAGAAGTTTGATAAAGAAACTTCATAAATCTCTGCAGTCAAGGCTGCTGCAACACAGCACCACAAAATAGGTCACCCAAAAAACTACAAATTTATTCTCTCACAGGTCTAGCGGCTAGCAGTCTGAAATCACAGTGTCAGCCAAAATGGCTTCCTTGAGTGCCTGGAGGGAAAATTCGGTGCAGATCTCTTGCTTAGCTTCTAGTGGTGTCCAAAATCCTCAGCATTCATTGGTTTCTGCTGGCCTCATTTTAGTCTCTGTCTTGATCTTGATATGTGTGGATTTGTGCTCCTTAAATGTCTGTATATTTTCTGTTCTTACAAGAGCACAGTCATATGATTGTAGTCAATTACCTCTGTAATATGTCTATTTCCAGTAAGGTCTGAAGTATGGGGAAATAGAGTTAACCTGTCTTTGGGATAGGGGCAGTGGAGCACAAGTGAATCCATCAAAAAATCCTATTTGCCATTTTTTTCATCCTCTCTGTCTCGAAATCCTGGAGTTTCTTCCTTCACACATTTGGTGGAAATAAATCAGACGAGAAAGAAAAAATAAATAAGAGACATAAGATGGTAGAAGACATTTTGTTCTGTGTTTTATTTCATGATAATTGAGCTGTAAATCATTATTTCAAAACTGCTATCATTGTTATCATGTCTTATCATGAAACAGAGTTTTCTCTTGTTCCAATTACAGAAACGAAAGCCATGAGTTCCACCCCTGCAGTTTCCTAATCCATGTTATAAAGCATGACTCCTTTTTATTAAATCTTCTGTGCTCTTTAAATTCTCAGTTTCTTCCTTTAGCACTATTATAATTCTTGTTCTCTTCAAGTTATCATAGCCAGCAAGTACAGTGTCTCTTTAAAGTGACTTTTCTGAATATTATTACCTTCAAAGTCTGATTTATCTCCCTTTAAACAATGCTTCTTACTTCCTTTTGACATGATAAGTTCCTGCATTGCACTCCTAACCAATAAATCTCAAAGCTTATCAGTGTGAGAGCTGTTTAATTGATTGGATGCATTTGCAACTACATTCCTAATAGATAGATACATTAGTTTTAAGTTAAAAGGAGGAAATGTTTGGTTTTGTTCTTGGTTTTCTAAAAACAGAATGTGGGCATTGATTCTTATACCCCAGTTTACTTCAACTTGTTCTGTGCTGTGTAATATGGTTTCAGTTTGACAGGCAGTAGGAAAATCCTATTTAGTACACAAGTGTAAAGAAGAAAACCCTCTACTATAAGAATCAAGCTACTTTGTTGGCTACTTAATAAATATTAAGTAATAACAGTGGTACTCATGGGGAAAATAGCACAAAATAGTCTCTTATTGTTGGACACACAAAAAAGCAATCAGACATTTTAAAGGCCAAATGACTTGGAAAAACATGCTGCATTTATAAGTTGTTAAATAAGCAGTTATCCCATTTGCTGAAATTCCCCTTTTGAGGTGTAAAGAATATTGTATTTAGAAAGTAGTATTTTCCATTCCCAAGGTGACTGCACTGTGCCAATTCTACAGCTATGCATTACATTCCAAAGATTCTTGCTCACTAGTTCATACCCTTGGAAAATTTGTATAGTATAGTTTGCCTTAGAGCTGTTTTTATTCACTTTTTGTCTTTCTTCATGCTTACCTGCTCTCTTTGGCCCTCAAAATATGGCCTTTGGTAGCAATTTCATAGTTCCATTATAGTAAGCCAGTGTTTCTCTTGGACCAGCAATAACCTCTTCACCTAAAAAGTTAAAATTCAAGTTCCCAGGCTTAAGCTTGGAGCTAGCTATCATATTAGTAATGATTCTCTGGAGGAACAAAATGGATAGAATGAATATAGATTACAGAGGAGAATCATTAGATTGGCTTACATGATACGACCTGGGCAATTCAACAATGGCTACTGGCATGCTGGAAAGCCAGGAACCTGCTATTCGGTAAGGCTGGATTTCTCAACACTTCTGATCTAGCAGTTACAGCATAAAGGATTTCTGGAGAGCAATTTGTTCAGTGTACCTTGGAAGGCCGAAATATAGAAGGCAAAAGAATAAAGGTTCTGATAGCCTCAGTTCAGTCCCTGGAACCCACATGGTGGAAGGAGAGAGCCGACATCTGAAAGCTATCCTATGACTTCCACATGCATGTTGTGACACACAGGTCATTGCCTCTTCTATAAATAAATAAATAAATAAATAAATAAATAAATAAATAAATAAATAAATAAATAGACGCAAAGTACTAATGGCTCACAGAAGAAGATTCAGGTGTGAAAAGCATTGATGACCAGTGACAGCACTTGGTGACAGCTGTGTGGCCTGCTGTTACTTAGTTTTAATGTTGCAGGCTGGTTTTTCCAGAATCCTGGTGTCTAAGGACATATTGTTGTGGTACTTATTGTGAAATTAGCAAAGTGCAAATGACATTTTGTGATAGTTTTATAGTTGATTTTTATTTGGATTTTTATAGACGATCTAAGAGAACAGTTTTCAAAGAAATCAAGATTGTATAATTTTAAAGAGAGGAATGGCCCCAAAATAAAAATCCTGTTCTTTGTAGCTGGCTTGCTATGTTTTGCTATTTTACAGTTTGGACTTATTAAACTGCAGCTGCATTTTGATTTCTATCATAGAGTTCAATTTGTTATTATACCACTAGAATTAATATGTAAAATATATAAGAATAAAGTTCTAGATCCCATAATATTATTTCACTGTAACAGGGTAGTTAATAAGGAACATTTTCATTTGGAATATTAATGATTTAATCCTAGAACTTTGATTCAGTAACTACGGGTTTAGAAAAATCACAGTCTACAACATAAAATTGTTTTCCCACCCATTCACAAATGTTCGTTTTGAAAATAAATTTAATAATTAACATTTAAAATGTGTTAAACTACTATTACAAATTTTCATTGGGTTTATGGAATCTGAAAGTTTTAGATCATAAATATTAATCTGATAGCCCTTTGAATTCAGCTTAAGGTAATTATAAATATAAATGAAATGTTTCTTTTTATTTAAAGGCCTATTCACTTCAGTGGAGACAATTCTATAGTCTAAAGACTAGTGTTATCCCCAAATGCATATGTTGGAATGTAATTAATACCGACTGTGGTAACATTAAGAATGGGAAGATATGATTAGTTCACAAATGGAATTCCATCTCACACAAAAGAAACTTGGGGGAGCATATTCATACTAGCTCTCCTTTATGACCATGAAAGGACATACAACATTCCATCTATGAAGAACATCAGATACTGAATCTAGCAGCACCTTATTGACTACATATCTCAAAATTATGCACAATAAATTCCTCTTGTTTACAAATTCCACAGGTACTTTTCTGTAGCAGCCAAAATGGACTGAGGCAAACAGCAAATGCATTACTGGTAAATGAATAGTGTTCATTCAACCATTATTTAAAGGTCTGTTACTAATATTTATCCTATTCCATACCAGCTACATGAATCTACACAATAATTCATTTGTTTGCTCCTGTTAGACAAATATAGCACTGGCTTAAGAAACAAAGGCTAGAAGAAGTGGAGATGCAAGTATGAAGTGTTCTTTAATCTCAAGAAATATGCAGTGTTGTGACGTAAACAAACACCATTCATACACATCAAACGAGGGAAATTGATCTTTTATGCAATATTTCTAAAGAGTGGAAGACTACCCAGAACTAAGCAATTTGTAATTTTTTTGGAAGACATTACTTTTGATTTGGACTTGAATTTGAATATTTGCTACTGTATATGGTACATGTGGAGTAAACAGCTGGGGCAAAGAAGCTAAACAGCTAGATGTGCAACAATGATACAGCCTGGTTTTCAAATGGAAAGGTTGATATATAAAACAAACAAAATGTGATTATAGCCAAAAATTTTACTTGTTTCAATCACAAGTAGGAAGTAGATGAAGTTATCTATCAAAAGAAGGAGGAGGGAGAGAAGGGGAAAGAAGGAGGAGGAGGAGGAGGTAGAGGAAGAGGTGGAGGAATAGGAGGAGGAGAAGGAGGTGAAGAAGGACAGAAAGACAGAGAGATGGAGAGGAAAGAGACACAGAGACTCCAAGAGAAAGAAGACTGTAGTGCCCACAAAGATAATGTTAATCCCTCTGTTCCTCCTAAGAAAAAGCATTAGCCCATACATTATATGCTCGAGGCATATTTCCTCCTCCTCCTCCTCCTCCTCCTCCTCCTCCTCATCATCATCATCCTCCTCCTCCTCCTCCTTCTTTCCTTTAAAGGAAAGTCAGAGTAATGTTGAAAAGTGTATACCATTGTGTACCAAATGTGTGACTTCAGGCAAATTTTTAAAAACTCATAGTTTCTTCATCTTCAAAATGAATATTAGCACAGTACATAGAACCACTAATTAAATATTTTGAATGCATGAAAACCTTTCCATGTTGATTGGAATATACTATTACTTTTCTAATTTTATGTCAAGAGCTACTAATTGTTGCAAGTGACAGAAGTACAAGATCTAAGTATCATCTAAAACTATTGTGTATTTTTTAAATGAATTATCAGTACAGAATTATAGTTTCTATGTGATTAGTAGGTGGAAATGCAGGAAGGGGAAGAATAACTTTTACTGACTTGGTTCTGTTGCTGTGATAAAAAGCCTGACCAAAAGCAGCTTAGGAAGAAAAGGGTGTATTTAATGTTTCAGGATACAGTCCATCAAGGGAAGCCAAGACAGGAACTCAAGATAAAACCTGAAGCAGAAACTATGTAAAACTACTTACTCTTTCTCTCCTGCTCAGTTAGCGTTCTTATATAGCTCAGACCCACATACCTAGGGATATAGTGCCCATAGTGGAATCAGATCTCCTATGCCAATTAGCAACTAAGAAAATGCCCACATACAAGTCCACATGTCATTCTGATTGTAGTGATTCATCAGTTGAGGTTCCTTCCACTTAGGTGACTCTAGTTTGTGTCAAGTTGACAATAAAATGTAACCAGTATAATCCATTGTTTGTCAGTCAGCTTGACACAAAACAGAACACTGTTAAGATGCAGCTTTTCCTTTCTTGTTTGTCCCCAAGACCACTTGTTAATATCATAATATAAAGTCCAGTAGAATTTTAAAAGTACCACACTCTTAAGTTTTTCTATCAGTTTAAAATCTATGTTCCATTTAAAATCCTGAAATCTCTCAACTGTGGGCTACTGTAAAATAGAAAGTTTCCATACTTTTTTTATTACAAGAAAGGAGAACCAGGGCACAGTTACAATCTTATCAAAGTGAATCCCAAACACCAACAGTGTGAAATGCTTAGTGCCCAACATCTGGAACCCACTCATGATCTGGACTTCAAAAAACTTGAATAGCCAATCTGTAGTCTCAATATGACTCCATTCCACATTGGGGACTGTCCTTGATAGGTATCCTGTAATCCTGGCATCTGCAATATCCTCATTCTGCTACAGCTGGGGATGTAGCGTCACCAATGGTCTCTCCTGGCCTCTCTTCAGAGACTCCAACTCTGCTACATGGTACCAGACCTTAGCTTCTCTACATGAAACTTTCAATCTTGAAGTCTCCAGTGCAACTGATGCTGCACCAATTATTTCTCAATGTCTTGATGTAGGAACTTCTACCCTGTCACTTGGTGCCAGGACTCAGCCATTCTCTATAACCCCTTCAACCTTGAATCTCTTTTGCCTTCAAAGCAAGAACACATGAGAGACTTCCACATTTACAAGTTTTGCTGCCAGCTTAAAATGAAGCTTTGGCCATTCTGAATTTCAGTGCTTTGTACTGGCCCCAATGAAATACTTCCTATAAGATTTCACCTCAATTATACTTATTAATCACTTGAGATTATCAGAGTCAGCTAACCAGCATCCATTGTCCCAGTAAAAGAAAGATTTAGCATCCACAGTGTCTTATTCTCAAATATAACATATGTAGTCCTGATATATCATTGATTCCTTCTCATTGTCACAAGCCAGGCCTTGGTTGCCTACATTTCTTTCAGCAGTCTTATCTTCCAAGGTCCCACATTAATCTCTGAGTACTTGACATTTTTTTTAATTTTTAAATTTTTTTAATCTGTAAGCTCCAAAATCTTTCCACAGTCACCCTCCACCAAAAAAAATGGTCGCATCCATCACATCAACAACTTTGCTCTTCTGGTACCAATTTCTCTTCTAGTTTAGTTTTTTTTGGTTTTTTTTTTGTTTTTTGTTTTGTTTTGTTTTTGTTGCTATATAAACATTACGACCAAAAACAACTTGTGGGAAGAAAGGGTTTATTTCAGTATATAGGTTACTTTCCCCATGGCAGGAACCTGAAACAGAAACCCTGGAGGAAGGCTACTTAGTGGATTGATTTCTCTCTCTTGCTCAGCTTTTTTTCTTTGTGGTTAGTTATTTACTTCAGAAAAAAAAAACCCAAAACACAAAAAAAAACAAAACAAAGAAACAAGCAAAAAAAGTTTCACTGTGTAGCCCTGGCTCCCTAGGACTTGTTATGTAGACCAGGCTCACCTAGAATTCTATTCAGCCCAACCCACATGCCTAGGGATGCACAATCACAATGGGCTAAGCCCTCTTAAATCAATTAGCAAAATTAAGAAAATGCCCCCAAAGACAAGTTCACAGGAAAATGTGATTAAGACAATTCTTCAATGAAGCTCTCTATCCCAGGTGACGCTAGTTTGTGTCAAGTTGGCAATAAATAAAATTACTAGTACTAAATTTCGACAAGATTTCACACCTAGATGACTAAAGAGGCATGAATTAGCCACAGGATAAGGAGCAGATATTTGGGTACACAGAGTCAATTTTGTGTTCATGTTGCCCCAGTAAGTTAGCAAGTCACAAGCAGAAAGCAGAGCAGCTAAGTACCTCAGTCAGATTAGGTTATATTGTCATGAAGTAACAACTACAAAATCTTTTTTAGCATAAAAGATCATATTTCTCATACCAAAACACATTTTCTTCAAAAATCCCATAATGATAAATAATAATGACCCTGCTAATTTTAATTTGTTTTTTTTTATAAAAACCACAAAATTGCCCCTTTCAATTAAACCAAAGTTGTATTAAAGGCAAAATGCAGCAACTGCCTATGTTGCACCAAGGAGGCAGAGCTAAGGGGAATCCTATCAGATATTATCGTGTATCCAGAAAATTGACACCCTGAGTACAAATTAACTGGATGTTTTAATAATATAATATCTGATTTCTTATGTGTGCACTGAAACTGGCAAGTATAATATAAAATAAGTTTTGGAACTTTGCAGACCTTTTAAGTTTTTACGTAACACCTTGGCATAGGCACAAAAAGCAGAATAAGCAGAATGCCCACTAGAACTCCTCTCTGTGACTTTGCAAGTATCCATTTCTACATTCAAATAATGCTTTTATTTCTTCATAGTAGGCAAAAAATCAAAAAGACCAAAGCAATTCTGTATTTTTAAACTACAATTTCACACGTGTATAGCAAAGCTACTTCTGACAGTTTTCGACATTTTGAAAGTAGTATCAAACAAAGCTTTAAGAAATGAGAAAATGTTTTCACTTTTAGTCCTTTGTTTCTGTATTTGCTGTTGTTGTTATACAAATCACTGCAGTTACTGAGGGCAACAGTTAACGAGGTCACCAGCATGTTCAAATACACACTTTGTGAATATCAAGTAACTTCTCTATACTGCAGAAAGTAGTGAGCAAGAGATAAGAAGGATGGCAATGAAGAGTCGCTGTTAAAATTAGTCTCCCTACTTATATTAAGATTGTTAATTTTACCACAACATAACTTCCTGGCTATCAAAAAATTAATTGACTTTCTTTCAACAAGATTACTTAAATTATGTATGCATTCACTAAAAATAGTAGTGATGGTTCAATATATTTGGGAAATTATTATCTAATGTGAATACATTTGATCAGATGTTTAATGGCTATAAAAATGCCAGTGCCTGTTGAACCATCAGATGAGGGACAGCTAAATGGTATTCTTCCTTAGACCCTTCAAGTCATTGGAGTAAAGACTTTTAGTCATATTTTTCAATAAGCAGATTTTTAATAAGCACACTCAGTGGTAGGTACTAACATATTTTAAATGTTTTGGGCATTGACAGAAGCATTTTTTCAAATTAATAATACAAAGCTTTCAACTTGGATTAATTTGGAATTTAGACACAAATATTGAGGGATACATAAGGCACTCGAACACTACAAGGTCCTTTCTCCACGCTTCCAGCCAAGCAAACTTGCAAACCATTTTGAGGCTTTTAGAGCTAATTGCTAAGCAGCATAGATGCCACTTAATTAGAGAAAGCTAAGGGGAAGCACTAATCTAGAAACTACAATATCATTGGGAGGGAGAGCATCATTAATGGCCACAATTCCATTTTTGCACATTATTAAGGCATGGCAGAGTACAGGAAAGGAGATGTTTCCCAAAGTCACCTCTGTGAACCCCATGAGAAAGAAAACTCATGCAATGTGACTTTTGCGAAACGTATCAGCATTTTAATTTCATCCATCTTAAATAGTGTGTTAGTTGCAGAACCATGATTTTCCTTTGGCTCTCTTTTATGTTGCATGTGAAGAAATCTCCTGTGTATCTTCTCTGTCTGTTTTCCAGCATATTCTTTCAAAATGCTGTTCAGAGTTAAAGAACAAGCAATTTTGTTTGCCTAGAGGACTGCCTTTCTAGCCTGTATCAGTTCTGTGCTTCAGTTTTCCCATGCTGTACCGCCCCATAATGTACTTGAAAGAAACCGTCAAAATACTCTTTTTACCAGATTGCCTGTCTTGTCTAGCCAGAGGTAAGTTGTTTTTCAAGATAAACTATAAAATAATAGCAGGTCACATTTAAATCTCAAGATGTAGAGTCTAGGGTAAAAGTATATCAGATCCAGGCCTTATGCAAGATGCTAGTGATGTGTTAGTTGCTAGCTTGCATCCATCAAATAGGCAAGACATAGGCAGGCTGCTGGGACTTGGAATGAATAACCAAATGATGGCTAAGCATGGAGAGGTGAATGATTGTGCACAATCAGCACAATTCTTGAATGCAGCTGGCTCTCATCGACTGATGTCTGTACCAATGCTTCGATATATGTTGGATAAAAATACTGTCAAGACTGATCCTCTAGGGACACATCCTTTCAAAGTGGTGTTTGCTGATAAATGTGTAGCTGTCAAGTTCTACAATATATTATGATATTTGATAGCATAAGAAACTTTAACAGATTAAAAAATACTTATGGGGGCAGAGTAGGAAACACACGGGTGAAGCAAATTCCTTTAATGCTGTCACTGCCTAATTTGATTACAAGTTCATTATCAGGAAAGCCAATAGGCTCATTTCTACATAGTCAAGAAAGTATCTACTCACAAAGGGCATCAGACAGTAGAAAAGGAAGAGGGCCAAAGGGTAAAGATGATGGACAGAAAATTGATGTCATCATAAGAGGAAAGAAGTAAAAGAGGAAAAGGTGAAACAGAAACCCTCTTTTTATCTTGGAAAACCCCACGAGATGGTGGTCAGAACACAATTCAGTTTAAAGGTATGAGACTATAACAGCCTGACAAATAGGTGTGGGATGAGAATTAATATTATTGTTCAGCTACTCCTTCAGAGAAAACCAAAAATGTGTATCAGAGGAATCCACGTGGTATATATCGAAAAGCTAGCTTGAAGCTGCAAATGATACTCTCTGATCATTGTTTTTTGGTTTTTGATTTTGTTTAGGAGTAAGAAACCAGTATTCTTAGTAATAATTTTAAGTTGTATGAATTAAGTTGTGTGGTGTTGAGTCTCACAGATATAATTTTTGACCCTGCTTAATACAAATTGTTGGAGTCCCATTCCCCCAAGTCCTTCGAGTTTCCACCCTAACAATGGGGCTAGACACCTCGGTAGCTTAAGGCTTCTCTGAGATTGACATTATAATTGTCTTCAGCACCTGCTGGCACTCATTAATTTCTTCCATCCCAGTGTGTCCTCTGCTCCAGTGATGTCACCTGACCTTGGTTTAATCTGGTCATTTGTCACTGCCTCATTATCATGACTCCTCCCATCATCAGATAGGCCTTGTTCCTTCTAATTAGGGTCACCATACATTCTGCTTAGTTCAAGACAATTTCAGATTAATTGTGCTGGCCCAACATAATTATTTATAGTGCCCTCTTCTACTCTCCAAAGGGCCACCTCTTCTTGTAGGACTCTGTTCCCATAAGTTTATAATTCTTCTTTTAAAAAGCTCCCAAAATAGAATGTTTTCTAAGTTTCTTACAGTTCTTGTACTTCTAGAGTTAATCTATTTGTCTTTTTTTTTCAGAGCATTTATTCAGCAACAATGTGTTTTAGAGTTATGATATACAGTGAAAAAAAGCAAGTGTCTCAGTGTTTACAGATTCCTGACATGTTACTCTAAGAAATTCATGGACAATAAATCAGAACTCACAAGAATTTTCAGAATTTTCAAAATCGTGGTTAATTTAAAAGTACTCTTCAAACTCTATTATTAGGATAGCTAGAATTTGTGTTTAAAGAAGATCCACTGAGCTTAGTAGTTGTGGTGGTTTGAATGATAAATGTTCCCACTGTGTAGTGCTGTTTAGGGAGGTCCAGCCTTGGGGAGTCAAAGGACAGGAGTTGCCTAAGACCATCTGCATATCGGATATTTACATTATGATGCACAACAGTAGCAAAATAAGAGTTATGAAGTATCAGTGAAATAAATTTTATGGTTGGGGGTCAGCACAACAGGAGGAACTGTATTAAAGGGTTGCAGCATTAGGAAGGTTGACAACCACTGCTCTGCATCTATAGCTGGTAACCTAAATCAGTTTTTACAGGCCTTGGGTTAGAAAGCATTTCACCTGGTGACATTTAACAACTTCATCAAGATTCTCACTGAAAAGTCCTCCTACCTGATAGTGAATAAATTCCTTACTCACAGAGTTATTCCCTTTGTGGGAAAAAGTGACCCCTACCCCCTGACTGCATTTCAACTCTTAGTCTAAGATAGCAGTGACCGATTAGCATCTCCCTAGTAGACCAAAAGGAAGCTTAAACAAAAAGAGCTTTTGGGAGTCAACTGTTTCAGTTAGACTGGAGGTCAGTGAACTTATTCTGTAAAAGGCCAAATTATAAATATTTTATATTTCGTAGTCCATATAAATGCTGTCAGAACTAATCAAACCAGCTGCTACAGCAAAGATCAAAAAAATTTGGTATATAAATGAGTAAGTATCTGTGTTCTAAAAAAGCTTTATATAAAAAATTTAAATGTGAATATCAGATAATTTTCACTTGTAATGAAATAATATTATTTTGTCTTTCTTGTTGATATTAGTCACATAAAAATGAAGGAAGTCATTCTTCAATTGTGGGCCATGAAAAAGTCAGTCAGTTTGCTGGATATTTCCCCTACTGGCTTGTAGTTTGCCAATCACTGAGACTGCCTTATTGGTTTGTAAAGAGCATAAAAATAAGTTCAAATAAATGTAATCAAAACAGAATGTATTGTCTCATCTAATCATTATAATTTGAGTATAGATTGATAGAAGTTTTGTAAACAGTGTTACCAGACTTCTATCTCAGTTTCGCATTCTTCCCCTGCTCCATGATGGCTTCATCATATCTTGATGGTATAAAGAAATTGTCCATACTTCTAGAGAGTTTTCAAACTCATCACAAAAGAGAGTTAGAATTAGTTTTTCTAATGATATTGAGCTGGTGAGATGACTCAGAGAACAAAGGCACTTACCTCCAAGCCTAAGAACTTGATTACAGTCTCAGAACTCACATGACAGAACAGACTCTTCCAAGTAATCCTCTGATATCTACATGTGTACAATGGCATGTATGCACCTCTAAACCCCCCTAGGCTTAAGACTAGATTGTACAGAGGCAGAAATACTCCAGGGATCCAGGACTAAGACTGCAAATTGAATTAGACAAAGAGTAAACTGTTTTTGCCCCAAATCTACCTCTGCATTGTAGCAAGGGTTTTAGAAGTACCAACAAGCAGAAAAACAGATCAAATGTGTATTGATAAACTAACTAAGCTGGAGAAGAGTCTGCAGAAGCTTTCGGATTCTAGTTATTGGCTGTAGAGTCAGGAAACAGGATCAGGATCAGAGTTGAGCTGTGATATTAAAGTGAAGGGAAGTCTGGGCCAGGCCTTTACAAATGAATATGTGGACAGATGTACTACAGACACAGATGAAGGGATAAGGGGATAGGCATTCAAGTAGGCTGCATAGATAACTGGGAGCCAGCAGAGCTGAAGCCTCTAAGACAAGAGGAAATTCTCTTGGTTCCTTGTGAGATATACCTGGCAGTCAAATTACAGGGTCATGGGAACATGCACAATCACAATTCTAGGTGTCTACCTCTTTACAGAGTCCCAGTGAGGGTCTTATAACCTTTCCTTGGCCTAGTGTGTTCGATAAGTTTGTGAGACTGATTTTGTTATTGGGCAAACATACATTTCCTTCTAGGTTCTTAGTCTTATTAATAAAAGAATTTAAAAATAAACTCAGGAAGTTCAAGGACACTTACCAAAGTCTGAAAGCAAAACTAAAGGACAGCAAGCAGAAAATTCCAGCAGCTTCTGGAAGGAAAGAAGGAAGAACAGAAGAAAAATCATGTTTTTAGTTAGCTATAGAAGTCAAAGAGACAGTGAGAAAGCTCGGAGTGTCAAGAAAAGCATACTTAGGTTTGGGGGCTGTATCTACAAAAGAGATAAAGAAAAGGAAAATGTAAAGTATGTTTAGTGTTGGTCCATAGGTCTCAGTTGAGATACCATGCTCTTGTGTCCCAGGACAAAAGATTGAATGTGGTTAATGAACTAAGATAAGAGCCCTAAAAGAGGACATGGGACCTGATATATTTAGCCTTTTTAAGACCTTTACACAGCACCCACTCCTGTTTCTATTTCCTTTTTTTTCCCTTTCATGAATTCTGTTTGTTAGATGAAGCTCAGGTAAAGAAAGGATTCTGGTCTTCCTCCACAAACTGATTTCTTTCATATGTTAGTCTTGATGTTTCGGTCTCTGGCCCCTATACTTCTCCACAATTTTCACAGTTTTGATTGTAGTGTACCCTTGTGCCCCTATAGTACAAATCTACCCCATCCCCAATGAATTTACATGGTAGCACCCTTTCTACTCCCAAGAATTGGTTGTTTGTCAGTCTGTGATGTGTGGTTGATGTCAGGTGGATGGTACCATTCACATGTCCAGCTGGGACTGAGATGCCATCCATTTTCAAAAAAGAGTAAAAAGTAGTTGTAGTTTGTGAAGTGGAGTCTTTCAGATGTCAATCCCTAATATAGCAACTGTGATCAGAGGCATGATATTTCAGACCCTGGACATCATGTAAAATTTCCCCCCAACCAAACAATGTCAAATATTAATCATTTTATAAATATATCTTGAGATACTGCAACCAAATAATTGGAAACGGATACAATGTTCAACAAAATGTAGTGAGTTGTCTACAGCATGAAATACACATGACTTTCATGGGTATTCAAATTAGAAAACCCATGCCTCTCTTAAAAAATGAACATTAATAGTTTGAAATTTAAATTAATTCAGTGGTATGGTTGAAGGTTGAACCTTCAGAAAAGGTCAGTGTGTGTGTGTGTGTGTGTGTGTGTGTGTGTGTGTGTGTGTGCACATTTGCATGTGTGTGTGTTGAATAAGCATGCATCATATTAAAAGGTTAAAATAGATCAAGGACAATTTTGTTGGTACAGAACCATATCATAACTATGTTGGATTTTGAGTCCACCTAAGTAGTCATATACCTTTTCTGGGCTTTTTGTTTGTTTGGTTTTGTGTTTTTGTTTTTTGTTTTCTTTTTTAATAGTCTTATTTAAAAGTAACAAAAAAACAAATTATTTATAACTCAAAGGCCATATAAAAGTATGTCATTTTCCCCCTAGAGATATCAGATAGATGGTTACTAGGACACTTTCCACCTATGTTGATCTCTTGTTACAGACATTTATCTGTTTGGGATAGGCCTAATTCTTACCACCTGTGCCCACGAACATGTTATTTTTTATAAAATTATTCAAATATCTGTGTTAATATTATTCCCTGTTCTGGAAAATATAGTAAATGTCTACATGGTTCTATATGCAACTGTACCCTTTTGGGGCCCTTAAATACCAGTCAATGCATATTTTATTGTATGCATGCACACACACACACACACACACATCCTCCAATGTATACACAAAATATTAAGACCATTTAGTGTTGCTCATATGTACATGTGTCCAGGGCTGACAACTTGGAATAAATAACTGTGTGGGTGACTTTCCGTGGAGAAAATTGATTCTGTCTTAGCAGCCATTGATCATCAATAAGTCTTCATGTAGATGTATGACTCTGTGGAATTTTTCCTACTCACATTGGCAAGTCAACTTATGTCATTATATTTGTCTTATTCAAGCAACCATATTGTTGAGAATTTACTGTTGCCTTTCCCCTGTGTGTCTAAGGAATTTTATATAATAGCAGGCATCCTGGTCCTTTGGCTCTTGCAATCATTCTGCCATGTCTTTTGTGATGTTTCTTGAGCCTTAGATGTGGTGATTACAGTGCAGATGGATCAGCTGGGGTTCAGCACTACATGCACACTTGTTCTCTGCATTTTGACCAGTTGTGGAGTGCTGTTGTAATCTCCTTCTTATGGAGATCTTTGCTTTTGATCCTCAGAACTTAACCTTCATAGTAGCTCATATGCTTATACATACAGTACTATGGATGCTCACTAAATATACAATTGAATAGAATTTCAGTGTCATCTTATTTCTTTTAAAGCTTAGCAGATTTAAAGCAATTTCTTGCTGAAGTTATGGATAATCTTTAGTGGGCAAAAAACACTTTAAGGCAGTAGACATTTCCAAAGTAGCCTGGGGACAGTTCAACTCTGGAAAATGTGAGTGACAGTGTTGCTTTCCTTTCTAACCAAATGTCGCATCATATCACTAGGTAAAAAACTAGATGAGACCAAAGTCAATCCATCTCAGAGTGGCCATAAGATCCTTTCTGTCTCTTCATCATGAGCTCAAGCAATAAACCTTGTGCAGAGGCCAAGTTGCTCTATTAAGCAAAAAGACATTTATCTGGAGTCCTCGAATTGCACTTTAAAGAACTGACATTCCATAAGGAATCAGGATGTGTCTTGTTAAGGAGGGATCATGGAAATATTTTATTTTAATAGCTTTTCAAAAAGAGGAGTTCAAGTGAATTATATAGTTTATACAGGCTTTTGAATGGAGGCAGGTGGTTGGTTCTTCTCTTCTCTGCCATGTCTACAGCTCCTTTTACCTATAAAAAAAAATTTGCTTTCCTTCCAAAAGTGAAAACTGGAAAATAACTATTAGATTGCGAATTTCTTTTCATAGCCCATTGATCCATTACAGAGCTACTGAAACTGTATTAGTGTTTAATGAAAGTGAGGCTTCACACAATGCTCAGGATTTTTCTGTCTCAGGAAAATAACTTTGCTTTGGGATATCAAGTTTCTAGAATGATCACCATAGCAGACGATGAAGTCCAGATCACAACATGGAGTCAATGCTGTCAACTTGTATAGCATGCTAAATAGCATTACATTTTCTGGGAGAGCTAAAAAAATATTTTGCAAATGCTTTAAGTCTGAAATAGTTTTAATTCTTCGTCTTTCACGTCACTCTTCAAATTGGATTAACCTCAACTCTTTACAAACACTGGGTCATGTTTTGTTATTTCTTTTCTTAGTTGTCTTAGACAAGAACTTAGTAATGCAGATAACTAGTAGAATTCTCAGGGAATGAGTTTTTCTCTTGTTTTAAGTGCTTTGATTTCAAATACACAACAAGGATTTCGGGAGATGGGGGCTCTATGTTTCTATGATGCTCTGCTTTACAGTCAGCTGGTTATACTTGAGAATATATTTTGGCTGCCAAGGAATACTCTCCCATAAACAATGTTCAAAAACAGTTTAATAATTAAAACACTAAATATTAAATAGATGAATATGTATGAAAGATATGAATATATAAACATTACTTAATAATTAATTCCTAGTATTTTTTCTCTTGGCTTCTCCGTAGTGCAACTCAATCAGAGGGAATGGATATATCTGAGTCAAAACTCATACATCAAAATAAGGGACTCTTTTCATGCACAGACTAAAAATTACCTTAGATCTATCTATGCCTCTTTCTACTATCTCTATTCTCATTGGAGTAGTAAACTTTGTGACAAAAGATAAACTGGTAGCTCTTGTTTTATGATAGAGCTGCACAGAACTGAATCTGTTCTAACCATCTTACTCTTGGTCTTTCAGCGAGTATTATATAAGGAAGAGAAGGGATGCAAGGCCAAGTTCCTCTGATTGCAAACCACCCCTCTTAAATGCTCTATATCACTATCCCACGGATCTAGTTTTCTATAATTTCCTGGTTGTACAAAGTAGACTTGAGATTGA
This sequence comes from Cricetomys ansorgei, assembly GCA_026225945.1. Classification (NCBI taxonomy): domain Eukaryota; kingdom Metazoa; phylum Chordata; class Mammalia; order Rodentia; family Nesomyidae; genus Cricetomys; species Cricetomys ansorgei. The sequence goes on from JAMJFZ010002798.1 coordinate 2,234,082, forward strand.
TTAGAACACATGATAATTCTAAATTGCCATGAGGCAGAAACATAAGCATATAAGCTGTCATTTTGGTATTGGTGTTAGGGAACCATTTCTGTGAGTTGTAGCAAACCAAACTGACAGTGCTCTTTCATATTGGACTAGGCTGCATGTACTCATTGGTATGGACATAGTCATGATATGTATTTATTTATTTCAAAAGGATCTGACACATTAGCATCCACATATTCACCAAACAAAGTATGAGATGTTTTCCAAAGATGAAGAAATCATAATGCTTGAATGATTATATAAAATTCAAAAAGTAGTGTGTGCAGTAACATGTGCAGTGATAATTATCATATGATAAGGCATTGACAAAAAAGCATATTTTCTTTGTATACTTTTTGAAAGGAGGCAAGGAAAGCTAAGAAACAAGCTACCATGGTTTTCTTTTCTGTGACAGGAAAATTATATTCCCAAAATAATCAGAGATGGATCATCTTTCACCAGTGCTGCAACTGACTAACTTAGATTTACTCTTTAGCCAGTGGCTAAGAGAATCTGGCTCATGGCACTGAAGCTCCCTTCCTACAACACTGCTCTATGGAAAAATGGGTCAACCAAATGTGGCCATTGTATTTCTTTTCCTGAACAACCATATTGTAGAATTCTATTAACCGTCACAGCAAATAAAATGAAAACGATGACTGTTCTATAGTTTTCATACATAAATGTAGTAATTCAAATATGCAGACCCTAGTGATTTCTATTTCAAGAGTCTATGGAAAGTGGGTCACAGTTATTGCACAACTATTGTGAGGGTATATTTATATATTTATATTTACATATTTCCCCAAGAGAGAAGTGATTCAGAAGTGATGGGCATCTAGAATTACATTGTATCATCTACTTTCTGAAAATGTTGGTATGTGTATATTTTGGGAAAACTTAACCGTATTCTCGGATAGTAATCTCCTTCTGCCATGGACCAGATTGACTGAAGCAGGGACATTTTAGAGGCTTCTGGTATTACCATTAACAAAATAGAAGTGTGGAGTGAACCACATAGCTATGAAAATCACCCACAGCTGGCTGGAGAATCATAGCCAGAAAGGAGAATCAATGCAGATAATATAATAAATAGGAATTCAAAGCTTTCAGGCCCACATCTTTAGAGGAAAGAAATTCTGAGATTGTTTTTTCACAGTATTGCTATTAGTTGAGGTGGAAATTAAAACCACCTGTGCTTCCTAATAAATCAGAACAAAAAATAATTCAAGGGTAATAGGAAGGAATGGATAAGCAAAGCAAATGAACTTTCAGGTCTAATGTCTTACAATTATCAAGAATTCAAACAACACTTGCCGTATATGTGTTTGGATGTTCTGGTTGCTAATAATTCATTCATTCCCCATGCATTTAAGGAGGACTTACTGCAGGCTAAGCACTATCCCAGCTGGCAGGGATCCAGAGTTATCCATTGGGCTGTGGAGTTTGTCTTTACTTGTTTCCTTTTTCCTTTCTTTCTTTCTTTTTTTAGATTATTTAGTTAGTTAGTTTTCTTTTCTTTTATAATAAATATCAATTTACTTGTTTTCATATCCATATGTTATAGGAGCTTGCTACTATATATTTTTAAATTCTCTCTCTCTCTCTCTCTCTCTCTCTCTCTCTCTCTCTCTTCTCTATGTAGGATATAGACATGGAGGGCAAAAAGCAGCTTGTAGAAGTAGATTCTTTCCTTCCACTGTGTGGGTTCTGGGCATCCAACTCAGATCATTAGGTTTGGTGGCAAGCTCCTTCACTAACGAAGATGTCTCACCAGCCCTCTGCTTATTTCTTTATATGGCATTACTTCTAGTGTATATCATTCAGGCAACAAGACCTTAGAAGAGAGTAAAAGAAACAAAATACTGTATTTTTATTACTTACCTCTAAAATATCCACCAGTCTCGATATCTCTGAAGATGGCAAAACAAATTATTTTTATCTGAGTAACTGTTGCTCTTTTCAGTTGAGCCAGTATTTCACCTCTGTCATTAATTTGTGTACTTAAAGAGTCTTTCTAACTCAGGCCATTTTTACATGATGGAAACATTTCCCAAATGTATTAAATTACCTTCCCTCACACTGTGGATTATTACTCCTTCATTTTACTTACCTCATAGTCAAGTGAGAAACTAAGCTGGAAGAAGTCCTTCAAATGGTGTATTTTATGGAATATGGAATGATCTACACATACCTGGGGGTCTGTAGATCTATTAATAAAAATGTGGTTCCAGAGTAGAACCCCACTATATGTACAATATTTAAGTTTAAAAGAAAAAATGTCATCAGAATTCAAGTGTTCAATCATCTAGATTTCCAGTTTTAATCCTGAAACCTTTTAATCTCAGAAAATATATGAGTGATTGAAGGACATTGGAATTCACTTAACTGTGTCTTAACAAAGCCTTCATCAGGGGATGAGCTAGAGTTTCAAAGGCTAGGATCATGCTGCCATGTCATTTTGTTTGTTGGATTTACTAGAATATCAGTAGACAGGAAAATGATCTTTTCTCTTAATAGCTATACTCTCCTTTATCATTTTTTGTCTCCTAAGACAAAATTGTTTTGGTAGTCATCATGAATTATTTTTATGTGTGTGTATGTGTGTTCATGTGTGAGAGTGCATAGGAGTGTGGGAGCATGTGTTTATGTGTGTTCATGTATAGGAGTGCACCTGAGTGTGTGTGTGAGTGTGTGTGTGTGTGTGTGTGTGTGTGTGTGTGTGTGTGTGTACATATGTGTGGAGGTCACAGGTCAACCTCTCGTTCCTCCTTCAGGAAGCGTTCATATTGATTTTTGAAACAGAGCCTCTTTCATGGGGACATGGGACTGGCTGATTAGTTTACACTGCCTTCCCAGCAGTGAAATACAAGGCTGTCTCTCTTGCTTGCATGGACAGCATTTTATTAGCATGAACTATCACCTCAGACCTCTTTGTCCAATTCTTATGTAAAAGCCAATTCACAGAAAAATTATAATTAAAATGGTTTAGGGGGATATTTTTTTACACGAAAAACCTGATGTCTCTTATTTAGGACTTAATTACACACACACACACACACACACACACACACACAGTGTCAATCAACTCTTCCTTAGTGTTTTTACCTGTTTTTATTTACATGGGACAAAGAGAAAATTAGAAACTGTCTGCCAGACCAAGTGAAAGAGCCAATGAAATCTGGAAGTTTGGTACATCCATGGTGATTTATACTAAGGCATTTCCAGATCAAATGAATCTGCTTCTAAATGAACAAAATGATAAGCTTTATCCCAGCATTGATTAACAGGAGGAGTTAGGAACAAAATGGATTTCTGTCTATAGTGTAACTGTAATAGCAAAAAGTTTTGAGTGTTTCTGTGGCAGAGTGCCATGCTCAAATACTAGGGTGTCTTAACAGCCCTGTTAACTGATAATTGATTTTTCAAACATATGAACCACTCTGCAAGTCCTTCAATCCGCCATTTCCCAGCAACTGGGAGAAGCAAGATACAGTATGCACAAAAGCTTCCTGTGCTGAACATTACAGGCCAGTTTCAGAGCCAGATTAACTCTGCTGGTGGTTGTAGCCTGACCTTCAGAGTGAGAACAAGAATTCAGAGAAAATCAGATTTGTGTTTAGGAAAAAATGTCTTCATATGTTATCTTAGTCTCAGTTGGCTCTAATTCTAACCAATTCTGTTTTACGCATCCTTGGAAAAAGTGATTGGTAAACGTATAAGGTAGGAAGGGAGATTGAAATAGTAAATTCTTTCAAATTTAGATAATTTTCAGAATCTTAAAATTGAAAGTCAACATCAGTGTGTTAGAAAACTAAAAAAAAAAAAGAGCTAAGAGAATTGAAAAAAATCTATTTCAGTGCAGGAATTTAAGGATAAAGATATTATTCATTTTTCTTTTTTCTTTTTTGTTTTTTCAATGCATTGAAATAATTCCAGTCTCCCTGAATAACAAATGCACATAAAGATAGATGGATAAGGCATGGACAAGGGAGGTGGAATATAATGGCATAAATTACAACATGGATTATTGAACTGCTTAGAATTAATAAAATATATTTTTCTTCTGGACTTGTAAGGGAAGGTCTGACTGAATATTTAAGCTTAGGAAACTTCATTTAAATACCATCTACATTGAGGTTTTTATGCAGATGACCCAGGACACTTCATCAGTACATTTGCCAATCACCATAAATTAGCCAGAATACCAGGTACCAGAACAAATTAAAAGGGACAACTTTAATAACTTAATGATCCATTCATATGTCTAATTTTGATGACACATCATTATACAAGAAGTAAAACTGAGCTGCTTCATAGCAGACTGCTTTTATATCTCTGAAATTCAGAAGCACTACCTTCAGCTTCCACATTCAAGTCATTAAAAGAATTCTAAATATCAGGGAGACTGATTTGTACATCAACCTATTTTACAATGGAAAATGAAAGTATTCAGTAATCTCTTAAATTCTTTAAGTCCATTGATTATGAAACAGCCAAACTACATCTTAGCCACCTGTAAATCAGCCTTCAACAATTTTTATCAGCTGGAAAGGCCTACATTTGCATTTCTATTGTTTCCTATTTTTACTTTAATAATGGTGCTTTTCTTCCATAACAGTCCATTATGGATTTATCCTCCACAGTTTATTAAGATGCTTTTTGAACCTATTCATGTTCGGGGGTTGATCATTTATCATTCTAATTACTTTCATAGATTTACTACCTGCTTCTTGAAAAGATCTTCATTTGTTCTTAAATTAGTCCTCTTCAGCTGCAGTATTACTCCTCGATGGATTTTTCTGGGATTCATTGAAACAAGCCCAGATGCACCAGCCAATGAATTGCATGTTAAAAAATGTCCTATGTTCTAGGTGTGGTGGTTATACCACTCTGGAGGCAAGGATGCACTACAGAATTAAATATTGTCAAAAAATAAAACAGTCCCCCATGCCCCACCCACCAGAAAAGAGTAGCACAACCACATCTCTGTTCAGAGGATTTCATTTTAAGTAAACAGTCTGAATAGGGTAAATTTTAGAAACTTTTGTTTCTTAGACAGTTGTTTGTGTTTAGTGGTAGGTCTTCACAAATGGGATTGGGAAACTACTATACAGAGAAATAAAGGGGCATTGTGAGATTGGACAAAATCTGAACTTAGATATTCAACCTAACAGAGAGAAGTTCTGACGCATGGATCTTTATGACTTTGTCAGAATCATTGCGAATAGAAATGTCTGGAGGAAAGTACATATTTTGAGACAGCTGTGCTACATACCTGTATTCCCAGCAATATGGATGGTGGTGAGGGAAAAGTCAGGAGGATAGTGAGTTCAAGAACAGCCTTGGCTACATAAGGAGGTCCTGCCTTAAAAAAATAAGAAAGGAGGAAAGGAGGGAGTAAATATAGTTTATGAGTCAATAAATCTGAGATAAAATCTAGACTTAAAAAAAAAACTTCTATATTAAATATGGTAAGTGTCCATGTTTAGAAAACACTGATAATAACATTTCTTTTTTTGTCAACTAAAACAGAGTGAGGGGACGTAATGGTGGACTATTTTTCAGGGCCAAGCATCAACTATGTTTTTTTCCCAATTTCTCCAATGCACAGAATGCAATGCCTTTCTTTGAGAAATTAAAAAAAAGGATAACATCATTATGCTTTTACTGGTCTCTCACAAAATGATTTAAGATATGTAATGTACAGCCTGAGTTGTATCTAGTTTTTTCAGGAGTGGTCTCATTTTTTACAGAAGATTAATCTTTTGCAGTGGAAGCCTCTTGTAATACTAATCCTAGTGTTTTATTTTCGTGAAATGTCTGTGTCGACTGATGGCATGTAAATCAGCATATACTGTGCTCTAGCACAGCTGAATTATAAACCCATTAAGGACTCAAATTATGGAAATGATCGCCTGGTGGCTCCACCAGTCTATACCTCCAGCTGTTGCATAGCCAATGTACAATGGAAACATTTAAGCATAATCTTGGGACAATAAAATAAAGAAAAGAAAAAGAAAGAAAGTAAAAAAAAAAAAAAAAACTTAAGAAGTCTCTGACCTAAATAGTTTAGTTTGACTGTTTTAAGCTAATTGAATCGAATGCCTGATCTGTATGTGTCTGTGCATGCACGCATAGGCATATGTGTGTATGCATGTGTGTTTAAGAGGAACAGAAGGTATAAAAAGAAAGAGGAAGAGAAATTGAGAATGGAGCACTGTAAAATTTTCTGTAAGCCAACTTCCTGAATAGCAATGAATGAAGAACAGCATAATTCATGGCTGAAATCAAGTTTTATTTAATTCCGTTAGGTACATATAACTCTTGGATTTTTGTTTTCAAAAAGCAGTTGTAATTACCAATTTGTTAATTTTTAATTTCTAATATCAGAGGGCAATAATATGTTATAGAAACTGATAATCCAGTTGGGAGAAAAATTCCCTTGACAGCCTAAGCTAAGAGGGTGTGATGCCGGGGCAAGGCATTTTGTTGTTGTTGTTACAAAAGAGAAAATTGTTCTTTCAGCTATAGCAATAGTGCCTAACAGCAACTGCTTCCTGTGAAATTGTTCCAAGTGCATTTCCATAAAGAAAGGTTCTATTCTACCCGAACCCTGCTTATATTCCAACTCCATCTACATTCTACTCCAGGCGTTCGTGTGTTTCTCCCCCCAACAATTTGGCTATTTAATGCTTGCACAGGCCTATAATTGTGCTGATGTCATCTAGCCAATCAATCATAGAACTATTCATTAGGATATCTGCAATCAGGGCAGTGTCAAAGTGAACTCCATTCATTTTGCTATTAAATATCAAATGATGGTAAATTAAACTCTTATTGCAATGATGGTATTAAAATGAATGGGGTGCCATTATGTCTTTTCTCACAGTTATGCTATTTTTATTAGACAGTATAGTAACCAGGAGTTTTACTGACATTAAGATGGACGCTTAGCAGAAAGGAATGCAGAGGATTTATGTCCCCACATAAAAAAGCTCATGTATCGAGTTGATGGAAAACAAGTCACTAAACACTATATTTTAACAAAAATGAAAATGTATGCAGATATTTTTTACACATAGTGCAGTTTATGACCCTGCGTCAGTACTAAAAATAGATGAGTGTAGGTGTACTGAGTACTACAACAGCAGCCTAAATTTCACAGAAACAGATCGCCAGTTCTAACTGAAGAAAAATAAGCCCCATGTTTATGCATTTTACTCCTGCAAAGAAAAAAAATGTGCTGCTGGCAAAATTAAGATTAATATAATATATTATTATTGGAAAACTATACCATAACCTTTCATAAATGGAGCTCACATAAAAAGGTCATTAGTGAAGAGTAACACTGGAAAGAATTATTGAGTGTTTTCTCTTGTTTTTCAATCAGCTCTGTGCCAAATGTTAATTAAAATAAATAAATAAAAGGACAATTTTAAAGGAAGTGAAATTTATTCTTTTCAGCCATTCTTACTTTGAATCATTTCCTGATCTATCAAGAGCTCGGGTATTAGAATCATTAAAGACAGTTTAAAACAAATTTTCACAGCAAGGGATATTAACATTTTAGTAAAATTTTAATGGAGAATTTCCACATGAGACAAAACTGAAGATAGAAGGAATGTTTAAAGATGAAACTATTAATTAACCAGAACTTTGTTGTTCTGATGTTTTTTTCTTCTAGATTCTGCAATAAGGTCAAAATAACTCTCCATTTATCTCATTATATTCTTTTTCTTTTAGTGTCCCAGTTTCTGGGTATGATTTCACTATAGAACAGAAGAGAAGATTAGTTAAAGCATGGAGAATGCTGTCTTTATCAAAATACACTTGGGCAAGAGCCAAACTCACAAATACCCCTTGGAAAATCTTGTCATAAAAAAGACATTTCTCTTAAATATATTCTAAAACATTTTCCAGTACTTTACACTGTGGCAATATGTCTGTGTTCTGAAAGTGATTTTATAAAATGAATACATTCTAAGAATGCAGTTAGGACTACCATAAACTTATTTTGGGTAGATATTTAACCATCAATGAATCAAACATAAATTTCAGACATAAAAGATAAATTGTAATTCAATAAAGATAAATATAATTTCTCCATTTTTCATAATCACATTTACTTATTATTAATTCTAAATGTTCATTTATTAAGTGGAGCAACCAAAATATATGACCTGTATTCTAATTATAATTCTAAATTATAATTGTAATTCTAAAATACAATGACCTATATTCTAAACAATGAATGAAAATATTGTCAAAATTAACTATTTTATTAAGAGCTAATAAAAACATTATTTGATCAGTATCTCTGGAGGTGTACCAAACTGGATGTATATACTATGCAATTAACAAAAATGGGCAATGAAACAAACATTACTTAATGACTTGGGGAAGTGAAGACATTGCTTCTAGGACAAAAAGACAGACAGCAAAGGCTGCACCACTGACTGATTCTAGGCACCAGAACACTGTACTTTGCACTCATTGTTTCCAAGTGTCTGAGCTGAGCCATTATCTACCCACCCTGTCTCTACTCCAGCCAAAATGATTTCTAGTCAGTCCCTGCTTTGAATCATTTGTTCCCTTTTCAAAGAGTATGAGAGGGTTCTTTAATTAGCAAAGTCTATGTTGTATGTTCATGTCCTAGCTTCACTGCAGGTGAAGCGCAAGTTAACATTGTCTCTAGTACTAGAAGATTCCCAAAGCATAGAAAGGCATTGTGTAGCAGTACCTTCCAAATTGAACCATTGTATCCTGTAGAGAGGCTCTCCGAGACTCAAAAAGTCAACAATTCACAATTCCCAGGAAGTTGCTGAAACAAGATTCCTTGCCTAGGTTATATAAGCAACAACAACTTCTGGGGAGGAGAGACTTGCTTATTTGTCTGAAAGTCATGGAGTAAGAATGGAGAACACAGAATTCTTGAGTGGTTACCCAGTCTAGGGTAAGTCTTTGGTGCTGCAGCTGCTTTTGAGTCACCTGTGCCCCTGTAAATAACTCTTCACACATACTCCTACAAGTAACCCCAATGGTTCCATGGCCCCTGTTGTGAGTAGTGAAAAATGCGACTAGACTGATCCATGAGAGGGTTTAGCATCCATGAGGGCCAATCCTGTTATGGTCCCCTTTCCCCTTGTAGTATAGGATGATGTAACTTCTTTTTATATTGGTGGTTGCATGCTTCTTGTGATAGGACATGCAACTAAGTCTGAGATATCTAATAGAAGGTCTTGGAGAGGGAAATCTTTACTTGATATGAGGTAGCGTGTTTCCTTAACAAATGGGATCTACCACAAGTACAGCAATACCTCCAAAACAGCTGATTGATGTAATAAACAACATTGTGAAATTCCGAAATGTGATATATGTAGGGTAAAACATAGGAGGTAAAATCCATGTTTTGAAAACCCATCAATCCGTGAGCTAAAAAATATCCACCAATCCCTAAACTCACACACACTCAGGATTCAAAATTCCACCAATCCCACCCATGCCCCCTGTAAATTTCCACCCTGGAAAACTCTGCCCCCAAGAAACCCCATATAAAGCCTGCTTCTAGCCCAGTTCTTCACTGCTGCTCACCCCAGCAGAGATAACCATGGTCCTGGGATTTGCCAATAAATATCTTGTGTGAGTTTTTTTTTTTTTTTTTTTTGGTGCGTCTGGACTTTGACTCCCAACTGACAGAGCACCTCTCCCTTCAGAGCTGTAACACTTGGGGATGATCTCCCTCTTGAAGCTCTAACACTTGGAATATATAGGGGTTATGATCTGAAGCAGGTTGCTGTGGTTTGTTCTCTGTTGCTGTGATAAAACACTGACCAAAAGCAACTTTCAAAGAAATAGGTTTACTTAAGATTTATTGCTTATAGTCTGTCACCAAGAAAAGCAAAGACAAGAATTCAAAACAGAAACCAAGAGACAGGAACTGAAACAACTCATGAAGGAACACTGCTTACTGGATTCCTCCCTATGGTTTGTGCAGCCTTATTTCTTATGAAACCCAGTACTACCTGCTGGGATGATAACACCCACAGAGGTCTGGTCCCTCCCATGTCAATCATTAATCATGAAAATGCTCCACAAACATGACCACAGGCCAATCTAATAGAGGTAATTCAACCCCCTGAGTGATACTATAGAGTGTGGAAGGGGGTGGAGAAAGGTGGATGTACGTGTGCAGTACATTCATTAGTGTAAGTGCCATCTAGAAATGTCCTTTAAATTGAAACATTCTGTCCTGGAGAGGCCAAAGGAATATATTAGTTGTCAAAGAAATACAGTATTCCTTTGACCCAGGGTCTCTTACTGAAGTCAGGGCTAAGCTAGTGACCAGAAAGTCCCAGCAACCCTCTTATTTCCAATTCCACAGCACAGGAATTACAGGCACTTGTAAACACACTGCATCTGGGGATGCAAACTCATGTCTTCATGTTTGTGCATCAAGCTTCTTACCCTTGAGCCATCTCCCTAGCCCTATATTCTTACATAGTTCTTATACGACCAACACAAATTACCAAAAGTTCTTCTCATTTAATTTATACAATTCTAAAATATCAAGAGTCAGCAATTACCTTTGTTCCTTCTTGTATGAATTAACTTTCTTAAGATTTTATTTGTAAAATTGAATAGTGACAAGATGGCCTGCAAGCATCATAATTAACAATATACCTTTTCAATAAACAGGAAGGCAGGAGAAAATTTGTTAAAATATGGAGATCGATATAGCCTGGCAAGGAAAATGATAAGGATTAAGTATACAGTTCCCTTTTAATATTTAAACACAAGGTCACTCGTGGTATTAATTGTTTCTTTCCACTACCACTATTCAGTTTTCCCTTTTCTTCATTTAGCATCACTACTTAGCAGGATTCTTTGCCTGTGGATAACCAGACCTTTACTCCTGCACTATTTAAGCTTTCAGTTATTCTATTTTGCAGGATAGAAAATGCAAACACTTTTCTCACCCATTGCAAGGCTGATGGCCAAGGCTTCAATAACAAAAGACAGAATAAAAAGTGAAAAGCATTTATGCTTGTTTAATAGATTTTGAATTACAGGGAAGCTTGCAGAAATAAAATGAATGCGTATTTTCATGAAAAATCTTACAGATGAATTATTGGAGGACCTATTATATGATCTAATGGTGATGAACTCAGGAGGGGATGCAGGAAGGTCTGTTCCGTTTCATCTTGGCATCACTGTGTGGCATTTCTTTCTTTTGGACAAGGCAGAATTCTTGTCTGATGGAAGTCTTCAGCAGAGAAAAAAGGAGAAATGTCAGAGGGTGGCTTTCCAAGGATCCATGACCTGCCTCTGAGAAAGAGAAGAATTTCGATGGTCACTTCAGGAGAGAAGGGGCAGGAGGTCACAGAAACATTCCTATTTCTGCTATTTCTGTCAACTTCCTAAGAGACATAATCTGAATTTTTGTTCCCTGGAGTCCATCAGTGTGATAAGAAATTGAGTCATGTTCCCTTTGATCACTGGCCATTGAGTACAGCCCTACTTGAGGCATTTCTCAGAGTACGAATTCTTTTTTCCACAATCATAGCACAACCTTATCCAAGTTAATAACATGAGCCATCCACTCTCTCCCACCCCACCCAACGTTTTACCAGTTTACTTAATGTAAGGCACCTGAAAAGACTGTTTGGTATTTCAGTTCTCAATTAGGTGTAATCATTGTTTCCTTGTACAAAAATATCCCTCTTCTTAGTACCAAGGTCTTTCCATTAACAAACAGCAAAGTTGAAGAAATGGAATGTTTTATTAGATGTTGGTTATAATGATAAAGACACATTACTGTCACTTGTTCCTTTTGGTCCCTAGATCTGTGTCATGTGACTGTGAGAAAAGTTGGACACCAGCGTGGAATATATATATATACATATATATGGATATTCACATGAGATGTCAACATGGTCATGTTTGGTTCCCATTTCTAAGAAATTCATGAAGAAATCCTTGGCTCAAACTTCCTTTTCACCAATCTTGCAGTCTTATTCTTCTCAATTGTCTAATCGCCCAGCCAAACCATTATCCACAACCCATGAATAAATAATGATCCACAATTCAGGTCATATATCCTTCAGGAAAAGTGGACAATGAGATATACAGCTTGGATGTCACCCAGTTGGAAAGATTTCTCTTCATGACTGTCTTTCAGGGTAACCTCTTCACGAAACTGTAATACTGCAGAAGACTACTTTTTACCTAGTGTCAGCACAGCATCCAGACACATCTTTATAAACCAAATCATTTGTTCTCTCCTTTGTTAGATCATCATCAGGAAATCTCTAGGAAGCACAAGGTGTCATTTTCTGGGAGGATGGAAGAGTAGCTGAAGTAGGCATATGGAGAGTGTAAGGCATCTCTTTCTAGAAATAATGATTTATCTTCAGTATCAATTGGAGTCTAATTCTCTATATATCTTTTTATTTGTATGATGGAATGCTACTGTACAGGTAAGTTTACAACTCACTGAATCAAATTTTATGTCCTATGATGGCTAGCTTAAGTTATATAGTCCTGGTGATTACTAGAGCCAATTGCAAACTTGAAGATATTTCCTAAAGCAGGTGACTTTCCAAACAAAACAGGTTTTACTAGATGTGCTGGCTCATGCTTATAATCCCAGCATTTGGGAGGTGGAGGCAGGAGGATTGTTACCAGTTTGAAGATAGCCTAAGCTACCTAATAGATGCAGTGGGATGTTGTGTGGGATTCACAGTGAGATCCTGTCTTTAAAAAAAAAAGAAAATATAAAAGGAGGAAGGAAAAGACAGAAAGAAAGGAAGGAAGGGAGGGAGAAAGAAACACATTCCTACCAAAACTTCTGTGGTCAGCAACTCCACGTAGGAGGCTTATTTCTACTTGTGTGCCACAGTGTCATAGGTGCACTTTATAATCCTGAATCCATAGAGTTATTGAAACTGGGTGGCAACTTGCACTGCAGCCTTCATTTGCTCTGGACTCCCTTAAAAATATTTTTTCTTCTTGGACTTTTATCTCAAACTCTGCTGATAGCAAGATCTTTAAGCCCAACAGAAAATTAATTGTTCTTGGGACTCAGCAATGTACTTATCAAGTGACAACTAGCCAATCTTTCAATACCTTCAGTGGAAACCAAACCAGAAACCAATTTTAGGACCTCCGGAGACCCCAGTGGATATTTTGTTACAGTCAGTCCTTGTTACATTAATCCTGATGCCCATATCATTGAGTACTCTTGGATGCAAGCAATAGAAACCAGATTTGGCTAGTCAAACACAAAAGTTTATTGGAGGTTACTGAGTAACTTTCAGAATTTCTCCAAGGGTGAGGGATTCTGGTATAAACAGTATGTAATCTGAATAAATAATTGCTGTCCAGTAACTGTATCCCAGAATTTCACCAATGGTAAACCCACTACTATTGCCAATGCCATTGCCTTTATTACCTAGAAATTCATAGACTGTTACCATCTCAATATAACCTCACAGGTTCATGTGTTCAGATCTGATCCCTGAGGATGCTAGTGCTATAAAAGGGGACTTTTGAGGATTACTTGGGTTTTTAGAGTGAGTTCACATGAATGGGATAAATGTCCCTAAATAAACAGATAACATAGTATCGTTGCCCCTTCCAACAAGTGAGGACTCAGTAAGGCAGCACAGTCTGAGAAATGAGACATCACCAAGCACCATTGCTATGAGTGCCTTAATCTTAAACTTACCAGATTCCAGAACTGTGAGAAATCAGTTTTCTATTGTTCTTAAGCCACCTTATATCATTTTTGTTACAGTAGTCCAAAATGACTTAGATAAGAATCCAGGACACTGGATTATGCAATTAGTTTCACTGAAAATGTTGATCATATTTGTTAGACCTCTACTTACTATGGCAAATACCTATAATAAACTGTTTAAAGGAAGAAGGATCTGTTTAGGCTCATGGTTTCAGAGGTTTGTATCCACAATGAGATAATGCTGTTACTTTGAACCTGAGACAAGGCAAAGTATTAAGGGAGGAAAAGCATGCCAGACCAGGGTTATTTTTTTCCTCAAGTCAGGCAAAAATCAGAGCAATAGAATGGAAAAAAAAAGTGTATTCACCACAAACATATACCATTCTTCTTCTACCTAGACCCAACCAACACCATTTCCCTTCACTTCACAGTAATTTCACTACACTTGGAATCCATCAGTGGATTAGTCTAGTTTTTCTGTCTGAGCCTTCACGATGAAGTCACCTGTTACTGTATCAATTTTCTTAAAATCAATTCTACAACACACTTAATATCCAAATCATAATCCTAAGGAAACTCATTTTTCATGCCATAATTGTATGCTCATACAGTTAATACAGAAGTCATTTTTCTCAGTGCTGGGGGTAAAACAGATAGAATAAAGGAAAAAATAGTAAGTTGTTCCCATCGAAGGAACAGAGAAAATAAGCTAAGTAAAGAAAATAAGATAAGTAAAGTATATAGTACATTAGACACTCATAATTATTGAGGAGAAAGATAATGCTGGGGCTGGAGATGTAGCCAAGGTATATAACCTAACATTCTTGTGACTGTTAGGTAAGTCCTTCTGGAATGTACAAACTCCCAGCTTCCATCAACTCAAAAGCTGAGAATATTATCAGATAATCTCTAAGGCCTATAGAATATTTTCCCAGTTTGCTGTAATTCATGTAGCTGACATCTCTACCCATTTGAAAAAGGTCTTAATTCATCTTATTGTTGTGTTACTGTAAAAACTTTGTGAAACTATTACTATTACATAATTTCCAGGAATCTGAATGGTGATCACTCATTTTTGGTTCTAGAATAAACTATCTTATTCCCTTTGAAATGAAAGCTGTGGATTTTGTTTGTTTTGTATGGATGTTCTTTTCAAAATAATCAGTTACCGAGGTGGTAGCAAGAAGATTGTGTTAGATGGCCTACTTCTGAAAGGAAAAGCAAAAGGGCATATATGCACCTGTTGTGTTGTCACTTGTCTGGAAGTTACAGTTTTTATTAGACTTTACATTGTCAAGCTCTGAAGCCACTTTGGATCTCACCTTCCATTTTCTTTCCCTGGTACGATAACACGTTCAAGAAAAGGATGTGTTACAAATGTCCCTCTTTAGAATTTGAAATGCCATGAGAAAGTTGAGACGAGCCATCACAGTTGTCTCTCCTTAAGATTTAAAAAGGGTGGAAGGTGGAGGCAGCAGGGCTTCATGAGGCACTAAAAGGGAAAACAATTTTCTCCTAGTAAATCTTGGCTATTTTGTAGAGCTTATTTTTACCTATTTTTAATTCTCTTAAATCTAAAGAATCAGATCTGAGTTGTAGCTCTGACTAGGCAGAGAAATGACATGTTAAAACTGCCTAAAATTACAAAGATTACAAAGACACTGTTGTCCCCTCCCTTAAGCACTAATCCAATCACCTAGCCAAGAAACCACTTCCCAGGACATCTTATTAACCTGAAGACATGCTGATCAGGTAGGAAGAATAACTTTCCCCTTAATGAGATAATGGACTTATATACCCCCAAAGCCCCTCTCTTGTTGAAGTTGCTTACAAATTCTCACCATGAAGCCCATCAACTTGTAGGCTGAAGTTCTAATTCAGAAAGCATTAGTAGTCTGTGTTCTTCTTTCAGATGCCAGCCAAAATCTTAACCATGATTTGCTAACATTCATACTCTAGGATCTCCCATTCTTTCCTCCAAGAACTTCTTGCACAGTTATTAGCAGACCCTCATCATTGAGTCTACTTTGTTCTTGGATCCTATTCTCTATCTCCTTCCTTTTTTAACAGCTTCTCAAATTTACAACTTGTCTGCCTGCTGTTTATCTTTCAAACACTAATAAAATTATCCTCCACTGAGGTTACAACTTTTACATATGAGACTAAGAACCTGAAAAAATGATCCTCAATTCTCTGAAAATATTACACATTCTTTTCAGTTATTTATCACTGAGTATTTTTGTTATGTGCATGTGTGAAGCACACATAAATAAATTTCTGTTCTATATTATCTTATTAATCTGTTATTATTTCCCCTTACAGATTTCCAGACACTGAACCTAAAAGAGGAAGAAAGAATTTTTCTCTAATTCACTAATTCTCTAATTGACTAATTCTTACACCTGTATAGGATTGTAGCCCTCTTTTTTGTATCAATTATGCATCTATCTGTGATTTGCCTACTGCGTATGAACCCTTGCTTGTTAACTATCACATTACTATTTTGTGGTAGACTTGCTAAAATTCTTCCAACATGGTTTTCAATCCTGTATCAATGTGCTCTGGAAATCAGTTGGAATATTCCATTATGTACCACCTACATACCCCTGCCTGTCGTGTGTATGTGTGTGTGTCTGTGTGTGTGTGTGTGTGTGTGTGTGTGTGTGTCTGTGTGTCTGTGTGTGTATGTGTTCTTATTTGGTTTCTATTGTCATGATAAACATCATGGACAAGAAGCAATGTAGAAGGAAAGGACTCATTTTATCTTACAGTAGAGTCCATCATTAAGAGAATGCAGGCCAGAAACTCCAGCAGGCAGGAACTTGAAATAGAAGCCATGATGGAATGTTGCTAACAGGCTTACTTCCAGACTCATGTTCAGCTCCCTGTCTTACATACCACAAGTTGCCCTACCTAGGAATATCACCACTGACAGTGGGATGATCCCTACTGTACCAATGAGCAGCTAATAAAATGTCCCACAGACATGCCCACAGGCCAGTGAGCTCAAGGGAAATTCCCATTTGAGATTCACAGTTCCCAGCTATGTCAACTTGATAACCAAGATTAGCTTTCACATTGTGCGTATATTTCTTATGTTTTCTTTGAACAGAAAATTATGTATTATGACTATGTGGTGGTCTAATAAAAATGAAAACTGGTTCAATTATCTGAGGGCCTAAGTATCTCATAATCTGTCCAAATCCACAACAGAATCCTTGGGCCATTCTAGGTTGTGCTATGAAGAAAGAACACTGGACATGTTTTGACAAGCTAATATAATATATCAACTCAGAAAGGAGGACCTTGAGAGATGATTCAGGGATTAAGACTACTTTCTACTCTTGCAGATAACATAAGTTCAATTCTCAGGACCCATCTGTGACTCCATTTCTAGTGATTCAAATGTTCTCTTCTGGCCTCCACAGATAGCTGATACAAATACCATCAAGGAGGCACATATGTATACTTAAATAAAAATGAGACATATATATTTATATCTATGTTTATTTATAGAAATATAGATATAGATATATAGATATAGATATGTGGATAGAATTTAAGTTTCAAACTACCATTCAAATTGTTATCATTTGTAGCTACATTCTACTAAAACAATTAAGCCTAGTCTAAAATCATTATTTTGTATTGACCCTGTTGACTTTGTGATGTACATTATAGTATATATCTAGTAATCTCCATCAGTTTGCTGGGAACGTGGGAACAAACTGTGACTGAGAAATTGAATTATACACTAGGTAAACATTGCCAGCTGTTATTACAAACACAAAACATGGCTTCCTATGACCCTTACTTCCCCCTTGATTTTCCATTGGACTACATTTAGATTTTCTCTGATCCTGAAAAAGGATTAAAAATTGAGTGTTGCTTCTTGGACTTGACACTCATATGGAATAATCCCCCAGTTGCAATCACCTTCACTGTTTAAAACTTCACTGGTACAAGCTCCATGCTACCTGCTTGTGAATCTTTTACATTATCAGTTTTGATGACTCTCAAAATAGAAATACCTTTACTTTCTTCAAATTGAAATATTCCTTCCCTGATCAGCAACACTGCTTTTAATTAAAAATTAAAGGTAAATGAACCGAATCTATGAACAACTGGGCAATCTTGTTGCCAAGTTCAAGATATTTTAAATTTTTATAGACAGCAATAAGGTCTTTAAGAGGCAAAAAATGTATCTAGATGTATTAGTACTCTTAAAGAGAGAGCTGAAAGCCAGAATATCAGCACACAAAGATCTTGCCTACAGCAACTCTTCTACATTGTTAATTACTGAGCTCACTCTGGAAACTGAGCCATGATATCAATGAAATCAATGAGCTTAGTGGACTGTTAAGTACTCACCAAACTCCTTTTTATCTTAAATATATTCTTTGGGTTAAATTTGAGCAATTTACCAAAGTGTACATTTAGGTATATAATCTGTCTCACTGAGAAGCAGTTGAAAATAAACAAATTGTTTTGGCTTACTGTTAAAATCTGAGAACAATTAAAAAGCATCTTCTATGTACTAAATAAAAATTCCAATCAGTTAGATCTTACTGTAAAGGAGGTCAACTGTGAAGTTCAGATACCTTTCTGTCCAAGTTCTTAGTCTTTTAAATTAAAGCATTCATAGACATTACAGCTTAAAATCAGTTATCTTCAGAGTAGGGACCACCTCACAAGTACTGGGGTTTAGGAAGGCATGATAGGGGTTGAACTGGGAGAGAGTTAGAAAGCATACAGCACTGTATTTTCAGTTATGTGAAGGGATCTTAAAAGGAGAGAGAGCTTATACATCAAAATGAGCTGCATTAGAAGAGACAGTGGCCATGCACATATGCCATGATAGGAATCCTGAAGGAAGAGAGAGACTCTTCAGTTCGTGAGAGAAAAGGGGGCTTCTGACTGGTGTTGGTTTTCAGCACAAAAGGATAAGCTTCATGCACATATCTAGCATGACTTGGTTTACATGGCCATAAGAAAAGAGGCAGGTACCAGCTAAGTCTATAAATTTATGTTGCAGCTGCAAAGCTGTACAGCATAGCTTGCTTTCTTATCAAATGTATTCTGAGGATATATGCAGGGTTGTGTGGCCTGATCTCTGGGAGAACAAGAAAGACAGCTTGAGGACCTGTAACCTAACAACAGATGGATGCAACAGACCAGCATGCAAAAGTTTGATTTAGAAGAGGAAGTTAAAACATACAAATCTAAAGCAGTGCAGGTGATACAAAAGTGACAACCATTTTAGAAAAAGATGTGGAGGCACTTTCATGAATCAGAGGATATTCATTGAGAGAAGTTTCTAGGGTCAACTACTTGATTGTCACTTCCTTTGATGTAAATTAGGTCTTAATGTTAGGCAGGAAAATAGCTTCTAGAAAAACAGATTAATAGACATAATGAATATTAGAGCCCCTCCCCACCAAAACGGATAAAAATGGTGGTGGGCAGAATGGAAATGAAACTGATAGTAGCTTCTCCAGGTGGAATAGCTCAAACCTCCCCAAACAGGATAAAAAAAAAAAACAATTGGAGTGGTGGTTGACTTCATCTGGTCAACTCAAACTAGCTTCAGTGACATCTTTGCTAGAGGAGTGTGCCAAGAATGCTGTTACACTTTCCTCTCCTGAATTCTTGCATCTAATGCATCTACTTATGATAGACTGAATTTTGTATAAAATGAACTTCCAAAAGAAGTCTATACTCTTTTATCCAGAAGTGCCCACACTGAGTGGAGGCACAGGGGTGAGATAACAAGGAGAGAAAGAGAGAAAAAGAGAAGAGACAAAAACCCTTGTCTACCAGGATCAGGGCTATTTCTCATTCTTTTGACCTACTCTTTTTATAAAGACTAAATTCTTGCTTCCTTGCCAAAGTAAACTCAACTATGGTGTCCGATCTGAATTCTTTTTCAGGAACAAAAGAACAGAGACTGCTATAAGGGTAACTGGAGACTTCCTTTTAACACCAATGTTGAACCAACCAACAATCCTGAACAGCCGGAATTTGAAAACAAGAGTCAGGCTTAGTAGACCAGTTTTCCCCGAAACTTTGTCCTTAATGAATGTTCTAGTTTTATTTCTGTTTCCATGGCTATAGGTGTAGATGTACAGTTTATTCTTTGCTAATTCAATTCCTGATCCTAGAGGGTTTCAGCTTCTGTATAATCTAGTCTTCTGTATAACCTAAACCTAGAATGTTTCAGCCTCTGAGATGTAAGTCAAGAACCAGAGTCAAGAGCAGAAAAAAGTGAATTAATGCATGCATGCCTACTGCTCAGTATTTTTTCTTTACTTTTATACAATCCAGGGTTCTGCCTATAAAATAACGGCATCCACATTCAGGGTAGGTCTTCCCACCTCAATTAATCCAACTAAAAATATATCAGAGGCATGAGAAAAGGCCAGTTCAGTCCAAAATAGTCCTCATTGAGACTCTCTTCTCACGTAACACTTGAGTATGTCAAGTTGACAATGAAAGATGTCCTCATACTAGGTAGGTAGTACCAGTGGCAGGTTATATAATGCCCATCTTTATTATGGGGAGTTAGAGGCTCCACAGGCTGTGGTATTTTGTGTATCACAGATTTTTCAGGTTCTAAAAGAGTACCCAAAATAGAAGAATTACTTTCATTTTTGCTTCAACAATAACTGGAATCTGATTAACTAAGAGTAAAACAGGACAGCTAGAGAGATGGCTTAATAGTTATGAGAACAGGCTGCTCTTGCCGAAGACCCAAGTTCAATTCCCAATGCACAGATGGTGGCTCACAAGCCTCTGTAACTCCAGTCCTCTTTTGGCTCCTGCAGGCACCAAGCACACACATGGTTCTCAGACATACATGCTGGCAAAACACTTATACACATAAAATAAAAACAAAAGTAATTAAAAAACAACAACAAAGCAAGAGGGGATAGTATGATAACAGAGTGTGGCCAGTGCTGTGCATTTCTTGTTACTTCTATTGGCATTAGAGTAAGTATTAATAATATGATTTTACTAACAACAAAACAAACAAATACAAACGTCTAAAACATCAATTTCTTGCAGGGGCCCATAATGTAACTAAAACCAAGATGATTAGCATCACTACCATCATTTGTATTTGTCTCCTTTGGCACCTCTGCTCACCTCTGCATAGACTTGTTAATCACTCAAGGAATGTTCACATAGAATTCCTGTGATAGTTGATCTATCTCATTCTCTTTCAGGGCTTAAAGCACTGAGAGTGATTGGCCTAATATGCGTTCCTCTTATAGTCCAGAAATGCAGAGCCTCAAGGGACAGATCACTTCCTAAAATGAAGGCAATTATCTATGATGTGGAGGCTGCACCCTGGGACAGAAGTAGTCATCTTATAGGAACATGTTAACTTCTTGCAACCACCTTTTTCCAACCACAATTTGAATAATGATCAAACAGAGCATACTTTGATGAGTACTGCTTGCTTCATCATGATTACTCTTTGAAACATATCCCAATTATTCCAATATTTAACCCCAAAACTTATCTCAGTATCCCAGTGGTAGACTTGGGGTCAATGATTTATTCATCTCTTCTTCCTAATGTGACACACTGGCTAAATCTTTATGTTTCACCATTATTTTTTCTTGTCTTGTTTTTTCTTTATTTAAAATGTTTTCATACAATACATTTTGCTCATGTTTTCCCTTCTCTCCACTCCTCCCAGACTTCACACGCTGCTAATCATCCAACTTTATGTTCATTCTCTCTCAACACACACACACACGCACACACACACACACACACACACACACACACACAAACACAAACACACTGAAAAGCAAACATTAAAACCAAAACAAAGAAACAACAACAACAAAAACCCAGACATGAACATGGAGCCTGCATTGCAGTGTGGTTGATATACCCAGTGACCCTCCACTGTAGATATCTGATTTTCCGTTTATCAATGAGTATGCTTTTTGGTTAAACTCAGTTATATCAAATTCTGATCTTTGTGCTTAGACCACATCTAGTTTGCATCTGTACAGGACTTATGCATGCTGCCACAGTTTCTGTGAGTTCATGTGTGTATCAATCATTTGCATCTGGAAGATACTGTTTCCTTAGAGCCAAACACCACCTTCAGCTCTTACAACATTTTATGCTCTTTTTTTTTGGCATAGATTCCTCTGAGTTGAGAAGAGGGTTTTGATAAGCATATCCCATTTAGGCCTGAGTGCTCGAAAGTCTCTCACTCTCTGCAAATTGTCCAGTTTTGGGTCTGTGTAAATTACCATCTATTTTGGGAAGATTCTGTGATGAGGACTGAGTGAGACATTGATCTATAGGTATAGCAATCTATAGGTATAGCAATCAATTTTATTGATATGTTCCTTTAACAGAATAATAGTAGGAGATTTCCTCCTAGGTCCATTACCTATCTAATATCAGGTTTTGGGTGACTTTAGCAGTATCAAATATGAGTTTCATCTCATGAGGTGTGTTGAATCTATTTTAAAAGTGGCTGGTTACTTCCTGAACATTTGTGGCACTATTACACTAGTTTGTCCTGTATGCAGGTCACTATTGTAGGTCACAGTGTTTATAGCTGGGTAATATATGGATATAATCATTTGGGGAAAATATCAGCCCACAGAAATAGAAAGGGTCTTTACCAATACATACCTGTAGAGGGTTAGTATGCTGATTTGAATGAGAATAATCCGCCCATAGGCTCATATGTTTGAATACTTTGTTGCTAGTTTGTAGAATTCTTTTGAGAATTATCAGAATGTGTGGCCTTGTTGAAGGAGGTGGATTACTGAAGGTGGGCTTTGAGAATTCAAAAGTCCTCACCATCCCTAGTGTCTCTATCTATCTATCATCTATCTATCTATTATCTATCTATCTCATTCTGCCTCCTGCTTGTGGATAAAAGTAAGCTCTCAGCTATTGCTCTAGTTCCATACCTGCCTGATTGCTGCACTTCTCCCCACTATGATGCTCATAGGCTCACCCTTTGAAACTAACTGTAAGCCAGTCCCCAATTAAAAACTTTATCTTAAAAGTTTCCTTGGACATGGCGTTTCTTCACAGCAATAGATAAGTAACTAAGACAGTATCTAGAATATATAAAGAGTTAAAAAAATTAAACATAAGAGAAAAAATAACTCAATTAAAAACTGGGTACAGAACTAAGCAGAGAGTTCTCAAAACATGGAAAACAAGTGGCTAAGAAACACGAAGTGTTCAAAATACTTAGCCACCAGGGAAATGCAAAATAATACTACTTTTGAAATATCATCTTACCCTGGTCAGAATGTCCAAGATCAATAAGACAAATGACAGCTCATGCCAGCAAGGATGTAGTGAAAGGGAACACTTATTTATTGATTCTGGGAATGCAAACATGTACAGCCACTATGGTAATCAGTGTGAGTTCCTCGGGAATCTGGGAATAGATCTACCCTAAGATCCAGCTGTACAAATATTGGACTTATATGCAAAGGACTCTACATCCTACTACAGAAATTTACTCATCCATGTTCATTGCTGCTCTATTAAAAACAAATAGAAATTGGAAGGAGTCAAGATGTCCATCAAGTGATGAAGGATAATGAAAATGTGGTACATTTACACAATGGAATATTACTCAGCTATTAAGAAAAAAATGAAATTTGCACAGAAATGGATAGAGCTGTAATTAACCATCCCCAGTGAGGTAACCCAGACCAAAGAAGACAAATATTGTCTGTTGCCCTTATATATGGATGTTAACATTTGAGCTTTTGAAATGTGTACTACAATATGAATAACCACAGAGGTTAGGTACCTAGTAAGTTTTTATAGGGAGTATCAAAGATAACTACTCAGACACATTTTATAGCCAACTGAAAGTCTTTATTTCAGCTAGCTAGGATTATGATCAGGTGTTCAGGGACCCAGATATATCTTTGAGTGTCCAAGCAATGGGGTTTTTGAGGGCAAAAACACATGTCCTTGCATCTTACTCAGTAGCTGCATAGCTGCAAAGGAGACATTGTGCAACCCAGCAGTTTATCAGAAGATAAGTAGGTAGCTGGAGGGGAAGGTGGTTTAACAGAACCTAGGATATATTAATTAGACTACCTTGACCTTGTATTCCCAGAATAGAGTTGGATCATTTCCCAGGAGATTCTCCATCAAGGAGATAAAATTCTAGTTAGATCTGAAATGGCCTCACCAAGAATACAATATAAAGGAATCTCTACACTGTCTTGTCCTTTCACAAAGGGATCAAGGGAAGGAGAAGATCTCCCAAGGAAGGGGAAATAGAAATTAGTGTTGCAGAGAGATAAAGAGGAAGCTAGAGTAGGATTACATGGGAGCTCAGGGTAGAGGAAATATGGGGAAGGACAACTAACAAAACGATCTTTTGAAAAAAAAAAACCTTATGGAAATCTAGTATTGCAAAAGTTTCCTAAAATATATGCATATATGAAAGGAATTTAAATGGAGTCACCATATAATGGGGGAGGCAATGTCCAAACTAGACATCTTAT
Organism: Cricetomys ansorgei; assembly: GCA_026225945.1. Taxonomy (NCBI): domain Eukaryota; kingdom Metazoa; phylum Chordata; class Mammalia; order Rodentia; family Nesomyidae; genus Cricetomys; species Cricetomys ansorgei. Next base: position 2,258,370 of record JAMJFZ010002798.1, read on the forward strand.
GCCACCAAGTAAAACTTCCAATGTCAAGAGTTACATCTTCTTGAGTCAGGGAACAACGGGGTCTCATAGACGCTGTCTCTAACCATCAGGGTCTGTTGACAAATCTTTGGTGACTCTCCACCACTGGATGGTAAGGCCCTATTGCTGAACACAAACTTATGACATCGAATACATAGAAATTGAGCTGTTGCCCAATTAGACACATCATTTTTATTGTCCAAGCGTCCATTGTGCTAGAAGGTACCAGAGGAGAATCATCAGTATCATCGACTCTTTTGTCAGTAAATACTAACTGAGCAACAATTTGATACTACTTACTCTAATAGACAGTGGATAATAGACACAGTCTTTGCCTTTATGGAGTTTACAGTAGACTATCATGAATCAAATAATTCCAATATGGAATTACAATTGTTAGAGTGCTAACACTTTTCTCATAAACTTTTGTAGTATTCTGTCTTTATCTGTGAGGCGTACATTTCAAGACACCATTGATGGTCCTGAGGCACACATATATTATGTTGTTATATACATATATTAATTTTTTTCAAATAAGCACTGAAAGTCATTTAGAATAATAAGTACTCACATAAAAACAATTATGGCAATATACTATATAACAAAGACTATGTAAAACTGATTTTTAATATTAATAATTAAATTCTTAATTTAATATTTTCAGAGTACAGTGTTTTCAAATCATTAGAAACCCCAGAATTCATAACTGTGGATAAACTAAATGCTATGCTTTTAAAAAGTAAGCTTAAAATTGTAAATGCTTTCTATGACTCCTCTAGATGTTCATGTTGTCCTACAACCTAGGAACATCTCTGTCTAGGATCTGTGAACCATTTCTTTGGAAAGAAATCCATCTGGAAAAAGAGATCCCTACCATCTAGCCTCTGTGGAAGGCAAAACTTAGATGCCAGCTAGCACACATGGGTGATATTAATTTAATTGACCATGATCACAGCCTTACATGTATCTGTGATTTTCTACTACCCTAGCTTTACTCAAGCTTTCACCTTTGCTCTTCCACACTATTCTCCCTGCCTTTTTTTTTTTCATTTTCCCTTTGAATCATTCACCTCAGCAATTGGAATTGCGCTCAGATTACACTGAGGTCTTTCCCTGAGAAATGAGTAAAATCTGTCTTTACAGAGCTAGGGAGCTAGCTTAGTGGTAAAGAGTAAACACTTGAATTTGCATCTCCTAAAGTCAATGTAAATCCAGATACAGTAACATCCACATTTAAATCCCAGCACTCCTAAAATGGTTAGCATGAGCAGGATAAATCCCAGAAGATTACAATCCAGCTACCCTAGTGTATATAGTGGAGAACACAGAGACCCTGTCTCAAACAAGGTGGAAGGGGAACATTGACATCCAAGATTGCTTCTGGACCTTCATCTGCTCATATCTACAAATCCAAACATGTACACATACACATGTATATCCTACACAAACACACACACACATACACACACACATGATTCATAAAAATCATAAAAATGTAAAGCATATAGCTAAATACTCAGCATTGTTTTTCTAGCAATGTTTTACAAAGAATTTAGTCTTCCCTAGGAGAAGACACTAACACACTCTTATGCTGGCACTTGATCCCCTCTAACTCTTACACTCTTTCTTCTTCCTAGGGGTTCCCTGGGAACTAAGGGGAGGGATTTGATGGAGATATCCTGTTTAGGGTTGAGTTTTACAAGCTCCCCCTTCTCTCTCTATATATATATGTATGTATGTATGTATACACACACACACACACACACACATACATATGTGTGTGTGTAAATATATATATTGCCTGCCATTAGGTCTTTGTATTTGTACCCATCTGCTGTAGGAGGAAGCTTCTCTGAGGATGGCTGAGCAAAGGACTCATCTATGAGTATAGAAGAATTTCTTTAGGAGTCCTTTTATTGATTTGGTTTTGCACTAATTTCCTTGGCTATCTAGTCTCTGAGTCTTGGTTACCCCAGCAGTGTTGAGTATGGATTCATCTCATAAAGTGAGTCTTAACTCAACTCAGTATTGGTTAGTTATTCCCAGAAGCTTTGCCCCATCATTGGACTAGAATATCCTGCAATCAGGACAACATTGTAGATCAAAGAGTTTTTAGCTGAGTTGGTGTGTATGTTTTTCCTTTGGTAGCATACAGAGTACCTTCACGTACCAAAGATGTTAACACATAGAGGTGAAGGTTCTAGGTAGGCACCAGCTCAACTACTCCATCTTCAATGACTTATGTAGGTGTTATCTTCAGCAACAGGGTCTTGCAATCAATTTGTGGAGAACAAGCTATATTCTTGACAATAGCTTGGGTTGTTGGGTGTTCCCATGGGATTCCTTTAGCAACAACTTAATTTTATGGAAGCCATTCACAGTATAGGAAGCTTCATTTAGTGACAAGAGATGTTCAGTTGAGGCTCTGTCTCTCCCCATTATTTTCTGATTTTATTTAGATCACCTGCACATATGTATGTATTTTAGGAAGCTTCTACTGTACTAGATGTCCATACTACCCCTCAAATGGTTCTTAATTTTAGCTATCTCTTTCCATATTTCATATTCCCACTCACATCTGTTATTTCATTCTCTTCCTTACTTCATCCTCACCCTCTAATCCTTCCATCTATCTATTTATATATCCATAACTACCTACTTTATTTCCCATTCATACTGAGATCTATCTGTACCCTGTAGTCCATTAATTTATACCTAATCTCTGTGATTCTCTGAATTATAATTTGGTTATCCTTGACAATAGTTAATAACCATATGTAAGCAAATATATACTTTTTCCTCTGTCGGAGATACCTCACTCAGGATTCTTTTTCCAACCATTTACCTTCAAATTCATGATTTCATTCTCTATAATGGCTGAGGGACATTCTACTATGTAAATGTACTACATTTTCTTTATCCTTTCCTTTGTTGAGGAACATCTAGGTTGTTTCTAGTTTCTGGCTATTATGAGTCAGGCAGCAATGAACATGGTTGAAGAAGTGTCCCTGTGGTAGGAAGAAGTGTCCATTGTGTATATTCCCAAGATTATTATAGCTGTATCTTGAAGAAGATCAATTCCCATTTTCCCAAGGAACCATCACACTGATTTCCATACTAACTGTACAAGTTTGCACTCCCACCAGCAACTGAGGAGTTTTCCCCTTATTCCATATCCTCACCAGCATGAGCTGTCACTTATTTTATTGATTGTAATCATTCTAATGGATATAAGATGAAATCTTAAAGTAATTTTGATTTGTATTTAAGATGAGGAAATTTCTTAATTGTTGCTGTTCTCTGGAAATATGTGGCTCAGTTAAAATTCAGCTTTGTCCATGCAAATGCATTGTAGGACATCTGTCTTTCTTCGAGTTTCAAGTAAAACCACCTAGTGATATATAAGTTTTTAAATGATGGATTGGAACTAGTAGGATAAATGGTAGAAAATATGCACCTGATTAATGCACCAGATTAATGACTGTGTGCAGAATTTCATGTTGGGTCTTCTTAAAAAGTGAAAACAAATTATGCGGTGACAATGGTCAATTCTGCCAGAGCCTTGTGCCTCACAGAAACAGAGGTGGTTGAGTGCATGTGCATGCACACACACACACAGACACACACACAGCCTTCAGGTTGCAAGAAATACTTCCGTTGCTCCGTAAGACTTAGTGATTTAGATAGCATGAAAACATATTGTTTATCTATAACAATACCAAACACAGACCCTCAATTTTTTGTTTTGTTTTTCTATTTTTGGTTGTTGTTGTTGTATCCTCATAATTGATTAGTTGAACTGTTTTGTAGGCATTGACTAGTAGGAATCAATTCTTTTAAATTAAATTACAGTTGAGATTCTCTCCTTCCATGGGACTGCACATTTTGGCCAACTCATTCTCCTCTGAATCAGCAGGCAGCTCCTTCCTGGGAGAAACTAATCTCCTATAATGTTTGCTTATTCATGTGCTCTTTAATGGCAACATGACAGATTATAGAGGGGCATGGAAACCACAGCCTCAGAGTTTAAAATTCTATCCCAAGATGATGGCAAACCACAGGAAGTTTTACAACAATGACAAGATCATGTTTGCTTTACAAAGAATCACAAGAGGCTAAGGTAAGTGAAGAAATATTTAATCTGTACATTTGTGATGGGGCTCTTTAAAAAGGAAAGAGAGGCTATGGAGGGCAGAAGCAATGTTACATTCATTTTGAACATGTTTAATCTGAGGTGATGAGAGATACAGAACTAGAGCTACATATGTGCAGCTTAGGGTAAAGAGTTCACATTAGAGAATCAGTAACATAGACTTAAGGGCCAGTAAGATGGCTCAGCAGGTACAGATACCTGCTGACAAGCCTGACAACCTGAGTTCAATCCCCAGGACTCACATGATATAAGGAGATAATATACTTTCTCAAGTTGTTCTCTAGTCTCCATTCACATGCTGTGGTGCACACAACACAGACACAGACACAGACACACACACACACACACACACACACACACACACACACAGATAGACTCACAAAAATCATATAACCACACATACAAATAACACATAATGTCATTTTTTTAATGTTAGAAAAAAAAAACCATGTCTGCTGATTGAAAGTCTGGAGTGGCTGTGCTCCTTTGTTTAGAAGTATTGTATTTCAGCTTCCCTCTAGTACAACTTTGCCTGTCACATCTGGCCAGTTTTAACTTCTATTTTCATTTCTTTTTGTTTGTGTTTCTTTTAGAATACATGGACAGTCAATGCATAACCAATAAAAGTAAGCATCATGTCAGTGAAAACCAAACCAAACCAGTGTAATTCCTCCCAGGCCATATAGCTTCATTTAACACATTTAAGTAACTGCTAATTGCACTTCATAATGAAACTGAATGTGTATAAAATTCTTTCTGAACTTGTTTCCCATACAACAGTATCTAACAAGAGCAGACAACATCTATAGTTGAAATACTAACAGAGTGAAGAGAAGGAATGAAAAAGTTCTTCAGATGTGTACTTGATTACCCATTGGAAGTCTTGGGGTATAGAGAAGCCAGAAAGACAAAAGAGTAGAGAAGTCAAAGGGAAGAACTTAATAGAAAAATAAAATGAAGATAAAACAATGAAAAGCAGAAATTATTAACACACCCAGCAAGGAGACTGTATAGACATAGGATAATTGGAGATACAAAGACTATCTAGCACCTTTAGAGTGCTGATAACCACTGTGGTGAACCAGCTTGAGAATACTACCTGTTCAAAGTCTTCATCATTTAGAGAGACAAAGTATACTAAAGTTTTCTTTTAAGAGCCAAATTTGACTACTCCAGATGTGAACATGTAACACTACTGAAAGCCAACCCCAATTACTTTAGAAAGTTTTAATGTTTGCCTACAACTGAATTGACTAGTAGGAAGCCTTCTGTCACATGGCAGCCACTCTTAATACCCTATGTCCACAAATCTACTTTATAAAGCTACACTCCTACATCTGCCAATCACAAATGCTCTCATAGACATGCTAGCAGTGCTTGATTCTAGAACATGCCAACATTTGTGATGAGCCCTTTCCTCCTCACGTTTTCACCTGAAATGATTCCTTTTGTGCCAGCACCACAAACCCCTTTAAAAAGGCTTGCCTTTTCCTGTTGCTCTCTCCTATAACTGTGGAATTATTTCTTCACTCTATTATGAGCCGAGGATGGTGGTAGTTTCTAGAGGCACAGCAATGAAAAAACAGACGTGGCTCTTGGTTTCCTGAACACTATGCTGTAGTGACAATGATCACTTATTTTCCATTTGTTCTTTCAGCTATTCTGCTCTTAGAACTATTATCTTTATTGTACAATCAACATATTATTTGCCCATGGTCACAAATCTAATTAGGACAGATTCAGAATTTAACCTTGGTAATACTATGCAGCCCATGCTCTTAACTTCTAATAAAATTTGGGCTGAATAGGTTTTATTTTCTATTATTAATTAATTAATTAATTAATTAATTAATGTATTTATTTTTCTCAACTTGGCACATCCTGGGTCATCTGGAAAGAGGAGTATTAATTTAGAAAATGCCTCTATCAGATTGGCCTGTTGGCTAATCTGTGGGACATTTTCTTGATTGGTCTGGAAGGGCCCAGTCCATTGTGGGTGGTGCTGTTCCTAGACAGGTGATCCTGCAATGTGTAAGAAAGTCAACTGAGCAAGCCATGGAGAGCAAACCAGTAAGCTGCATTCCTCCATGACCTTTGCTTCCTACCCTGTTTTCCTCTGATTATGGACTGTAAACTATAAGACAAATAAACCCTTTCCTCCCTAAGCTGCTTTTCGTCATGGTGTCTTATTACATCAATAGAAAGCAAATTAAGACACCATCCATCAATCACAGTAGGCAAAGCTGTACACTTTATTAATGGGCCAGATTTAGCAACAACTGTACCTGCTTCACTCTTCCATGGACCCCCTGGTAACAACTCATCAGCCTTCACTGAAACTGGTTTCCCATGCCTTCCTAGGAGCTAAGATTTTAAAAATATGCATGTATATGAGTCAATGTAAAAGAAGTAGGGAGAAAGAAAGTATTCTATGTACCAATAGCTTTTATGAAAAGCTCAGAGGCCAAAACTGCTGTTATATTACTCAGATAAAGAAACTTACAAAGGATAATCACATAGTAAAACTTCTTGTAGGCAGCTACCTTCCTGATAGGTCTGTCTTTTAACTAAATAATGATAATTCACTTAGCCAAACAGGACTCTTCTTGCTCACTGTCAGTATTGTCAGTTCTAAACAACTTCTAAAATGAAAGGGTGACAACACTAAGACAGGGGGAAGGGATACTTTGTCTGAGTGTGGAATATCCCTGGAGAAGGGATTCTCAGCCAGTCACCGCAAAAGTGCTTTTTGGCAAGTGAACTGTCTCTATATTCAAAGGAATTGCTGGGTTCTGCTCACTGTGCAGTGCCTTTTGAATTGTTTGAGGCTTGGTGTGTGCTGTGCCACCCCTGCATTTTTCAGGTGTGCTCCCCAATGCTAAGCACTACACTTCAGAGGGAAAACACTCTAGCTGCCTCTGTGTAACAGGAACCAGAGCAATGACCTCCACCCTACTGGGCAATCCCTAAGCACATTTCCTCAAACCAGAGCCACAGCTTGTGACACATTTTTAATTATAATTTATCTCCTAGCATGGATGATTAAGAATTTTAGAAACTTTTTAAATGTTTAAATGACCTTACATTATATCATCCTCCATAAAATGCCAATCTGCTTAAAGTCAGAGTCTGGGGCTTCTTTTTTGATTATTATTGTCTAGATTTTGCTTGGCACAGACAGTCCAAGCAGCGTTGATGACCGATGTCTGCACAACATAAAACCAATGAAGTGAAGCAACAACAACCTGCCAATCGACTGCCTGTTTAGACTCTACTTGACAATAAAGAGCTAATTGACACTTCACAGAATCTACAGAGAACACAAGTCCAAATTGTCACACAGTCATAGTCTGCTCTTCCCATGACTGTAGCTTTTTACCAAATATGACTCTTTTAAATGTAACTGAACATTTTAAAACATTAAAATTTCATGTGTTCCATAATATGAAATTAGAGTTACGAAGTTGCAACAAAACTAATTTTATGGTTGGGTTCACCACAACATGAAGAACTCTATTGAAGGTTCACAGCATTAGGAAGGTTGAGAATCATTGGTCTAGTGGCTACTATATACATGCACATAGTGACCATTTCCACAATATCAGAAAGTTCTATTGGACAACATTTAGATATTACGATCTTACTAGAGTAATTCTGTTTAGTGTAAGTTAAACAAGCATCTACTATGAGCCTGTGAGGTCCCTATTCTTTAACATATCTCAGTGATGGATAAATGTTTAGTCACATACTAAATACAAGGCAAAAGTGCTAAGTGTCCTAATTATGGAAAAAGAGAAAGGGTAATTGTGACTCAAGATCCTGTAAAGGCTCATTGTTTCAGGTGGAATATAAGCTGGGTTTTCTGCTTTTATTTTTGGAGGTTTTTGTTTTGTTTTGCTTTTATAGAAATGCAACATGGACAAAGAAATTAACCAAAGAACAAAAAGAAAAAAGGGAAAGGAATCTAAAAGCATCTTGGTGGAATGTCATCCAAGAGTGTGGAAGTGGAAGGTTTAAGACCAACATAGGCTGCTATGATTGTAACATAGTTTCACTCTGTATTTAAGGTATGTGAATGATGCTTTGATAAGTATAGCCATCGAATTGCCATGTTTGTATGTATTCAGAACATGTAAAATATACTTTCAGCAAATTTTTCATATATGATTAACTCATTATTGACTATAGTTTTCCTACTGAGCTTTAAATTCCTAGAATTATCTGGTCCATATAACTGCAGTTTTACTCTTTGACCTATATCATGACATTTCTTTCTCCTCCCAATGCCTAATAACTGCCATCTCATTTCTGTGTATTTAACATTTTTTTTATTCTACATATGAGTGAAGTAGTATATATTTCTTTTTTGTCTCTGGTTTATTTTATTTAGTGTAAGATTCTGTTTGTATTTGTTGATGGATTCTGATTATAGAGCTTAGAGTTCAAATTTATAAAATTTTTTATAAAATTCTTTGGTTTGGGTTATTTAATATTTATTATAAGAACACACTCATGCATTTCCATGTGACTTGATTATTTGAAGCTTGCAATCCAGTTATTGCTGCGAGGTTAATAATTACATATAAGAGATTGTAGGTGAGATTCAATTATTAATTCATAAGAGGATGTAAAACTATCTACTCTCCAGATGCTTCTGTCCACTGAGCAGAACATTTGTCCCTGTAGTCAAATTTATATAAGTGGAGCCAAATAAGAAACACAAGATAGCTTTGGTGAGCTTAAAATCTAAGCAAAAGTAGTTAATTGAATGTTCCTGATAGCTATTGTTGTCCAGCCATGATAGCTTGATACATCTAGCTGAACATAGCTAGATGATCCTCTCTTAAATGCAGTATATATTATGCCTCTCCTCTACACAGAATCTGAGTCCAAACACCTTTACATGACAGCCAGGATCCTCCCTAATCTAATCACATTTACCTAGATGAATTTAACTCCTATTAGGAGTACATAAAATAAAACAAGCTTTTGTTGCCATTTTGATATGACCATTTTAGCAAAGTCATTTGATGTTAAAACCTTTTGATAAAACCTTTTGATGATAACCTAGGTGAGATTGTTATCACACTGAGATATTTGACAGATTCTGAGACACAAACCATTTAACTGGCATTTAACGATCAAATAGAACATGTTACAATTTTGACTCTCAATTCAGTCCCAATTCCTTCCCACAACCATACAACCATATTTCACTCCATATTTGCATGCCTTGCTCAGTAGTTGCCCAAGATTTGATGTAATATGGTATAATATATATATATATATATATATATATATATATATATATATATATATATATATATACTCTACCTGTGCTGGTGAGGTTTTGTCAGCTTGACACAAACTAGAGCCATCTGGAAAGAGGAAACTTCAATTGAGGAATTACTTCCATCAGATTTTCTTGTGGGCAAATCTACGGAGTATTTTCTTGATTAATGATTGATATCAGAGGGTTCAGCCCAATGTTGGCAATGTACCCTTGGGAAAATGGTTCTAGATTCTATAAAAATCATCCTGAGAAAGCCATTGAAATCAAACCAGTGAGCCTCTGCTTTAGTTCCTGCATCCAGGTCCCTGCCTCAATTGCCTGCCCTGGCTTCTCCCAGTGATAAACAAGCTGAAGTAAACCCTTTCCTCCCCAAGATGGTTTGGGTCAGTGTTATGTCACACAAACAGAAAAAAGACTAAGATATCACCCAAGGATTATTTAATGTTTCAATGGAAGATACTTTATTTGTTGTTATAAATCATTGCTTACAACCCAGAACTTTTAAAATTACATTTTCACTTGCTGATTTTTTTTCTAGTATATATACAAATGATTTTAATCTGGTATTAAAGATAACTCCCAATAATTACATGTCTTTTAACTTATATGATAGTAACCAATTCCATGTCAACACAACAAAATTATTTCAGTATGCCTCTCCTCCTGTACTATAACATCATCATTCCTCTGCTTTGCCTTTGATGCAGCTTTTCTGTCCTGTTTGTTCCCTTGATGAATAAAGGAAATTTCTGAAACATCGCCACATTTATATCTATAACTCTTTATAAATCATACATTGACAGGAAACCAACATTTTCCCCTGCTGCAAGTTCTAACATGTTGTCTTATCCATCATTACTAGATCTTCTGTAGTGAGGATACAATCCTCAATATTTCTACAAATGTACACATCTCTTTGGTACAATCACATTTGTCTGATTTCAGTTGTAGTAGATTTTACATTTCTTCTCCCTTCTGGGATTTTTGTAGAAACTTTTTGGTCCCTTAAATTCTCCCTCTTAACCAACTTCCTTTTTGCTTAATTAACTTCTACTCATCCTGTGACTCTCAGAGGTTATTTCCTTAGGAATCTTTCTTTGACTATCAATAATCCTGTCCTTAAAATCATTTTTTAATGCAGTGATCCACTTCTCCCCCAACGCTTACCAAACTGTAACTGATTAATGAGTTAATATGTTGTTTGAAGTCTGTCTCCTTCTAAGATTGTAACACAGCTTCAGATGAATATGAATAGAGACCCTGTTCTTACAGTTTTATTCTGTTTTATGTCAATACCTAGAGCACAGTACCTGTTCGTTAAGAAAACATTTAATAATTTAACAAATCATCATCTTCTTTCCGTCTGGATGTGTAGCTCTCACCCTTGATTTCACCTAATATTTAATGGCTCAACTACTTCTCATCTCCCTCCCTATCCACTCTGAACATAGGAATGAGCTGCTTTTTTTTTCATCAGATAGTGATTCAATAATTTAATTCTTAAGGTCAAAATCCTTCACATGTGAAAAAATGAAAAATAAAAACTTCAGAATAAAAATAGAATTTCTTTGCATAAAATAGTAACACTTCACAATCTAACAAGATCTGATTTTGTTTTTTAAATCACTTCGACCTTGTTCACTCTGTGCTCTAAAAGGGTGATCTGTTTTATTAACAGTTTTTGTTTATTGTTTGCATATTTATTTACAATGCTGAGAATTAAACCTTGTGCCTAGAATATGCTAGGCAAATTCTTTACCACTGAGTTATAACCCCAGTCCCTATTCGTTAATCCTTAAACTTGTGTCATTCTCATTCTACAGTTTTCTTCACATATTCTGCACCTACCATTGATTTCTTGACATTTTTATTATTTAGTGAAATCACACATGACTGCAGTATTCTCAATTACTCTCTGGGAAAAAATTAATTTCTCTGTACTGATTTCTTACAGCAATTTTCTGTTGTATATTATATACACTTTAACAGAAAATGTAATATAAATCTGCCTAGGTGAATAACCAGGAAAATCAAGGAGTACATATATTTAGACATGTTTTGATGAACAGATGAGACAGACTGAACTGGAGACTGTTTTCTAAGGAATTTTCTGAAAAGCAATCCCAGCTGTGTACACTCCTAGCATTAACATATCTGGGAATATCAAATAATCATAATAATGAACCAAACAAAAGTCTATTTGAAGAAGAGAAAAAGGATGCTTCATAAGAGAATGTGATTTTTATTTAAATATTTTATTTTTTATAATTTTGTACATAAATACTATATTTACATCATTTCCACTGTTCCTTTTCCTTGCTTTCAACTCCTCCCCATACCACCTTCCCCTCAAATTCATATATTTTCTTCATTATTATCAAATTTATATTCTAAAATGCAACATACTGAGTCCCCTTAGCATTGCTCATATGCATGTATGTTTTTGGCTGACCAGTTGAGGTTGGGTATCCTATCAGGGGGCTCATCCCTAGAGAAGGCTGATTCTTCCCTCTAAGAGACAATTAATTAATAATAATATTAATTAATAATGGGGCTTTATGGAATATCCCCCATCAAAATTGGCATGTTGACTGGTCCTTTCATGTACATCTTATTTCGGTAACCATGTTGTTGAGATTTCATTTCACAGGTTCCCTGTCATGTCTAGAAGACACTATCTTCCAAGAAGCATTTTGGTCCTCTGGCTCTTAATATCATTCCAACCCATCTTGTACAACATTTCTCAGGCCTTAGATGTAGGAGTTGTGTTATAGATATACCAGTTAGGATTGTGTACCCCACCATTGCATATTCTCTGAATTTTTGCCAGTTACTTTTACCAGTTAATAGTCTCCATCTGATACTAAAAGAATATTGATAATATATATTTTAAAGAGAAATAGGGAGGCACAATGACCATAAGTTACTAATAAAGGAATAATTTCCAATAGGGATACCTAGACACACACACACACTCACAACCCTTGCTATTCAAGTCTGTAGAGAACTAAGTAACCATCCTAAATGTCCAGCATTAGAAGATAAAAATGGAGACCTAATGAAAGTATGTGCTAATATATTAAACAAAACTTATACAGGCAACAGTCTTCCTCTAGCAACTATGTCACAGCAAATCAAATCAAAATGGATTTTCTGCTAAGTGATATATCATTAAACTGGACTTCAAACTGGTCATTTTTCCTTTTAATAAAGTGAGTCAAAGGTAACCTGAATTAGCATAATAAGAATGCCCCCCTCTGTTTTAACCCAATAAAGAAAAGACTCTGAGACAGCTAATATACTTTTATTCTGTTCCTTTCTTCAACCCTTTTCCATCTGTAAAGCCAGTGTCCTCTCTTCAGCTCATTGGAACACTCAGTGTACTTTTGAGTACCCATTTCAGTCAATGGGTATTCAGAATTGAACTCATGTCCTCTGGAAAGGAAGAAAAGCCTTTAATCACTGAGCCATCTTTCCAGTCCCAAGATTTATTTTCTTCACAAGGCTTCATGAATTCCATTGTCTTCCAATTTTTCTGTGGTACCTTTAAAGTCTCTTTTGTTAATAGTACTATCATTTCTGGACATTTTAACATTGTGTTTATACAAACCTAAATCTCAAGATCTCTTCCACTTGCCTCAACCCTCCTTTCCCCTTCTTACTCCTTTCTTTATACTCTACTATTCTGGATGATTTCATTAAGGATTGAGGTATTAAAATGCTAGTTCTTACTATGCTTGGTGGAAAGCTCCTTTAATCTCACCACTGGGAAGCAGAGTCAGGTAGATCTCTGAATATTTAAGGCCAGCCAGGTCTACAGAGTGAGTTTCAGTATATTGAGGTCTACATAGAGAGGTCTATAGAGAGCGATCATGTCTCAAAAAAATAATAATAAGCCTACCAAAAAAATACCCACAGCAATTTAATAATAATACTATTTCCATATGGGTAAGTTTTCACATTGAACCTCTCTAGACATAACCTTTACCATGAACTCCAGACTTGAATATCTAGCAGACATAGTAAATATTCCTCTAACTTAACATTTGATTATTTTGTTTGTTTGTTTTTTGAGACAGAGCTTCTTTGTTGCAACTCTGGCTGTCCTAGAACTCACTCTGTAGACCAGACTGGCCTCAAACCCAGAGATCTACCTGCCTCTGCCTCCAGAGTGCTGGGATTAAAGGTGTGCACCACCACCACCCAGCAACATTTGATTTTTAATATTCCTTAATTAGCTTGGCCCATAAACTTCTCTGTAAAGAATTGCTTTGCTAAAGAAGCTTGTTGTGCTATAAAGTCCCTCCCCCTTATGGTTATTTATGACTTGGACTTCTGGGAACAACTTTGATGGAGGTATGTAAAAGAGTGACAGTTGGAAGCAGCAGTTGGAAGAGACAGGGGAAGATTAAGCACCAGAGTTAGCTGGGTGGCATCAGGCAGAAACAAAGCTCAGATAAAGACAGATAGTTCTCGAGAATAAGAAAGGCAGACAGTTGCTGGGAAGCCTCAGAGACAGATTAAGGGTTTTCCTTTTCTTCCTAACCCTTTGAGCTAACTGAGATTTAAAAACTTACAAGTTAGAAATCTTTCAGCCTGGAACAGAGGAGCAGAGTCAAGTTATCAGTAAAGAAGTAATAGCACCCTTTGAGAGCCTAGACCCAAATGGCAGAAAACAGCCACACACACATCTTTTTAAAAAGAAAAATCCTTTACATTTCTCCATCTCAGTTAATGGCAATTCCATGTTTCTTGTTACTTAGGACAAATTTATGAATGACCATTTCAAAACAGATAGGAATATGGATTATTTTATTTAATAAGGCAGAAGACTTTTGAGGAGCTAGACATACATATCTTAATTTTTAACATTAAAATATATATGTATTGAAATAAAACATCCTGCTCCATTAATATGCATTATTCTGTATTTTCTAAAATAACTAATGAATTTTAAATGAAAACATTTGAATATAATCACAATGGGGAACTGTTGTAAATGAAATCCACTTCCATGTGTCTTCCCAGCAGCAGCTCTCCCATCCGGAGGAGTGGTGAAGCTCCCCTCGGCCTACTGTCTCCACGTGGAAAGGTCACGGAGGAACACGGAGTCGGGGGGAACACGGAGTCAGGGAACCACAGTTCTTACTTCATTCCCATCCTGTCTTTGGGAGAGCCCTGGTGAGTTGATGAGCACACAAACTCAGGAGAAATGCGTCATTGGACAGTCTCATTTAATGTAGGGTATGGGGTGCCTTTTAAGGGGTTGCCATTGGAAGAGTGGTCATTGACCCCGAGAATTTCCATTGGTTAAGACAAAGATACTGAAAGTAGCCTCATCTGCATGTGAGTCGCAAAGCTCCCTATGCTTCCAGCTACAGGGCAAACATAGGCAACTGCCAAGCCATGTTCCTTTGCTTCTGTGAAGCAGACAGTGTTTAATATCTAGTAATAATTTAATAATCTAGCTGGTTTCTGTCCAGGACTAAGGTGTGAAGCACCTGAACACCTTCCATTCTCATCTCCTGGGACTTCTCCTGGGATGACGCAGGTTTCCAAAGCCAGCTGCAACACACTTAGCTTTAGGACAGTCCCACGGGAGAATATTTATAAAAATCCAATTACTTGATTACTATAAGCAAAATTTAAGTTCCTGACAGCATGATTTCATGAAAACATGATTTTATAATATGTAGCAACAATTTATATTTACAATCAATTTACATATTAATATGTAATTATACCCCAAGGAAAAATACATATGGGTTCATTAATTTGTTATCAAATAATACTTTTCTTTTCATAACTACTTAAAATTTAACAGCATTTAAAATGAGAAGTAAATCTATATTTTATAATTGATAGATAATAAAAGATATTGTAAAATAAAAATACTAATGCAATGATCTGAAATAATTTTCTATTTAAAATTATTTCTACATGGCATAATTGTATTAATCAGATTTCTCCATAGAAACAAAAATAGTTGAAGCTCACAGACAAATTACAGTTTCCCCTCTGTGTGCATGGAAGACTGTTTCCAGGATGCCCAGGAGGCATAAAAATTGGAAGGTGCTCAAGTCTTTATAGAAAATGGTACGGTATTTGCATATCACCTAAACGTGTCTTCTTCTTCACTATGTTATTTCCAGATGACTTGAAACTCTTAATGTCATATAGATTGTATAAAAATAGCTATTGTATTCTCTGGACTGAGAATGTCTACACATATTTTTCATATATTTCTTTCTTCTAGCTGATGCTTGAATGAAAAATTTGGAAACATATGAGGCACATCCTCATATGATTAAAGACTTCTAATTAGTCTCCACTTGTAAAAGTTTTTACCACTTCCTAATAGTACCACATTCTACAGACCAAGCCTTTTAGACATAGCCTTTGGAGGACGCACACTCAAATCATAACACTAATCACCAGAGTAACTTTCTGTATGTGAAAATTAGAAAACATTTGTCTGTATACTCAGAGAATTCTTCTCAAATGATCACTTTGACAATAGTTCAATTGAATATACAGATGATAAAATGTTTAAAAGCCACTAGAAAAGACCAATGGTTTTCAAAAAACATATCCTCAGAAATATTTTTAATGAATTATGAATCAAATTTCTAATGTGTAAAAGAGGCAAAGAAGTAGATCTTTTATGGAAAAAAATGTTTGGCCTCTCAGATCCTATCCTTTCTACTTCTTGTCAATCTAGATGGCAACTGCTGCCATGAACTCTAGGTCTTTTGAAACCTGTAGGCATGTTGGAGCCATAAACTCAAATGCTTCCTAAGGCAAGACAAATAGGAGAAACGAAGTCTACTAGTAGCTGCCCCATAGCTACATTGCCTTGGAGATAATGTGTAGTGGTACAGAATGTGATCTAGAGTTTCTGGTATAGAAAGTGGCCTCTCATAACTTGTAAAGAAAAAATGCATATGATTCATGTTGACTAATCTAATTCTTAATTGTTAAATGCTAGTATCTTGGGTCTACATGATAAGCATTTGCCTACAATCCTAATGACAACCCAAGTTTGATCCCTGAAACTCATTTGCTGGAAGGAGAGAAATAACTCCTGCAAGTTGTCCTCTGACCTTATTGTGTGACAAAACTTTTCTTGGAGAAAAAGCTTACACACACATCTACTCACCTCAGATACTCAACTCATAGCAGAGCAAAGTACAGATACCACCAAAGTCCGACTTGATGGACAAATGAGTTTTATTGGGGTTTCTTACAAGACTATGGGTGAGGGGTTACTTACAGGAGCAGAAATGACTCCAAGACAGCTGCATCACCAAAGCCCACCCCAACATGGGTGTCAGCCACAAGAGTTGGGATCCTGGAGCACATTGCACAGCTGCAAGAGTTTCCTTTCCAAGTGGCTCAGTTGGTCTTACCCTCTTCCAGCTCCACTGATTTCTGCTTCTTCCAGGTGACTGGTCTAGTCTCAGACTTCTTTGTAGCTTGAGAGTGACTCTCAGCCATTTTTATTGCTTACTCTTTAGAAGTAGGAGTCTGTGCAATCTGCTCAGTTTCAGGGACTTCTTCAAATTATTTTGTGTTATTTACTTTCAGGCTTAGGGAGTTTCCTTGCAGGATGAAATTTTTAATCTCATACTGTTACTGAACAGACTTCCACACTCAGACAGTAGTATCTTTCCTTCCTCTCCTCTCTTTCTCCTCCTTCTCTTGCCTTCCCTTCATTTTTCCCTTCCCCCTCCTTTTCCCTCTCTCCCTTTCCCTGTCACCACATACATTAAATAAATGTCATAGACAGGACATTTTGTGATGGTTTAATGTAATGTTTTAAGTTTAAATTACTGTGATTGAGAGATTTATAAAACAAAAATGCCTCTAGCTTCTAAGTTCCACTTGCCCAGGACAGATAACTTCCTGGAAAACTGGGCGCTGTTCATGTGAGACAACAAACCACATGTTTTTGCTTCTGTAAGCAAGCTTGGCTGCCCCAACTTCACAGGATGTGCTTGATCACAGTTAGGCAGGAAGTACACAGGCAGAAAAGACATCAGGATGTATGCTTGACCTCACTGGATGGATGACACCATACTCTGGGAATCTTGGGTATGGACCTAGTCAGTGTCCATGGTCCTGGCCAGTATTTGAGCTTGCTTCAAATTTGGCTCAAAAACTGTGATAGTGGTCTGATTCCTGCTCATTAGGATTAGCACTTTTAATCTATTATGTGAGATTTTATTAGTTTGTCAATAGTTTAAAAGAAGTTTAACACTATAGAACAAACATGTAGTGTTACAAACCACGTTTATTTGACTATTCTTGGTTTTGCCTTTTGCTGTAGCATCAATACTAAATTACATTTAGATGGATCAACCATTGATGAAACTTTTGTTCTTATACTTTCTACTGTCAGTTTTTTCAAATGTATAAAATTTAGATTTAGGTGATAAATAAAGGCCTGCAATAAATCTATTATTCATATCAGCCCTTTGTTTTAGTTTTGTTTTTCATTTGATAATTGCAACCCTTTCCTGTCTTAAAGCTGCTGACTTTCACGAACTCAGTTTTTATTTAGCATTTGTGCTCCAAATTTTCCAGTTTTAAATAGCAACTTGATTAAAAATTCTAAATTTTTAGATAATGAAATATAGTATAATCTTTCAAAAATTAATTAGTAGCAAATATTTCCTTTTCTCGGTTCTCCTTGCAAGCAGAAACACATGCATATTGTAGCAACTATGCTCTGTTGAATAATCATTTTTTTTCACAGTAATACAATTATCTTCCCTTTCAGGAATATACACTTTCAAATCCAACTGGAGAGTAAAATTATATTGTGCTAATTTATAGAGAACACAAAAACTTGCTTATTTATGAGGAAATAAGGAAGATATGAAAAATTATCATTGAGCACATACAGAAAAAAGATTCTTCAAGCTTCAATAGTTTTTTTTGTTTGTTTGTTTTGTCTTTTTCTAGAAGGGTGGCTGTTGTTAGTTTCCTTTATTTATTCTAACAAGGCAGATTCAATTTTCTCTCCCACTCAAAATAAAATCCACAGCATTGTGATTACTTGAAACATAATAGAGTAATTAGATAGAAAAGGTGCACAGAATTTTTATAGAACTTGCACTTGGTCATGTGAACATGTTCAAGGTTGCTTCGCATTGGCCAAATTCCATTTACTGCAACAGCATCTGTTGCTAACCAGGTTTATCTACCCTTTGAATTCCAATTGCATAACAGGGCACAATTATGTGATATTTGGGGAAAATATTTTATATTCTTCTACTGAATAGAAAAGAGTACTGAATATGTAAAAATGACAATTTGGGAAGATATCATTTGAAACAGAATAAAAAACATTTGATCTATATTCTTTGCATGTTTGTACTAAGTTAAAAGGATAGAAATGATGAGAATGTGCACAGTTCTCAGCATGTCATAGCCGGCGCAGCATGCTTGAAATGTGATCTTTGTTTCAGCTTGGCCATCCAGAGAAGTAGACATGAATAAGAGATGCCTTTGTACAGTGTGTACTACTTAACAGGTACACCTATAGACAAAGGCTTCTGTAAACAAAATCATAAAAGGCTTTGTACTCCAAAGGTTTTGCTTTGCATTTCTGTTCTGGGGTAAGAAAATATGGTATGTAATTCCTGTCAGAGGCTTGAGGAAATTGAAGGAATTGGTTTGCTGACACATATAATTTATTTCCCAAACAAAAAACACAGCTTGGAACATTATTTTTAAACAGGAAGTAATATTTGATCTGCAGTTTTAGGCCTTCACTCATAACTCTCCTCTTTTCTATAATTATTACAGGTAAATCTTATTAATGCGGCCAGGGTGCCCTGAATTTCCCTCTTCTGGTAGCTGTGCCTTGGTGAGGAGCTCATGTCCATACAGTTATGCTGTCCAAGTCCATTGCAATCTGTGCAGGTCTTTGGATGCAAGAGGACAGCCATAGCTATGGTGCACTGCAAATGGGGAAATGGGCTCATCAAGGTGAATGGTTATCCCCTGTGGATGATCAAGCTGCACATGCTGCAGTACGAGTTACTAGAACCCTTTCTGCTTCTGGGCAAGGAGCAATTTGCTGATGTGGATATCTATGTCTGTGTGAAGGATGGTGGTCCTGTGGTCCATCTCCAAAGCACTGGTGACTTATTACCAAAAGTATGTAGATGAGGCTTCTAAGAAGGAAATCTAAGATACCTTTATCTAGTATGATTGGTCCCTACTTATAGCTGACCCCGTTGCTGTGAATCCAAAAAGTTCAGAGGTCCTGGTGCCCATGCTCAATACCAGAAATCCTGTTGATAAGCCCATCTCAAGGATCAGGGTTTACGTTGTAACAAACATCCTAAGATTAAAAAGGGAAAGCTCATCAATATTCTGAAAGCCTAAATTAACGTACCTCAGAAAACACAGCATTTTGTAGCAAAAGAAGAAGAAACACTCCAGATATTTGGATGGTTACTCTTAGAATGTGTTCTGTTGTCTTTACTAATGTAATGGGGCACTCTCAGATCTGAACACATTTATTTTATGAGAACCATCCCCAAATTAAATTATTATTTTTTACGTGTTTGTTTTTTTGTTTTTAGTTTTCTGAGACAGGTTTTCTCTGTTGTAACTCTGGCTGTCCTGGAACTCACTCTGTAGACCAGGCTGGCCTTGAACTCACAGGGATCTACTACCTTTGTCTCTGGAGTGTGGGGATTAAAGGTGGGGGCTACTACTACCTGGCCCAAAACAAATTATTAAAAAGATAAAAATGAGATTTTGTCAGAATGACTTAGGATTTTTGATGGACTACAATAAGAAACTTTCAAGGACCACAGCTGGTCTTAATCCAATTACATAAATAAAACAATCCAGTTTTGCATGAAATTCAAAGTTGCCTAACTCAACCTTACCCTGTTTTCATGTAAATCCATTGGGATGCTTGTTAAAAGTACAGATTTCTAGACCTTACCTCAGATCTATCAAATCTCAATTCCCAAGGGAAGGATCTAAATTTATAATTTTTTTAACAAAATGTTTGAAAAACATTGTTTATACTACTAATGAGATATGACAAGAAAAGAGTGCAGTATAATTGAGGGAGGGCAATACATTCTTTTGTTCAAGAAGGGACACTTTGAAAAGGGGTGCTATTCAGACATATACAAAGACAACTGAATAAATGGGCTTGTTTTAGAAAAAAGTATCATATATCTGTGTAATACTAGTTCAAACTTGTATAATACTTTTAAATTTAATTTTTATTATTGTTGTTTAGAACAATGCTAGGTTCATAGAGGAATTTAATAGAGGGCATGTAGCTCAATGATAGTGCGCTTGCTTACCACGTGCAAGACAAACCCCTGAGATGAGAGAGAAGGGGAGGGAATGAATTAATAGAAGGAACGAATTTCTGTATGTTCTTTTTCTCTCTCCACATACTCCACCCCTAACTGTGGACATACACCACCACCAGAGTAGTATTGTTGACACTCAAAGTACGTAGCTTCCATTAGGATTTACTCTTGCTGTATATTCTATGGATTTCAACAAATGTATTGTGATATATATCTACCATGCAGGATAGTTTCTTTCCCTAAAAATTTCTTCATGCTCCATTTATTCATTTTCTTCCTTCTTCTTGACCCCTGGCAACTAATCTTTTACCATCTGTAGTTTTGCCTTTTTTCTGACTGTCATCTAGTGAGACTATGTTGCCTTTTCATACTGACTCTTTTCTCTTGGAAGTATGCATTTCTTTTTCTTCCACATTTTGTCATGGCTTGATAGCTCAATTTCTTTTTAGAACTGAGTAATAGGCAGTTATCAAGAAGTGGCATGCCCTATACATACTTTAAGCCTACTAGAGAACATCTTAGTTGTGTCGAACTTATTATGATTGAAGCAGGTATAAATAACCACAGGCATAATTTTATGTAGAGATAAGAATTTGATACATTTGGGTAAATGGCAAGGAGAAAGATGAGGAGGTTGTGTTCTAAGAATATTTTAGTTTTGTAAGAAACTGCCAAAGTGTGTTCCAGAATGACTGTGCTTACTTACTTGCATTTCTTCCAGCAGTAAGTGAGAATTACTTTTGGCCTATTCTCCACCAGGATTTGATATTTTCAGTGATTGAACTCGGTCATTCCAATAGGTGTGTCCATTTTTTAAACAAGTGGTTTTTTTTTTCAGGTTTTTTTTGTTTTCGTTTGTTTGTTTGCTTTCTTGTTTTTAAGCAAGGTCTCTCTGTATTGTCCTGGCTATCCTGGAGCTCACTTTGTAAAACAGACTGACCTTGAACTCAGAGATCCACCAGCCTCTGCCTCCCAAGTGATGGAATTAAAGACATGTGCCACCAAGTCTAGCTTTGTTGATCAGTTTTATGGGTTTTCAAAACATATTTTGGATACCAACTCTTTATTGGATATAGGTTTTCATTCCTTAAATATTTCCTTCTGGTGTGGGGCTTGTCTCTTCACACTCTTGATATTTCTCTTCATACAGGAATTTAATTTCCTACGGTAGAAGTTGAAGTGATATATTTATTCTATTTTTTTATGTGTGAGGGTATTTTACTTGCATGTATGTCTATGTAGCACTTGTATGCCTGGTACACATGTAAGCCGGAAGAAAAAATCCTATACCCTGGAACTGGAGTTACTGATGGCTTTGAGTCATCCTGTAGGTGCTAGAAACTGGGTCTTCTGCAAGAATAGCCAGTGCTTTCAATCACTAAGCCATCTCTCCAGCCCCTACTGACATATTTTACGTTTCTCTTGAGAACTTTCTATGTTCTTTACAAGTGTGCTGTTTAAATTTTTCTGGAATTTTCAGATAGCTTTCTGTCATTGATTAAACATTGTGTTACCAGGTACTTTTGAAATTGTGTTACCCTTTAAACTTGCCTACACTAAGCCTCCCAGCATTTGGAGAGTGAGACAAACAGATGAAGAGAATTGCACACTCAAAAGAAAAAAAATGCCCAGGAAGGAAAAATTGAAATTAAACTGGGGAAATGTTGATAGACTTAGTGTAGACAAGTTTAAGAGGTAACACAATCTAATTTGTTGCCAAACAAGAAATTAGAAGACTGGATTATTTATTTCTATTTTCAAATAACTTTTGAGGAGACTCTTTGGTTGAATTCATTCTTCCATTCTCCAAATTCAGTTAAACATTGTAAGCTTTTGTTACTAGCTTTGGAAAAAGACTTCACTGATGGCATAGATTCTTTTGAGGCAGAAAAGATTTTTATTTTCTATAATTAAAGAAAATGCTGTGTATAAAGCTTAGTTCTAAAACTGTAGAATAGAAGAGCTGTAGAAATAACTGAGTCAGTAGAGTCCTTGGGGCATAAGCTAGAGAACCCAATTTCAGATTCTCAGCAACCACATAAGACTTTGGGCATAGTAGTACATGGTGGTAATGCCAGTGTTTGGGAGGCAGAGACAAGAGAATTCTGGTGCCTAATGGCCAACTAATTTTGCCTAATTAATAAGTTGTGGGTTCATGAGAAACCCTGTCTCAAAAATTGTGGTAAGTATTAGAAGACAACCAATGCCAACCTCTGACCTCCATACACAGACATGTGTATGTATATCTTCACACACACACACACACACACACACACACACACACACACATACTGTGTAAACTAGAGTGATTTCTACTCTAGCATCATAGCTTTTATAAAGAATCTCTTTCAGCCTCCAGAGGTTTTGCAAATGATCCACAGGTGTAGCTGGTTTGAGGAAACAGATGTGTTCTTGAAGAGTTGTGTGCAAATTGAATTTTTTGTTAATTGAATCTTATTTAGAATTCATTTTTGGAGAGGTAGCTATTTAAAGTAGCCCTTTGGTGAATTCTTTTGTAAAATGAGTAATTGCCCCCTAATTTATCATTTTTTTGAAAATGCAAATTTTCCGATGTGGCACTTTCTTAAAGCTATGTACAATTTGAGGCTGTGTAGGATGCATAGCATACTTGTGGTTCTTGGTAACAATGCAACTTATTTACTGTAATTAAAGAAAATGCTGTGTATAAATAACTGGAAATGTCTTATATGCAGTGTTATGTGTGGAAACACAAGTTGCCTAGAATTATGGGCTTGAAAAATATAAGCAATTTGAAACAGTCTAAATAAATTGTGTGTTCAGTCAGCTTTGACTAATATAAAGTTAAGAATATAGATTTGAATGACACTGTGCTAGTGATTGTGACTGCATAGACCTTGGGCAACCTGTTCCCCAATTTTCCCAATATGTTTTTCCTAACCATCCTACTCTGTCCTATACAGTGGTCATTTCAACTCCCTGTATTTGACTCAGTGTCAATGTACTCAGTTCTCTATAGCACTAAATCACATTTCAAGTGCTACACAGGTTTGTGTAGCTAGTGACTACCACACTGTACACACAGGCCATAATATGCTACCGCCATCTTGACATGCTCTATTCAACAGCTTTGCAGAGGTTCTAACAGCAGTATTGGGAAACATCAGTCTAATTACAAGAAGACTTGCTACAGAGTGCCCTGAAGCTAGAAGGCTTTTAGACCCTGTCAGAAGAGTAATTGTGTGATGTTAATTTATTTGTTCATACAGTCACCATCAGGAGCCATTGTACTGAAAATTAAAGAGGATCTTGTCTCTTCCTCATCAATAACTTTTATCATATGCAGAATCATTCCATGCTTCATCCTTATAGGTATGATTGTTAAATGAAAAGAGGGAGTTTCACAGATCACAAATGAAAATCAGTTTCATTACTTTCGAGACACATCTTGAAAGCTGCATAGGCAACTATATATTTTCTGTAGAGGGTGCAAATAGAATTGATAAATTCCAAGTCAAGTAATAAATTCCAGCTGGTGATATTTTCCTAGGGTAAATTTAGTAGAAGGCAGGAAATGTTTTATTGGATTCATAGGTTGTATTAAAAATATTATAAAATCTCAGAAAATGCTCAGCATTTACTGCTTCAGGAAACCTCAGTACACAGATACAAACCTGGAATCTTCCCCTTCTTCCTGATATAAATAAGTAAATAAAACCCAAGGACTTTTAGCTAACTTCTTGATGCCTCAGTTTCTCTATCTATCTATGAGATGAGGATAGTGATAGTTGCCATTTCATTGGTATGTTTTGGGGTTAATTATGATAGTATATAAAAAAAACTACCATAACAGTACTGGGTTCCTTAAATGTTAGCCATTGTTGTTGTTAGTCTCATGAATAGCATCACAGTAATTCACATACCTGAGAACAGAATTGTTCTTGCTAACACTTTAGGTCTTTTGCCTGCATTGTGTTGTTCCAAATTGTACCCTTCAATGCCCCACAGTGCTAATAGACTCACTTAGAATGATCCCAGCTGCTTCTGGCAAAGAAGGAGGTGTCTCGAATATCAACTTTTGTCCTGTAATTTTTTGTTCTCTATACCAATCATCCTAAATCAAAGAGCTTAAGACACTTGGAGAACCCAGTAAGTATTGAGGCCCTGCAGATGTTTACCAGTGTTCAAAACAGCATTTCAATTTCTATTCATCTGTTGGGATGGGGGGCGACTCTAAAAGGACAGATATTTACAGTAAATACCTAGATATGAAATAGCAATACTCTTATCTTTTTTCTTTCTTAATGCAGTCTGTTGATGACCCCTAATGGGTAGAACTATAGACAAAATGTCACTTTCTTGGTTCAAGTGTTTTCTTGGCATTTTAGTGTTTCTGACAAGGATTACATTTGCAGTATGGTTATTCTTTTACTTGTTTTCCAAGCCTCCAGCTAGTGCTTGGTCTTGCACTTGTATGCTGTCCTCATCCTTACTTGGAGAGGTCAATGATTCTGACAGGATGTGTATTTCTTACTCTATAGTATATAAATTTATCCAGCCTCATATCTGACTGCAAAGAAGTATTGTGTGTTGTTACGATTTTGACAGGTAAACCTCTGTAAAGAGTCAAGTGCTTTGAGTTCACTCTGGCTCACAGTCCACCAGGTTTTCAGTATCGTAGATCAAAAGGACCAGGAGCAAAGAATCATACTGTAAAGTGGATTGTAATTACGCCTTTAAAGAAGGAAAGAAATCAAATTTTTATACTCAACATACATTTAAAGATCACGTAATCCAAAGCAGTATGTTCTGAATAGCCCCCCAAGAAATGGCTTTATAAAAAATATGAAAGACTGCTTTGTTTTCAATATTTCTCATCTCCTGTGAAGTCATAACTAAGGATTTTGATTTCGGGTGCTCTCTGGGAGCCACGTCCCACTCATCATCTAGCTGATCTCGTGGTCTTCTTTGCAGCCCCTTCTCTGCCTACATGGGCTGTCTACTGCTTTGTATGCCTTTCCTTCTGTTCCTACACAAAGCCTACATTTTGTTGCTTTTTCTGCTAACTGCTTAATGCTTCCTTTGTCCCAACCAATTACGGAGGAAGGAAGTCTGCTAGGGAGGTGTGAAAGAGAGAAGACATAGAATTTCTTTTTCCTCTTCCTAAGCCTTTCTCTTACTTATAGACTGAGTTTACCGGTAATAGCCTAACTGGAAATTCTTGCATTCCTTTATTTGTTTTATCAACAAGCATGTGTTTGTGTTTCTAGAAAGATCTGGTTTCTGGCTGAAAAAATAGAAAGCAGTTTTAAACGGTCCCTAAGAGGTAAGTCTTTTTGAAATGACTGTTACCCACATTATTTCAAATCTAGGTTTTGCATGAGACTTACATGATAGTTTGATAATGATGCAGAATTTAAGGAGCCTAATGCACATGCATGCGTGTGCACACACACACACCAGCTCTCAAAGGGAATAAGATAAAAGTTTTATTCTAGAGACAAAATCTGACCAACAAAGGGCCAGGAATGTAGGTCTAGCCCCTCTCACCCCCAAACACAGGTTCCATGTTAACGATGCAATTAGAGCCAGGCTGATAAGCCTCAGATGCCAGCAGATAGCATTCCTGTCCCTTTGATTGGTGGAGAGTAAGGTTTTTGTTAAGTTAAAACATTCCAAAGGTTTTTGTCAGTTTTATCAGGAATGTTAGGTCAGACACAGAGGTGTGCTGAGAAGGGTCTTTTAGGAGATAGGAGTGGCTAAAGATAGCAGGAGAAACTGTAATTAGGCTCTCAGACCGGTAACATTCTAAACTATCTACATTCTTTGAGGTTTTATTTTGCCCATCAGCCCTAGCACACACATCTTCCTTCTAGGCATTTCGTTTCACACTAGAAACAGAATTTGTAGATTGTTACCCCGAGTATCTGATTCTCATCCAGGCACATCATGCAGATGTGATGGTTCATGGGCAGGCATTTCAGACATTCCTGGTTTAGATCTCCTAGATCCGTATCCATTATGTAGCCCTAGAGAAATCCCTGAGCTTCTTAGCAAGGCTTTTTTGCACTGACACTGCCCTAGACCAGCACAGATAATTGAGAGTCCATTCATTAATATACGGAAACTATCATATTCAAACACAAAAGGCCCTGAGCAAGAAAGGAAGATTGGATTCTTGTCTAACAGATTGGTTTCTGTATTAGTTTAGCAATTTAGAAAAAAAAAATAGAAGAAAGCAACATTCACTGAAATAACAGAAAGGTCACAGCAGTCGCACAGCAAATGAAAGTAGCATGCTATTGTTCTTCACTTACACCACTTACACCATTTCATATTCTTCCAGCCTTCTCTTTTATGTGTTTAGTGTGCCTTCCTTTCCTCTATCACACAGCACACATTTGTGAATCTTGCTTGCAGAGTAACACTTAGAATATTGAAACGAACTTGCAAATGGAAGCAAACTACATTCATTTGAGGCTGGAGCCCTTCCTCCTCTCCATAGGATTCATTTGCATGTTCATAGATAATAATTATTTGCATTATGATATCAGTTTCTTATACAAAGATGTAAAATGGCTCAAAGGCATCAAAAGATGAACACTAGATAACCTGGAACTGAGAGCTGTAAACAATGCATTGAAATCCACTGAAGCACACTGTTTTTCTTCAGTGCTGAGGAATATAATAGTCTAATACGTATTAACCGTTTGCTGCTATAAATCAAAATATGTATCTCTCCTGAACCTTGTTTACCCCCATACTCTTCACTTGCTTTATCGTGACTTCTTTCTTGTTTTCCAATTTAAATGAAATATGTCATTTTAGGGACTAGAGAAATGTCTCTGCACCTAAGATCATTTGCTAAACCATCAGCAGGATTTGAGGTTCAAGCCTCGGCACACATGCTAATAAGACTCTGGATGCTCCACACGTGCTTGTGCTTGTAACCCTGTCCCAGGAGGACAGGACAGGACAGGAGGATCCCTGAGGCTTGCTGGCTTCCAGCCTTGCAGAGAAAACAGGAAAACACTAGCTCCAAGTTCGGAGAGAATTTGAGCGTCAGAGCAATAGGCAAAGAATTGTAGAGGAGGATCCTGACACTATCTTCAAGCCTCCTAGATGCCACACACAGGTGCACACTGGTGCTCACAACTGCAGGCACCCCCAAACACATACACACATGTATTATATATACCCACACTGACACACCACATTCAAATGAATACATAACTCATTTTTCTTTTTAAAAACCCCATTCTTGTATTAACTTAATTTGATTTTAAAATCAATAATTTAGAAGGTTTCATTTGGAATTTTTTCTTCAAATACTACTGTCATCTGGGAAGAAGGAATATTACTCAAGTAACTGCTTCTATCAAATTGCTGATAGGGCATTTTCTTGAATAATGATTGATGTAGGCAGGTCCAGCCCATGGGATGGAGGAAGTGGTACCAACCCTGAGCAGATCATCCAGAGTTGTATAAAAAAAAGCAGGCTGAGAAAGCCATGAAGGCAAACCAGTAACTATTGTCTCCATGGCTTCTGCATTAGTGCCTGCCTCCAGGTTCCTACCTTGGGTTCCTGCCAGAAATTCTCTTTATGATGGACTGCCAAATAAATCCTTCTGTCCCCCAAGTTGCTGTTGGTCATGGTGTTCATTATAACAACAGAAAGCAAACTAAAACAATCAATAATCCTTCTATAATTAGAGGAAGAATGGCACTGAGTCAGTTATTAAAATGCATGGGAGGGACTGGGCTTGTAGCTCATTGGTAGAAACATTGCTTGCAGATCGTACAGGAGGCCATAGTTCCCATCCCCAGTAATTGGCAAAAATAAAGCTACACTACACACACACACACACACACACACACACACACACACACACACACACACAAACACACGGGGTTAGGGGAAGACAGAGACAGAAACAGACAGAGACAGACAGAAGAAAATAATGCCTAGGAAGCATTTCTCTGCACTGAACTTTTATACCAGGTCCCAATAAACCAAACTAAAATGGAGTCAGGTCATGCTGAACTCCTCATTCCCAAATATCACTTCCTGAGAAAGCAGGAGCAATATGCCAAACAGCCATATTTGCTCAGCCTAGTAAGGAAAGGTTCTCACTTAAAGACTTAATAAGGAATGTAGTCCTAATTACCTGTTTGCAAATCAATTTTTATGCTGTTACCTTGTTCTTATTCAAGCTACTGCATCAAAACTAGCTGTTCAGCTGTGCCTAGCATGGTACCTGTGTAGCTTCATAAGTGATGCTTCTCAATTCAAAAACTGCAAATAAAAGTCAATTATTTAATTTAATTAAGTTTTAGAAACTTTGTCTTTTGACATTGGTAGTGGTTAATGAAATTTGAGGATATTTTCCATATTTCTCAATTCCTATTTTGTCATTGGCTCTAGATCAACTACTTTTGAAGATTTTCCCCTTGTTTTTGACATTAATTTTGGAAATTCAGCTACTACCAAAATGGTATCCTCTTCTTTTAACTGACATAATTATTTCTGCCCTCCATGAGCCATCCTAACAAATAACACTCCATGTTCTATAGCCACTGATCAATGGTATTCCAATATGCCTCTTTATGAAACTGCTGTAGAGTTCCTGTAGAAAAGCCATGAAAGACATTCAGGAAGATAAGAGAATTGAAGCAACTTTCTGCCACTGTGTTTGGATTGCAAACAGTGAATAAATATAGGACTAGCTGCTGCTTCCTAGTCTTATACTTTGTCTAAACTGCTAGCTAATATCATGTTCTTTAACTTCAGAGTGAGAACTTTAAAGATGCTATGGGTGAATGCCCTTCTTTTTACCAACCTTTTCAAGACATTTAATAGATAAAATGAAGTTGATACTAAACTATACTTGGGATGCTACTTAACACAGAGGGTGACAGGGCAAGACAGTGCCAGGGTTCCTTTGTTTTGTATTCTTGCTGGGCCATTTTAGGTTTGACTAGAATTTGATATCCTTGGTGTGAAGCCCTACGAAAATTATGCAACTCTATTCTAGGAGTCTAAGGTCAAGATGCACCAACTAGCTTATCTTAGCTTCTGTTAAAATGCCTGCTTGAGCAGAACACTGCCTGTCACATACCATCTCAGGTAACCTTAGCTTCCATTAAACTGCCTGCTAGTGCAGAACTCCCTACTCCAGCTAACAGCTTATCTTAGCTTCCGCTAAACTGCTTGACTGTGCAAACCACCCCCCCATCCCCCTGCAAACACCTAGCTACAGAGTGAGTTGCCAGGACATGTGTGTTTCTTTGTTTTGCCTTCAAACATCTCTAACTTTAAATACTTGGTGCTACATTTGGGTCCCAAATACCTTCGTGTAGTCAAAGCTGGCTAGAATAAAGATTTTCAATTGCCTATAAACTGTGTCTGAGTTTATGTCTATAGTGGGATCTCCAAAACAAGAGTTAGTAAGAAAGAGACTCAACAGATTATTGGAAAATAAGGGGAACCAGTCTAGCACCACATTGCTTCCCCCTACCATTCCTAAAAGGCAAGCTAGTACATAGAACTCAGCCAAAGTCAACTTCAGAGTTTATACTAATAGTAACTTGCTTGTATGATCTCATCAAGTAAGAAATTATTTTGTAACTTTTTAACACTAAGTCATTATACTCCTTTCCTTTCTCTTGTTATTTATTTCTTTATGTAACTATCTATGCCAGAAATTGAATCCAAATCCTTGTACATGCTAGATAAATATCCTATTATGGTACTAGTTTATTTGTCAACTTGACACAAGCTAGGCTTATATGGGAAGAGGGAACATCAATTAAGAAAATGTCAGTTGATGTCCCAGTACTGAGAGAAGGGAGTAGATATGAGCTCCCATCCCTAACAAAGAAGCTCTCTCAAAATTCAGTCACAAAGCAAAGATTAGTTTTTTCCAATGAAGTCTAATAGGGTATAATAACCACACTCAAGTGTAGGTTCCATACCCAGCAGTAGATGGCCAAAACAAGGTGAATTTTATGGTATTTTAGAAGACTTTTGTCTTATATTGGTATAACCTGTTTGTTTTCCAAGGAGAAAGAAAGAATGGAATTGGTAGGTAAATCTCTGAGTTCAAGGTAAGCCTGGTCTACAGAGTAAGTTCCAGGACAGCAAGAGTTTTATAACAGAGAAACCCTGTCTTAAAAAATCAACATAAAACAAAACAAAAAACAAAAGCAAAAATAAGTATCAGTATTGAATATTTTGTTGTTGTTGACAACTAAGAAGGCATACAGAGTCATGGCTTATCATGTAGACCCAAAGAGAAGTTCCAATAAATTGTTTCTTATTTATAAGTTTGTGAAGGCATAATTTATGTACCAAATGTTCACATCATTTTAAGCATATAATTCAGTGATTTTTGTGAAAGTAGAGTTAAATAAATATTCTTTGTCTCATATTAGTATATTTCATCACCTCAAGTACCTATATTTTCATAAACAGTTACTCCCCTGTTCCTGATAGCACTTTATAAATACTGCTGCATCTCTAGTCTGAAACATGCATTTTCTGCCTCATGAGATGAGTTTATATACACTTCTTATGGATATAATCCATAAAGCCTTTTGCTTCTGCTTTTTTTCATTTATCATATTATAAAGATTTATTCATATAATAGCACATGCAATTACTTCTTTTTATTGATGAATAATATTCCATTTTATAAATATATGACATTGTGTTTATCCATTCAAATTTCATGAACATTATCCCTACTCTCTTGTTACTATGAATGATGCCACTATGGAGATCAGTGCACAACATTTTTGATAGGACATTTATTTTCATTGCTGTTGGGTAGATACCTGAGAATGAAAGTTTTGGATCTTAGGCTACTTTTAGACTTCTAAGTTTTTTAGGAAATGGTTGAGATATAAAATTCATGCTGCTACTTCATCTGTATTGATAAGCACAGGAGATAAAAACTAGTTGGGCAGTTTTCTGGTAGAGACCCCCAAAGTCATCAGCAGTTATTCATTAGCTAATGTCCTTGGTGTTTTCAAGAAGACTCTCATTGACAGAGGCCAAAGATATCCAAAGTGTTTCAGCCAAAATGTCTCTCTTTGGTTGTGTGCTAGCCAGAGATCAGAGATGCCATAGGGGCAGTCTAGTTTCTTTCTTGCCACAAATGAGCATCCTTGCCTGGATATTATACTGAGGATTGCCATGGAGCAGAAAGATACCTTCTGAGTGGACCAAGTTCACTGAGCAGCTCATCACTCCTTCTCCAGGCCTCCAACCAATAAAGCCTAACTACAGGGTAGGGACTCAAAATGGTATCTCATTTCTGGGCTTCTTTACAGGAGCTCTTTCTTCTCTCTTTTAAGCTCCCACCTATGAATCTATAATAAAACTCTCTTTTAAACTTGACCTCCCATTGTATATGAATTCCATTCCTTTTAAAGTTTTTTTTTTATGTATAGGAGTGTTTTGCTTGTGTGTATGTCTGTGCACCAAATGTGCATCTGGTGACATCACAGGTCAGAAGAGGCATTAGATCCCCTGGGACTGGAGTTATAGATGATTGTGGGCTGCCACGTGGAAGCTGCAAATTAAACATTGGTCCTTTGTAACCACTGTGCTAACTCTACAACACCAAATTTCAGTTAGTAAATCCAAAAAACAAGAATTTAGAAGCCACTGACTATGTGACTATGAAAATCTGTCACCAAATTTCTGAGTTAAATTGTACTTGATTCTAACAAACCTCTGTCACTCACAAGGACCCTACTTTCCTGTGGTCAAGATTAGACATTCAGGCCCCATACACCTACCTATATCCTCTCTACAACCTTCCTCCATCTAAGCAGTTAAAACCATCCTGACAGAAATGCTAAGAGGTACTGTAATCCTTTTGAGTATTTGGCTTTTGAAACAAACAGGTTACAGAAATTGGAATTCTCCCAGGAACCTCATGCTGGGAAAAAGAGAAGGCTGAGAGGCCAGGGAAATAGTTAGAAGAGGAACTTGCCCACTGAAGAAAAATTTACTATTTTTTTTGAGAGAGTAAGTTGAGCTGTGATGATGGTGATCTTGTGGGATGGGTGAGGGTAGGGACTATATTTTGGTCAGATTGCTTAGTTATGCATATCTCTTGCATTCTTTTTAAAACTCACCCTCAAGGAAAGACAAAGAAGTCCGACTTTCTTTGCCCTTCTTCCCAATGTGTCTATATTGAATAGAGGTCTTCTGTCCTGTTTTACTATTTTATTAATTTAGCTCTGTGCATGGGCTTATTGAAAATGGTTGGCTGACAAGAACCCTTTTATTGCACATAAGACCCACTTCATGAGATAGAACCTCTTCCTAATATTATCAGTGAGGCCAAGAACTTGAGGCTAGATACATCATTGGCCCTAGAAGAAAACCTATTATTATTCTGCTAGATGAACACAGCAATAACGTGACTCCTAATGACATATTGTTCTTAATAAGAAAGTTCTAACAGTAGATGGTAATCAACAGAGAAACCGAACCCATAAGTGCTCAATGTGCAGAAAAGAAATTTTGGGTGTGTTCTACCCAGATGGGATTTCTATCTCATACCCCTTCTCTAAAGGCTCAGAGATGCGTGTGGAAATGGAGGTGGGAAAATTGTAAAAACCACTAATAGTGGATGATGACAAACAGAGTTTCCCAGACACATACAAACTCAGAGACTGTAACGACATGCACAAGACCTACACAAACTGAAGTCAGACAAAATTTCAGTGTGGAAGGGGGAAAATGGGCACAAAGACCCATCCCTGGCCAAGAAGCTATTTGTAATTGTTAGGTTCTGGGACAAGGAGGATTGGTTTTTCTTTAAAGGAGTTTATCAACCACGCTCCAGGCAAGCCCCATGATCTGGAGTAGTTAGCCTTGTTGTTAGTTTTTCTTTTAAGAGAGAAAGAACATGAAATTAGGTAGGTAGGGAAGGGAAAGAACATGATAAAAAAATACATTGTGTGAAATTCTTAAGGAATAAAGAATTGTTTATTTTAAAAAGAAAGGAATAAAAGAAATGAACAGTCAAGACTGGCTTAGAGTTGGCAGGGCACAGGCTCTGACATTCATTCTAGTAACAGCAGGAGTTATCTTGGTTCTAGAATCTCACGTGAAATATTAATGTATGCATTTGCTGTATTTTTATCGATACGGTGTTCCCTATTTTACCTCATTTTAACCCATAAAAACTGAGTCTGGGCCTCCCCTGCAGTATGAAGTGGCAAGACTCTCTTCTAAGGTGTTTACTTTCTTAGAAGAAAAAGTCCTAGGGAAGGCATGAAGGAGTTGGGATAGTCAGCTACTGCTGAACTTGATTCCTTGGAGAGGAGGGTAGGCACAAAACAAGTTCCTTGGGACTTGCCAGTCTCTGAGATAATTGTCTCTCTTATACTTTTTCTACTAGAAAAAATAATGCATTTTATTGACATATAAGGAAACTCACAACTGAAATATCAAACCTTTTATGATGCAGCATAAATACTTTTTGCAGCTTAATAATATAAGCATTTTTTTAATCATGAGGAATTCTTCCAAAACATAATTCCAATTACTTTCTACAATTTATACATACCCCACTATCATAATTTATTTAATCTTTCCCTATTTGGGAAGCATTCACTTTTTGTCATTGTCATAAATTACACTGAGATACATGTTCCTACTTTTTAAATAGCTTCAGCTAGATTTCTTATTAGTTGATTTGTGAGTCTAAGCTGCTAATATTTTTTAAGCAATTCATGACTGATGCAAAAATCAAAATTAGGTTTAGTCCTTCCACCATGGTACCTTTTCTAGACATCCACCCCAAGATCTTCTATTTCCTCTCTGAACCAATTACTCTTATTGATATGACTACACATGAATTGCATTTACTTTTCTGATTCTTCTGATTCACTTGCTTTTATTTTGATGTTTAATGGTCAGGCTTAAATCTTTACAAGAATGAGAATCATGATTTGTAGTTTATATGAATTCACAGAATCTTCTTGCAATTACATCAAAACAAAAATAGTCAGTTCCATTTCTTAGAAAAATAAGCATTTCAAAGGATAAGTTGTACTCTTCTAAATGTAGAAGTTATGTAGAAGTTGTTGACATTATAGCTCATTTGAGTCTATTCCCTTAACCTTCTCAGTTTGATAACCCCATTTCTTCAATTACTGGATTTGCATATTCTAACAACCCTATAAAAGCTTAGACTTTTATGTTATAACCACCTCTTCCCTAGCCTATGACCTTTTGTTCTTGAATAAGTACAATAGATCTAGCTAATCCTTTTGGCAGCTAAAACATACACACATCCTAACATCTCTAAGTTATTTTCATTAACCCTAAGAAAGGGTGAAAATAGTATACGACAGGATAAGCCCCATGCTGACTACAGTCCTCAACTTACTCAAGGATCAAATGTAAGTTGTTGTTTTTTTTTTCAGACTAGTTTACTAGAGAGAGTAAAAGACCTGGAAAGTGATGTAGGAGCTTCTATCTCAAATATGTGATAGCTTGCAAACATTACATTTCTGACTACTGAGCTTGGGTCTAGACATCCTTATATGTTATCATTTGCAGAAATATGATCCCCAAATATGTGGACATCTTGTATCTGAACCTGAACTTGGATTAGCTTCCAAAGGTGGTGGCTTTGGAAATATGGTTAATATAAAGATTTTGAAATGAAATTATGTAACATGAACTTGGCCCAAATGCAATCACAAAGGTTTTGCTTGTGGTTGTTAAGTTTCTAAAATACTTTTTTTTCTTTCTTGTTTAAAATTTTCTACACTATATAATGTGTTTTAATCAAATCCACCCTACTCCCTCTCCTCCAACTTCTCCCCTACTCCCACTATCATTTTACCCTTCCAAGTTCAATGTGCTCACATTTTGTATTACTTTTAAAGCCATGGATTCCACTTGGTTCTGCCAATATGTTCATGAGTGCAGCCCCAACCACTGGAGCATGGGCAATCGACATCTTAGATTTGTTAGATTTTTGGAATAGAGTCTCATGTAGGCAAGGCTGGACTTGAACTTGAACTTACAATGTAGGGAGGGATGACCTTAAACTTCTGATTTTCCTGCCTCCAGCTTCCAAGGACTGAGATTATAGTCATGCTTCTTATGTACTTAGCTCAAAGAACAAACCCAGGGCATTAGGTCCAGTCTCTATAAGGGTTTAAAAAAGACAAAAAAGCAAAGCTGTTCATAATGGTATATAGCTTTGATTCCAGTACTTGGAAGTGGAGTCAAGCAGATGTCTGAGAGTTTGAGACTATGTAGTGAGACCCTGTCTTCAAAAGAAGAAGAAGAAGAAGAAGAAGAAGAAGAAGAAGAAGAAGAAGAAGAAGAGGAAGAGGAGGAGGAGGAGGAGGAGGAGGAGGAGGAGGAGGAGGAGGAGGAGGAGGAGGGGAAGTAGTGGAGGAAAGAAGCATGGCAGGGGGCATGAGTTTAAGGAATATAGACAATGTGTACAAGATGGAAAAAGTAAAGAAAAAATAGATTCTCCTTCAGCTCTTCTGAAAAGAAATATAACTATGCCAACTTCTTGATTTTAGCTCAGTGAAACCTATTTTATATGTCTGATTTACAGAACATTCTAAGACTCTTGTAACTTATGGCAGCAGCAATAGAAAACTAATTATACCCACAAGAGGATGAAATGAATGATGCTAACTTGTAGCAAGCTTATCTAATGTGATATATATATATATATATATATATATATATATATATATATATATATATATATCTATATATACATCCTTAACAATAGTTGTTTAATATCTATTGGAAAGAACAAAGTAGTAATTTAAAATATTTTTTTCTATTTTTCAAACATAGAAAATAATTTAATATCCAAGTATATTAAAGGTAAGATTGTATCTCCTAGTAATGTCAGAAACTACACCCATAAAGTTTTACCCACACGACTGTCCAAACATGAGCTAATCAAGGATGACACCAATGCCAAAGTGGATGGGGAGAAGCTCATGAGACCTCAACCCTATACAAAGAACTATAAGCAACTGAACTATGAGTGGGAGAGAGATATGGTCCTCCTCAAGTTAGACCACACCAATTATTTGTCCAGTACCAAGCAGTCAACCCTGAAAACATACATACAAGTAACATTATACAAATGAACAGGTTATATTTAGGAATATATATATATATATATATATATATATATATATATATATAATTAATGAGAAAGAGACCAAGAATTTTGAAGGAGAGTAGGAAAAGTTAAATAGGAGGTATTGGGGGGAGGACAAAATGTTGTAATTATATTATAATCTCAAAAAAGTCCCTCAAAATTTCATGCACAATTAGAGATACACACACACACGCGCGCACACACACACACACACACACACACACACAAAGCTATAAAATGCTTGTAAGGATGATTACTTGGTATAGTTATTTCTGTACTTCATTTTGTGATGAGAAAAATTGAAGTTTATGGTAGGTAAGTGATTGCTCAAGGTAAAAAATTGGAGAACGCAGAATTCTGAGTCAATATGCAGGACTTCAAACCTTAGCTTATATTGCCTTATATATCCTTATATTTCCTTGCCTGACTAATGTAATTATGTGGATGACAAGGAAACTTTTAGTAAGAAGCAGGGATCTCTGGTACCTATTTCAGTAGGAAAACCTTGAGTTTTGTGTAGTTGTTGGAATGAGAATATCTCCCACAGGCTCAAGTACTTGAAAGCTTGGGCCCACTTGGTAGTGATGTTTGGGAAGGTTTAGGTGATTCATCCTTACAGGAAGAACTTCACTGGGGCAGGCTTTTAGAGAAAACAAAACAAAACAAAAACTGGGGCTATCCCCAGATTGCTGTGTCTGCTTTGTGCTTGGTGTTAAAGATATGAGCTCTCAATTTCCTCTTCTTGTTGCCATGCCTACCACTTACTGCCATACTTTCCCAAATAAATCTTAACTCAATCCTAAGTAAACTCATTCTGCTATATGTTACCTTAGTCATGTTCTTTTATCACAGTAGCATAGAATTAACTAATGTCTCCAGAGCTATGATCCTGATCATATTTTTACAGATGTTTCGAACCAGTTGAGAAATGTGCATGAGGAGTTAGGTAGGGTTCAAAATACATCCTGTAATACTGATAAATTTGACTGCCTACAACTAACTTACAATCAGAAATGGGCTTTTTTATACCAGTTCCCTGAATTGAACCGACTATTTAATCAGCAACAGAATGAAAAATACAGACATTTCTCCACATTGCACCAACCAGGTAGGGCACTCCATGATCTAGGAAGAGGAAGAGGAGGTAGAGGAGGAGGAGGAGAAGGAGAAGGAGGCCTAACAAAATCAGAAAATGATATTGTTAGTACTCATCCAACTTGTTTTAGCAAAGTGTTATAAATCTCTGGGTGCTTTCTTCTATTTCAACATTCTGGTTATATTAAGCTTGGCAATTTTGGGCCCCAAATTTCCTTTCAACATAGATGTGTTTTAACTATCTGTTCAGGGCATGGACTTTACTTATTTATCCATGTAATATCACGTTTCGTGTTTCTCTATTTCTCTAGAGAAATATAGATAAAAATGTTGAAAGTGTTACCTGCTTTCCTGATCACTGAAGCAAATAATTCTTTTCAAAACTCAGAAATTTAAATAATCCCTATATTTTTATGGCTAATAACACTTGTTATTATGTCTATTAAGATAAAGATAATCAAACCTATGCTTCAAGTCATAAAATGTTGTCACAGGAGTCAGAATTTTTCAAAATACTTCATGCTCAATATGCCTATGTCTAAAGCTATAATTCTCTCTGGGTTTCACTTCTATGGAAGTGGAAGAGAAAGAGAGCCATTATTAATGAACAAATGCTCTTAGTACAGGAAACGTGAAGCATTGTTCCCAGATATACATCTCCAGACATTTGGTTGGCCAAACTTATTCTATTTTTCTGGACATCATAAAGTGTTTTTAATGCAGAAACTCATCAGTCTAATTATTAACATCAAACCAAACATTGACTGAATCATTTTCTGAAGCCCAAACCCACATTTGACTCCATTTTTCTTACAGTTGGATGACATGCTATTGCCTCTTAGAAGCTCCTTATGAATTTCCTTCAAATTCTTTAACAGTTCTTGTACAGTTCTTTGGGGTTAACAATCTTTTGAAAAAATATTAAAACAGAAAAAAAGAATAGTTTGGGAAAATTATCTGTGTTTAAGAACAATTCTCAGTTTCTTAATTATGTGTTTCAACTCTCAATGCCAGCTCTTTTCAGTTTTCAATTCCAGGTTAACCTTATAGCTAAGGCTAATTGTATGCGTTTTTTCTTTATAAGATTTATTGTGGTCATAAGAATCATATAAGCTCCCTATTGTTTCTCTCTATAAAAATCTTAGACTACTGTTGAATACATCAGTGTGTTGGAAGTCAAGACAAAAGATTTTTGTTCCTATTAAAAGTAGAGCTATTATGGATTTTAGATGTACATGTGTGCATAAAATATACCATAATGAAACAGAGAGAGAAAAACATTCTTCCCAGGAATATACCCCAGATGGCTTGGAACTTCTCCATTGAAAAGCAGTGTAGTATGCAAGTACTAGACACGTATGAATGAAAGCAAACTTTTTCCATTATCAGATTATCAACATAAATTATCAGATGCTATGTTTTCTAAATATATTATATTATACAGATGATAAAAGATATGCACAATTTAATTATTTATAAAACATCCATACTGAAAATAAGTCACTATTCATAACTAAATATTTTTCAAACTTAATCTTATGATAAATCCAGTAAGATTTATTCTGTTACATTGATCTCTTCACTGTGCTATTTCTCAATGCACTTGTTGCATTTGGCATTTCTTATTTTGGACTTTCACCTTCTATGAATCTGCAAATATTTTATTTTCATATTCTGTTCCTTCTGTTTGCATCATATTTATTTTTAGAAGGAGAACAATTAAATACTTTATATGAGAATTGTATAGTTAAATTGTGACAAGAGGCAAATATAGGTGGAACATGTATAAAACCCTTGAAAGATAAATAGAAGTGAGAGAGGGGCAAGAAAGGATAGTGGAGGCAGTGAGTATGAGCAAAATATATCACGTACGTGTATGAATATGTCAGAATGAAACTCATTATATATAGTTAATATATGCTAATAAAACATTAAAAAAACCTTTGAGCTTGTTAGTTTTATATCATTTGTAACTTAGCCTTCAGTTTTTAAATTCAAAGCTAACAAAGAATGATTGAAATCATCATACAATATGTACGAGAAAGAGTGACACTAAGATTTCTAATTCAGTTTCTATGGCAGGTCAAATCACACGCATGCACAAATTCCTATTCAGCTTTAACTACAGATGAGACCAGGAAGAGTTGCTTGCCAAAAGTAGTATTCATTTGCTTCAAGGATTTTTTTCTCAGTTCTCTTGGCTTACAATAGATGGTCTCGTTGTTTTTGGATGCATTACACCTGCTTCAGAGCAAATCAAATACATTTCGAGCCTTCCCAACATACGTGCAGAATTTGTGAGTTGCCAGAAAAAAAAAGTTACTGTTTTCCAAAAGAATAAATCTCTAAGACATGTTGGATAGAGCCTGTCTTAGTCCTGGCCATGCTCAGGGGTCCTCTACTATGCTTGTTTTGTTTTGTCTGCAACTTGATGAATTGATCTCTTCATTAGACCTAAGCACCAGGAGCCTGGGAGCACCATCCATCCACTCTGACACAGTTTCATAGCTCACAGCCAGGGAGCACCAGAAGCTGGCCCATTGTCTCTCCATTCACTCCAGATGTGCTAATCATTTCTTTTCCTCTTCATTCAATCAGGTATTCCTTTGCTCATGCCAATACACACCCCCAGCTCTTTCCAATAAGAAACTAAAGATCATCAAGGCAATTTAGAGGTCAACAATGATCATATGCAGGCCCCGCTATATTTTTCCTTCCAAAGCCCTGCATATTTGTTTTAATCTTAGTTTCCTTTAAGGCACCATAATTTTTTAATGTGTCCAGGGGTTCTTTCTCTAATTTTATGTTAGCAACAGTACAATATTTTTAATACTAGATACATCCAAATCTGGCCTCTTTTCTTACATCAGATATTTTCAACTGCTATTTTTTAAAATAACTATCATTTTTAAACTATTAATTCATTTGGTTGCGGGTATGTACATGCTACAGTACCTGTCTAGAAGTCAAAGGACAGCTTTTGGGAATTGGTTCTATCTTTCCAATTTGCTGAGGCCAGGTCTCTCTTATTGTTTCTGTGACTACTTGAGTTTCAGGGAAATGTTGTCCCTTTTATCTTGCCATAGCAGTGCCTGAATTACAGGTGTGTACCATTGCATTAAAAATGGTATCTTAGGGTTTTATTGCTGTGAAGAGACACAGTGACCAAAGCAACTCGTATAAAGGAAAGCATTTAATTGGGGCCAGCTTACAGTTCACAGGTTTAGTCCGTTGTCAGCATGGTGGGAAGCATGGCTACAGGCAGGCAGACAAGGTGCTGGAGAGGGAGCTGCAAGTTCTACATCTGGATTGGCAGCCAGCAGGAACAAAGTGTCACGTTAGACCTGGCTTGAACATCTGAAACCTCAAGCCCTCCCCCAATAACAAACTTCCTCCAATCCAACATGAGGACATCTCCAAATAGTGCCACTTCCTATGAGCCTATGTGGGCCATTTTCTTTCAAACCATCACACATGGGTTACAGGAATTGAATTCAGGTTGTCAGGCTTATACATAAAACAGTTTGGCCCGCTGAGTCATTTCATGAGCCCATTATGCTTTTCTTGCCAGGTCTGATCAACTTTCTGACTGCAATTAAAACATAACATTTTTTTTCAGTTCATCTTTTTGAGAATCTCCCTATGTAAATGATTTACAGGCATGTGCTTCAGTTCACCATTTTTAGAATCTCCCTAGGTAAATGATTTACAGGCATGTGCAGCCATGCTCAGACTCCTCAATGTATTTGTAGGTATGCAAGCATATGTTATTTAGTATGCTCATCTTAGTAGGGTGATACACGGAGTCAGAATGTAATCATATTCTGAAGTCATAAAAATTTCCCAGTCTTGTCTATTCTACTTAATGCTGCCAGTCTCTCCCTGGATAGTTAAAAATCTCTTATTACTACTTCCACCTTGGCCTCTTTACAAGCCTTTTAAATGTGCTCAAGTCATTTCACAGTCCGCTTGCTCCTTTTTGTCTAGTGGCCTACAACAGAGTACTGAGATAGCTAGTTTGCTGAAACACGTGCTCATATATTCAACTTTAAGTCTTAACAGCTCTGCACAATTACTAGGCTCTTTTTGATCTTCGATTATTGCAATAATCCATCTTTCAAGACTACAGTTCCAACTCTGCCTTGCTTCAAATGATTTGGAACAAGTTCTGGTGAGAATAACTAGAGTACTAAGCTTCCAAATCTTCTTGTTTACCCTTTGTAGTCAAGCACTTATTCACCTGTTACCTTACCCGGTATTAACCAAAAGAAATTTATAGTAAGTGACACAAATACATATACTCTAAAACATTATATCCCTCCTGAAAACTCTTAAAGGAGTTCATGAAGATATATACAGCATGTGGTGACCATGAACTCCTAGCATAACAGCAACCAGTATCCCCATTAATTCTACCGTCAACATGTCTTTATAACTTCACATCTGTACTGTAACAATGGCTATGTAGCCAAGCAGACAAACTGCAGATACTCACTGATATACTCTATAGAAAAAAAACTATAAGATGAATGATGTTTTCTAAGACCCCCTTTATAGCAAATATTTACTCTACAAAGACCACTCAACAACCTCAACATATTTATAGTCCTGTGTCTCATTTTAAAGATAATCTTATCTGGCCCATGATAAGCCTCTCAGTTCAGAGCAGATAAACATGCACAGTATCTGCTTCAAGCATACCAACTTCACTCTGCCATGACCATTCCATTCTTTATCATTCTGTACAGTGAGTTTCTGATTATCAGAAATTACCTTTGATTTCTCTCTTCTTCTTAGACCCTCAAAAATGTTTCCTAAACTATAAGGCCCACTTCAGTCCCATAATTTCCATGAACACTTGTAGAGGAATACAGCTGTATGAAAGCTAGGAAGGGTCTATATTCCTGGGGATCTATATGAAGGAATCAAATTCAGAGACATATGTGGTCTAGATGGAATATAGAAAGACTGTTAAGAATGTTGGTATACATCTTAAATCCTAGTATTCAGAAGACAGTGGTGGTCCATGCCTTTAATACCTAAGGCGTATACAGTGTGTGGAATCAGACATAGGAAACAAAGCTCAGAGTTATTGTCACACAAGAAGTAACATCTGAGATGAGTCAGTGAAGGACAGACCAAAATGACTAATCAGAGAAAGAGTTAGCAGAGTCAATCAGAGTAAGGATATGTCCAACTCTCATGATATAAAAGCAGCCTCTCAGTTCAGAGTAGAGTCAGTTACATAGGCAGTATGAGGTGAGCAGTCTGAAGCAGGCACATGTGGGACAAGACACAGAGATAATTACATAGTCTGACTGAGTATAAAGCAGGGAGGCTGACTGAGGCAATGTGGAGCAATGAGAGCTCAGGGAGAGACACAGAGACATAGAGTCAGCTCGGGAGAAGAAGCCAGTATCAGATGGGAAGAGTTAATCAGTTTGAAGCCCAGCCAAGTAGTTCAATCTGAAGCAGTCAGAGAATCAGCAAGAATCTGCCAGAATCAGAAGAGTTTAGTTAGAAACAGTAAGCCAGCTCAGAAGATCAGTTTGAGGCAGCATCTTGGAGGAGAGTTTCGGCCAGAACAACGATTGAGTTGAGGTGAACCAGAAGATTTATAGCTCAGAAGGAGCTAATCAGAGTGGATCAGTCTCGAAGGTTGATCAGATTGTATAGAAGTTTAAATATTTTAGATTGTATAGAGGCTAAGGCTGAAACCTCCCAACTCTAGACTTAAGAGTAGATTGTACAGAGGCCAAAAAGCTCTGAGGCTCCAGAACTAGGACCTGTGGTTGAATTAAGAAAAGAATAAACAGCTTTATCCCAAACCTACAACCACAAATACTATTTTTATTTATTTTTTTATCTGCTTGTTTAGTTATTTTGTGTATGTGTTGCACATGATGGGGGTAGGCAGCTGTATGCTTGCCACAATGCACTGTGTAAGTCAGAGGACAACTATGTGGAATTGGTCCTCTCTGTTCATTTTTGTGAGGGCTTCTGGGATTGAACTCATGTCACCATGCTTACATTTCAAGCATCTCTATCTGCTGAACCATTTTATAATTAAATACATGGTTTTCTAACAGGAAGGAAAACTGAAAGTAAATAACCAAGTGTTATCATCTAGATGAAACAGCTAATTAATATTTTATTCTTTTCACATGTCTATCCAGCTATGTCTTTTCATCCATTCATTTTCCAAACTTGGTTTTTGATGTGTTTCAGAGTATATTTCAACACTCACATTACTTCACCTGGAAAATTTCAGGAACTAATTTTTTACACTGCCTTAAGTTAAGTAAACTATACTTACAATAACGTATAGGAATGATAGCTATTGAATGTCTCATGCAATCAAAAATTACGTCAAGAAATAAAACACTACTACCACTTAAGACAGTCCACTAAACTCATCCCTAGTCAATCCTCAGCTCTACAGAAGCAAACACTGATTTGATGATTTCTCCCATAAATCAGTTTAGTACTGTCTACAGTTTCATATGGAATCAAATATTTGGTACCCTTTTGCCTAAGTCTTATTTCTTTCAATGTAAGGTATTTGAGATGAATCCATGCTGTGTAATATTACACTATATTAATATAATAGTGTTTAGATATTTGTTTAGACATTTCCCTGCCATTGAGTATCTTGAGCTATTTCTAACATAAATAAAGATTTTTTTCTTGTAAAATACTTTTGGAGACATATGTTTTCATTTCTTTTAAATAAATACCTAGGATTGAACTTT
Source organism: Cricetomys ansorgei (assembly GCA_026225945.1). Taxonomy (NCBI): domain Eukaryota; kingdom Metazoa; phylum Chordata; class Mammalia; order Rodentia; family Nesomyidae; genus Cricetomys; species Cricetomys ansorgei. The sequence continues at coordinate 2,303,189 of JAMJFZ010002798.1, forward strand.
AAATAAATAACTAGAGTGGTTTTATTTTAGTATTGGAATTTGAGTTTAATAATAGGTGTGAAGTGGTTTGAATGAGAAATGTCTCCATAGACATGTCTGGTTTATTTTAGTTAACATTTAGTAAACATAGGTTTCCAAAGTATAGAAGAAGTAAAGTCTGATCTAGTTCTTACTCACCAAAAAGGTCATGGTGACACTACTATAACAAAAAGTAGGAAACCAAGAAAAAAATCAAAACAAAACAAAATTCATTTGATAAAAGTTTGTGTGACTGGATATTTTCAGAAAAGAAGGCTGAAAGGCTCAAGAAAACAGTACACTTTTATGCTTATATTCAATGAAGAGTGAATGGCTATGTGGAAACATGGTTGGACAACAGGCTAAGATCTAGTTCAGTAGACCAAAAGAGAAATCATTCAAGGCCTGTCTATTAAGATCATTCTTGGATTTTTTTTGTGTATATGTCATTCGAATATGCTCGATTTATTCATACAAACATTCCTTATAATATCATGCTAATATAAAAGTTAAATAGACATCTCACCAAGCAGGGAGCAGTTGTTTGGACAGAACTGCTACTGAAGGGTTCTGCTGGGGGAATCTTCTCAGGTGACAAATCTTTGGAAGCTTACAGAATAGATCCATATCCTCCTGCCATCTTTGAAGTCCTTCAGCTCTGGCAGGCTGGAAGGATACACTGATGAGGTCCAGGAACCTTGAGAGTGCTGGCGAGCAACAAGCACTGACCAGAGGTTAAGGGTTCAACTATCATCAAAACCAGGGTCACACACAGTCTCAAGTGCTCTCTGTATGTGTATCAATACAGAGGCTAAAGAATACTAGTCTCCAGAGCACTGCAGTGTGATACTAGAGATCATTCTTGGATTCCTTATCTGCCATTCTTTTTTTCCAGGTACAGAGCAGAATCTCTTCTGTGATCAGGGTGTGTAATCCATTTTCAAATACGGTAGGTTAGAGAATTTTATCATGGCCTGCTCATACAGAAAAGGTGCAGAAGTTTATAGTAATAGAGCCAGGTTAGCCCGATGGTGGTGGTGGTAGTGGTGGCAGCCTTAAATACCAGCACTTGGGAGGCAGAGGCTGGCAGATTTCTGACTTCAAGGCCAGCCTGATCTACAGATTGAGTTTTAGGACTATCAGTGTTACACAGAGAAACACTGTCTTGATAAAAACAAATACACACACACACACACACACACACACACACACACACACACACAAGTGCCAGATTATATGGCTGACATTGAAGGAGAAGAGTTTCTATGAGCACCCTGGAAAAGAGAAATAGTTATATCTATAAATCATTTTATGTGGAAAAGAGATGATGGGTAAACAATAAAGCAGGAGGTTAGAGATTGACTTGTTAATAAGCGTACTTCCAAATCTTTCAAATCTCCTTCAGTTCAAGGGTCTTGGCATTATCAAAGTTGATACTTCAGGGTATTGTTTTCTCAGCCTACCCAACAAAATCTCATTATTATGTTTCTGCCCTTCCCTAAAGTCTCTACATCACTTTCTATTCCTGTTAACAGTGAGTAAGAATTCCTGCTGCCTTACACCCCTGCCATATTGTCGGTCATTTTGATATTTACTCCTCTAGCTATGTAGCTCAAGTTTAAGTGTTTCAGAACTCTGTCAGTTCATTTTTGTTTTCTGTGTATAAATTTCTGCCCTCAAATGATCTTCAAACCACCTGAGAAAAAGATCTGTGTCTTACCTGATTTTTATCTCACATTGGATTAGGTTCATAGCAATTGCTTGTTTTAAAATTAACCACTTGAAAATATTGGATACAAAATAAGAGAATATATATGTATATGTATATGTATATAAATTTAACTGTTTTGTTGGCAAATTTTCATATTGCAGGTTGAAGTATGAAAATTTCAATTTGTCTTTCCTTCAGTTTTGACATTTCTCTAATTATATATTAAAACAGGAAATATAGTGTCAGTATTCTCCAAAATTAAAGTGTTTGCTGTTTAAAATCCCCCATGTATGTAGATTCAAAGTATGTAAATTCATAGAAAAGAAAACATAAAAAAACAGTGAGAAAAAGTCAGGATATTTTTAGTTTCTTTCCACAAAATAACCCAATTTTGAATGTGTATGAATTGGCCTTTGTAAATTTAGTTGACAAAATTATTGCAAATTAGAGTGTAGCTCATTAATTTATACTTTTTCTGTTTATGCAAAACTTATTACTAATATATTAGGAAAACAAAATTTTAAGCATATATCCATATCTTCTGTACCATATCTCACTTGCTCCTGTAGGTTTAATTTTGTTTTACAAACTCATATGCTGAAGTTTTATGTCCCAATGTAATAGTGTTAAGAAATGGACTTTTTTAGTAGATAATTAAGTCTAGATGTAGTCTTGAGTTTGGAACCTTACTGTTGACACTATTAAAAAAATTCTTCTCCCTCCAAGTCTGTTTTTCTTCACCTAAACCCATATAAGAAGGCGTCTGTCTGCATGTCAGGAAGTATGTTTTCATAGAAACCAACCATGATGACACCTTAAACCTTGGATTTCTAGCACAAGGGCTGTAAAAAGATAAGAAAAGAAGAAAAAACCAAGTTTATCATTAAGTTGCCTTAGCCTACCACATTTTGCTATGGCACTGAGACCTGACTATCATCATTTTACCCAAATTCCACTCTCCACAAAGATAGCATTTTTTATCAAAGAAGATTATAATAAATACTTGCACAGAAATGTTCTCATTCGGGACTGTGCTTATGGCTTAGTTAAAAGAATTCTTAGTTAAGGAAGTCCTGGGTTTAATTCTCATCACACCTCATTAAGTCAAGCATTGTGGCAAGTGCTTGTAATTCCAATACATAGGTAAACAGAGACAAAAGGATCAAAGCTTCAAGGTCTGCCTCAGCCACACAACAAGTTGGAGGCTAGCCTGGGTTATATGAGACTCTGTCTCCACCCACTTTCTCCTTAAATTCCTAATAATTACATAGTAACTATGTTATGAACAGAATTGAGCTCAGTATGAGCTCACACATACATAGTATGAGCCTGCAACAGAGCAAGCTTAATGATGTATTAGTAAAACCAATGGACTTACCAAAGTACCCATTTTTACAAACAACCGTTTATCAAATACATGAGATGTGGCCTCAACAAACAGAGAAACAAATGGTAAGCCCCTTTATTCAAAGTAGTAAAAGAGTTTTACTACAGAATCAGAAAAACAAAACACCAAACAGGACGAAGACATAGATTTGTATTTATCTGTCTGGGTAGATATAGAGATAGAGCACTGTGATGGAAAAGTAGCTAACATTTACATAAAGAAAGAATTCTTAGGTAAATCTAAATTTCTAGTCTCTTTGGAAAATTCAGACATAGAAGCACTAGGCCAGCTTTCCTAACACAATAGCTGCAAAATTTGAAAGGGCATTTAACTTATTTTGTCACAGTCCCAATGATTCATCATATCTCTCAATATGAGTTTATTATAGAATCTACCAAACTCACAACCCCCAGGAGGTTTTCCCGTTTGTTATCCTTGGTCTAAGAGCTAAGAAGATAGAGTTAAGTGCAACAGTGAAGACAGCAAACTACTTGGCAGATAAAAGTCATAGACACTTTGCACCTATAGTCATACCACC